>OU342746.1:298479558-299044471 GCA_910589775.1 Avena eriantha | reverse complement strand
ATGCAATGACACTGGTGGATCCATATGTGGATTGTGAAAAGAGCACACAGGCAATGACACTGGTGGATCTATAGGTGGTATGAGAAGAACACACATGCAAAATGACTCTGGTTGTTACTAAAAAGAACACACATGCAATGACACTTGTGGATCCATATGTGGATTGTGAAAAGAGCACACATGCAAATGACTCTGGTTGTTGTTACTAAAAAGAACACACATGCAATGACACTAGTGGATCCATGTGTGATCTCTGTAGAGAACACACATTTCAATGACACTGGTGGATCCATAGGTGGTATGTGAAAAGAACACACATGCAATGACTCTGGTTGTTGTTAGTGAAAAGAACACACATGCAATAACACTGGTGGATCCATAGGTGGTATGTGAGAAGAACACACATTTCAATGACCCTGGTTGTTGTTACTAAAAAGAACACACATGCAATGACACTGGTGGATCCATAGGTGGATTATGAAATGAACAAGATGCAATGACACTGGTGGATCCATAGGTGGTATGTGAAAACAAACACACATGCAAAACGACTCTGGTTGTTGTTACTAAAAAGAACACACATGCAATGACACTGGTGGATCCATGTGTGGTCTTCGTAGAGAACACACATTTCAATGACACTGGTGGATCCATAGGTGGTATGTGAAAAGAACACACATGCAATGACTCTGGTTGTTGTTAGTGAAAAAAACATACATGCAATGACACTGGTGCGTCCATAGGTGGTATGTGAGAAGAACACACATTTCAATGAATTTGTTTGATGTTACTAAAAAGAACACACATGCAATGACACTGGTGGATCCATATGTGGATTGTGAAAAGAGCACACATGTAATGACACTTGTGGATCCATAGGTGGTATGTGAGAAGAACACACATACAAATGACTCTGGTTGTTGTTACTAAAAAGAACACACATGCAATGACACTGGTGGATCCATATGTGGATTGTGAAAAGAGCACACATGCAAAATGACTCTGGTTGTTGTTACTAAAAAGAACACACATGCAATGACACTGGTGGATCCATGTGTGGTCTTCGTAGAGAACACACATTTCAATGACACTGGTGGATCCATAGGTGGTATGTGAAAAGAACACACATGCAATGATTCTGGTTGTTGTTAGTGAAAAGAACATACATGCAATGACACTGGTGCGTCCATAGGTGGTATGTGAGAAGAACACACATTTCAATGAATTTGTTTGATGTTACTAAAAAGAACACACATGCAATGACACTGGTGGATCCATATGTGGATTGTGAAAAGAGCACACATGTAATGACACTTGTGGATCCATAGGTGGTATGTGAGAAGAACACACATACAAATGACCCTGGTTGTTGTTACTAAAAAGAACACACATGCAATGACACTGGTGGATCCATATGTGGATTGTGAAAAGAGCACACATGCAAAATGACTCTGGTTGTTGTTACTAAAAAGAGCACACATGCAATGACACTAGTGGATCCATGTGTGGTCTCTGTAGAGAACACACATTTCAATGACACTAGTGGATCCATAGGTGGTATGTGAAAAGAACACACATGCAATGACTCTGGTTGTTGTTACTGAAAAGAACACACATGCAATGACACTGGGGATCCATAGGTGGTATGTGAGAAGAACACACATTTCAATGACTCTGGTTGTTGTTACTAAAAAGAACACACATGCAATGACACTGGTGGATCCATATGTGGATTGTGAAAAGAGCACACATGCAATGACACTGGTGGATCCATAGGTGGTATGTGAGAAGAACACACATGCAAAATGATTCTGGTAGTTGTTACTAAAAAGAACACACATGCAATGACACTGGTGGATCCATATGTGGATTGTGAAAAGAGCACACATGCAAAATGACTCTGGTTGTTGTTACTAAAAAGAACACACATGCAATGACACTAGTGGATCCATGTGTGGTCTCTGTAGAGAACACACATTTCAATGACACTAGTGGATCCATAGGTGGTATGTGAAAAGAACACACATGCAATGACTCTGGTTGTTGTTAGTGAAAAGAACACACATGCAATGACACTGGTGGATCCATAGGTGGTATGTGAGAAGAACACACATTTCAATGACTCTGGTTGTTGTTTCTAAAAAGAACACACATGCAATGACTCTGGTGGATCCATATGTGGATTGTGAAAAGAGCACACATGCAATAACACCGGTGGATCCATAGGTGGCATGTGAAAAGAACACACATGCAAAATGACTCTGGTTGTTGTTACTAAAAAGAACACACATGCAATGACACTGGTGGATCCATGTGTGGTCTTTGTAGAGAACACACATTTCAATGACACTGGTGGATCCATAGGTGGTATGTGAAAAGAACACACATGCAATGACTCTGGTTGTTGTTAGTGAAAAGAACACATATGCAATGACACTGGTGTATCCACGGGTGGATTGTGAAAAGAACACAGATGCAAAATGACTCTGGTTGTTGTTACTAAAAAGAACACACATGCAATGACACTGGTGGATCCATGTGTGGTCTCTGTAGAGAACACACATTTCAATGACACTGGTGGATCTATAGGTGGTATGTGAAAGGAACACACATGCAATGACTCTGGTTGTTGTTAGTGAAAAGAACACACATGCAATAACACTGGTGGATCCATAGGTGGTATGTGAGAAGAACACACATTTCAATGACCTTGGTTGTTGTTACTAAAAAGAACACATATGCAATGACACTGGTGGATCCATAGGTGGATTATGAAATGAACATAGATGCAATGACACTGGTGGATCCGTAGGTGGTATGTGAAAACAACACACATGCAAAATGACTCTAGTTGTTGTTACTAAAAAGAACACACATGCAATGACACTGGTGGCTCCATGTGTGGTCTCCGTAGAGAACACACATTTCAATGAAACTGGTGGATCCATAGGTGGTATGTGAAAAGAACACACATGGAATGACTCTGGTTGTTGTTAGTGAAAAGAACACACATGCAATGACACTGGTGGGTCCATAGGTGGTATGTGAGAAGAACACACATTTCAATGACTCTGTTTGATGTTACTAAAAAGAACACACATGCAATGACACTGGTGGATCCATATGTGGATTGTGAAAAGAGCACACATGCAATGACACTGGTGGATCCATAGGTGGTATGTGAGAAGAACACACATGCAAAATGACTCTGGTTGTTGTTACTAAAAAGAACACACATGCAATGACACTGGTGGATCCATATGTGGATTGTGAAAAGAGCACACTTGCAAATGACTCTGGTTGTTGTTACTAAAAAGAACACACATGCAATGACACCGGTGGATCCATGTGTGGTCTTTGTAGAGAACACACATTTCAATGACACTGGTGGATCCATAGGTGGTATGTGAAAAGAACACACATACAATGACTTTGGTTGTTATTAGTGAAAAGAACACACATGCAATGACACTAGGGGATCCATAGGTGGTATGTGAGAAGAACACACATTTCAATGACTCTGGTTGTTGTTACTAAAAAGAACACACATGCAATGACACTGGTGGATCCATATGTGGATTGTGAAAAGAGCACACATGCAATGACACTGGTGGATCCATAGGTGGTATGTGAAAAGAACACACATGCAAAATGACTCTGGTTGTTGTTGGTGAAAAGAACACACATGCAATGACACTGGTGGATCCATGGGTGGGTTGTGAAAAGAACACACATGCAATGACACTAGTGGATCCATATGTGGTATGTGAAAAGAACACACATGCAATGACTGTGGTTGTTTTAGTGAAAAGAACACACATGAAATGACACTGGTGGATCCATATGTGGTATGTGAAAAGAACACACATGGAATGACTCTGGTTGTTGTTAGTAAAAAGAACACACATGCAATGGCACTGGTGGAGAGATCCATAGGTGGATTGTGAAAAGAGCACAAATACAATGACATTTGAATGGTACGGGTGGATCCATAGGCGGATTGTGAAAAGAGATTTTCCCTCTCTCTCTGTGTCACAAATCTCACAAATGCCCAAACGTGTGGAGATCCCAAACATGTGCTCACTCTGGGTGCTATGCCCTGATTGGCTGACACAGATGTCACGCGTATCGTCTCCACCAACCATTTATCCCATGTGATCCAACGGGCAGGATAACCCCTCCCTTCTCCACTTTTTTATGCATGGTCAATCTGTGCCACCGATACTAAACCCCCATAAACAAGTGAAAATCCATCTATCTAACTAAAATAAATGATCATATTTCCAAGAAGCCATCGTCTTCGTCAACGCCATGGTCCCCGCCATCGCCGCCGTCGGTGCCCTCCTCTGACGACTCGGCACCGCCCCCTTCCTCGAATAAGCGCGCTATCTCCTCGTCGGAGTCCTCCTCCTCCTCCTCTTCGTAGTCCCATGGATCCACGTCACTCTCCTCCGCTTCTGCCTCCAACTGGTCGATGAATGCCTCCTCGTTGGCCGAGTCGGACTCGTCCAAATAGCTATCTCCTCTCTTCTTCCTGGTCTTCTTCTCGTTCCTCTTCTTGTCCGTACTCACCGGTGCAACACGCGCCCCCGTCCTGGCTGCTACTTTGCGCTCGTCCGACACTGTAGGTACCCCACGCTTCTCATGCGTGGCCGGTACGAGCTTCGACGTCGCGGCGTCCTTGAGTGCCGATGTCGATGGATCCTGGCGCGGTCGGACACGACGTGCTGCCGCAGCAGGCGACTCGCGAGCACGGACAATGCAACGAAGAGCCGGGGACGCAGGACGGTCAGTGGACGGCTTGGACCTGCCATTGCCACGGCGAGGGGGCATCGTGCTCGAGGTAGTTGCTCTGAATGCTCGATGGCGGGTACACAGAGTGGGGTGTCGATCTGATCAAGGACGAGCAGCGGTTTCGTGCGTCGTGTCCACGCGTGCATTTGTCGATTATCAGAAAAAGAAGAAAGAAGTAATATCTCACGTACTGAACATAATTTGATCACAACTAAAGTGGCACAGCGTATTCTAGACTCGTAAATATCCCGTGCGCACTGTCACGTGGAGTTCGACGGAGTTGGACGTGCCAACGTGATCGTGCATCAGTTGTGTGCATCATTGCCCCATCAACACGTGACACACGCACGTGGGATGTGCGCGCCGATTCCCGTGACGACCGCCCGGCTCACACTCCCCTTATTATATACTGGATTTTGGGCGGCACCTGATGGCTCAGTGCACGGTGCCTAGAAAAATGCTTGATGGCGGTGTTGATGTAGAGCTCGTTGGGAACCCCAAGGGGAAGGTATGATGAGCACAACAGCAAGTTTCCCTCAGTTATGAAACCAAGGTTTAATCGAACCAGTAGGAGCAAGGAAACACCTCAAAGGTGTTACTAGCTGAGCTTTGGCAGGGCACACTACCTGTGCTAGTAGCAACGTGGAGACCTGCACAACACAACCATAGAACTTTGTCCCCAACTTGCGATGAGGTTGTCAATCTCACCGTGTTTTGCGAAAAACAAAGGATTAAACGTATCGAATGGAAAGAAGTAAAAGTTTGCAGAAAGTAAACACAAAGCAGTAAACAGTTGTAGATTGTATGTAAAGTAAAAGGACCGGGATCCATAGTTCACTAGAGGTGGCTCTCCTTAGATAGATAACATGCTGGGTTAACAAATTACAGCGGGGCAATTGACAAACACCGAGAAAGCAATACATGCATATACTACTCATCTTGACTCCTTTGAGACTTGACTGGGCATTACAACATAATACATAGACCGCCATCCAACTGCATCTATGACTAATAATCCACCTTCAGGTTATCATCTGAACCCCCTCCAGTATTAAGTTGCAAGCAACAGATTATTGCTTTACGAACTACGTGTAAAGTAAACAATACAATTGTTCTATGAACAAAGGATCGTTGTTTTCTCCCTAGTAGCAACAACACGTCTAGTACCTTAGGGATTTATGTCACTTCCCTAGATTACCAGAGGCATGAACCCACTATCGAGCATATATACTAACTCTTGGAGTTGCTAGCATCTAGTTGGCCAAGATAGCTACTCACAACGGAAAGCATGCAAGATCTCAAATAACAAAGACATGATAGAATCAATAATCAATTTGAAATAGCATCTCAATATCCATCGGATCCCCGCAAACACAACATGTATGAATTACAAATATATGATCTTGATCATGAACGGAGCTCACAAGATCTAAACATGAAAGCACAAAGGAGGAGAGACCAGCCATCTAGCTACTACATGGATCCGTAGTCCAAGGATGAACTACTCACGCATCACACCGGAGGCTTGGATGGTGATGAAGAAGGCCTCCAGGGTGAATTCCCCTCTCCGGCATGGTGCCGGGAAGAGCTTCAGATCCCCCTGATCTAGGGATAGAGACGATGGCGGCTACAGACTCTTTCATGGATTTTTGATCGGGTACTTAGGGTTTTCGTCCCGAAGGCAACTTATAGGCGGAAGGAGAGGCCGAGGGGGTGCTGGGGTCGGCCAGACCACCCCCTGGCGCGGGCCAAGCCTGGCCGCGCGGCCAGGTGGTGTGGCCGGCCCCTGGCCCCTCTCCGTCTCGTATTCTGGCACTTGATCCCTTCTGGAAAAATAGGCACTTTGGCTTTTGTCCCGTCCAATTTCGAGAATATTCATTTTCTGACTTTCCTGGAACCAAAAACAGCAGAAAACATGCAGCTAGCACTGTGGTTCTTGTTAATAGGTTAGTCCAAGAAATCATAATAAAAGTACTCCAAAGTTGGAACAAAACACCAGAAAGTGGATAAAACTAAGCATGGAACATCAAAAATTATAGGTACATTTGCAATGTATCAGCGCCGAAGACCATTGAAGTGTCCAGCGCAATAAAGACAAGTCCCATCGATTCCCTACCCCTGCCTTCCAGGCTTCTTTGAGAAGGTAGACCGTACACGGTGGTCTTGTATATTAGTACTAGTACTACTGGACCACGGCATGTACTCTTTACTCTTCTCCCACACTAATAATCACTATCTCCTTCCTCCTGCCTCCGCCACATGCACCCTGCAAGCCATGGCTCCACTGAGGAGGGGGAGAGGCCGGTCGACGATCCTCGCGGAGAAAAGGGAGAGAAATCGCCGCGAGGCACTTCTTGCTCTACCAGCCGCTCAAGCCCACCCTCTCATCAAGGCCCAATCTCCCCCGACAATGGCGCCGAATGTTCTAGTAGGTGAGGGCTCCTCCCGGTACGGTCTCCTTATTCTACTTCTTCTCCATCTCCCTCTTCATCATGATCTTAATCAGCTTCTTCTTATTTTTTTCTTCTTCTGGCTCTTCCTCTTCTACGTATTACAGGTCGGCCGTGGAGCCCGAATCCACCACGACGGAGGCGTTGTAGGACCCGTTCGGCCCCGTTCCATGTCTCAGCAAGGTAGCAAATCTCCACGCTATTATTTCTTCGAGTTATGATGTGGATTTCTTAGATGATGTCCGCCCCGCATTGGTTTTTCTTCTTTTGTGAGTTGTATTTGTTTTCATGAATATGACTGGATCTCTTGGTCTTTCCTTAATACCGCTGTTCATAGATTCACTATGGATTTTTTGTGATTAGGATTAGTTTATCGTGGTCATGAATAGATCTCCAGGTCCATTTTTTAACACTGCGGCTAATAGATTCAACGGGGATTTTTTTGATCTGTATTAGTATTCACCTGGGACCTAGAGTGTAATTGTAGAATTCCTATTTCAATTAACATGAATGATGCAGTGATCGAAGGCCGAGTACCGTGAGAAGGTGGTCGCGATCAGTTCCAAGATTGCCAACCAACATGAGCTTGCACGCTCCCTCACCCAAGCTAATGAGAGCCTACACAAGCAATTATTTGTGCAGAAGGAGATCTCGCTAGATTTTGCACGTGACGTCGTTAGGCTGCAGAAAGTGCTCGAGCGTAACTTGATCAGGCAAGAACAGGCCATCAAGATAATCAACGAGCTCACGGAGGAGAAGAAGAATCTCGTGGAAAGGTGCATTCTCAAGTCAGCGAGGCACTCAGAGGACGCGTCGAGAAAACCAAGGCTACCATCCGAGCCTACCATGACAGGAACCGTTGCCTAGATGTAGTCAAGGAGATGAAGGCGGACATGAGCAGAGGGATCACCGTACTCGAGGGTGTTCGGAAAGAGAACGAGGAGCTAAGGGCATGTCTGGAGGCGTACCGGAGCAATGCCCAAGTCTGATTCCCGTTAGCGGGGACACAAATACCAGTTCGTCCTCCTCTCCTTTTGTAATGTTTAGGGTTCAGGGAGCAATGTCCATGTCTGCTTCCCATTGTAGGGTGCAATAAGAATCCTAGGGCAACTCCTTATCTATTTGGACATGTGTTGGTGTTCATGTTCATGAATGGACACCATGTTCGCTTTCCATATGTATCTGGACATGGGTTTCTGCATTATGAGTTTGCCACTCTCCCACTACTATTTGGTGATATTGGGAAAAACCCACAGCACACTAAACTGCTGATAAATCTTATTTGTCTTCGAAATTGAAATTATGACAGTGCCACTAGTCGATTCATAAAATGTTGATTAGTCCTAGATTGCTTCTTCCTTGAAATTATGACAGTGCCACTAGTCGATTCAGTTAATTATGGAAACTAACCAGCTTGTCCTGGTGAACTGAACAAACCATACTATGTATTTTTGTTGCAGGGAAAGAGGCGAAAGATCGACCAGGACCCGGCGACCTGACTAAATGACAAGATAACAATCCAAAGGGAGAAGCGGAGTTCCCAGAAACTGGCCTTTGACCAACTGCGCGCTGAATTCGCGGTCCTTTCTGACAAGTGCCAGAAACTGAAGGAGTTAAACGCCGACTAGGCGAAGCTACACAGTGAAGGTCACGCCTCGGCTAGGAAGCAGACGGAGATCATGAAAGGGATCTTGAAGGAAATCGTATGGCTACGGACAAAATTCTCCAATCCGTGACGGAGCGCTGGAACCTACAGCTGAAGTACGACATAGTACTGAAGAAGCTGGCCAATCTTAGGGAGGAAAACAGGTAGCTCCGGGCTAGGCTCGCTTGAACACAACATATGTCTATTTAGTACTGAACTGCCTGGTTTATCCTCTGCAGTGGTTATTTTGTAAGCATGAACTTAACTCTATGCATGATATATGTGTTCGTCTGAAATTAGTTTGCTCGAGGATTGAGTTTGGCTTAGTTCGGAAAGCGCAACTGCAAGTCTTACAATTAACTAGTTTCAGGCATTGGTACAACATAAATTATTCATCTCGAATTTCCTTTATCCTCTATAGTCTGTCCTTGTTCACTCTCGCGCGCCTTCTTCAGTTCCTTCAACAGATCCGCAATGCAGCACTCTAGCTTCTTCTTGTCTTCCCTGAGCTGATCCCTCTCCTTTTCTGCATTATGAATCAGCAACCTGTGACTATCCTGAAGCTTCTTTGCAGTTCCAACAACCAAGCTCCCATCGATTCCGTCAGTTAGCTTTGACTGCAAATTCTCGATTTCTTGTTCCAGCTCCTTATTTCGTACCGACAGCTTATAATTTTTTTCAGCTGCATCACTTACATCAGTAAATCTCCCCGACCTTTCCAACTCATACATCTCCCATAACTGTGCCAAACATTTCTTAAGTGCATCTGGCCACTCAAGATCCACCCACTCTATTGCTTTACACACCGGGCCAACCTAAAAACACACACACTATAGTGTTATGAACATGCATGATACATTTTACTTCATGTCACGGTTGCACATAATGTAAACAAACCTGATTTGTACAGCCCAAAAACCTTCTCCCAGTGTTACTGCCTTCGAATGCAACATATCTCCTCTGTTTTAGCCCATGGTCACATGGCACTTCTCCATCGAGATCTAGGCCCTCCCATTCGGAGTCGTAGATCGTCCTTGGTACCTATAGGTAAACGCAAAGCTGAAATCGAACACGATTGCATGCACATATGGAGCTCAGATCGAGTGATTTAACATTGCCTAACCCTAGCCCGAGAAAATAGAGGAACTCACATCGTGGAAGGAATACTCGATGTCGGAGAGAAGGCCGTCGTTGCTCGACTGGTCGTCCTCGCTGTTCAAGGACAGCATGGCGAATGCGACGCCGACGGTGACGGAGAGAGAGAGAGAGAGAGAGAGAGAGAGAGAGAGAGTAAGAGAGATCATCCCTTCTACCGCTGCAATGATGACTAAATTGGCATGTTACAATAGTTTAATGGATACCATACCCTTTCCCTGGATTACTGTCTCCTTCCTGATATGGATTCTCTTCACACATTATCATTTCAAATATTAAACCTGCACTCCCTCCATCCCAATTTCATTGCCTAACGAAAACATACCAGTATATTACATCATCCAAAGAAACAAAATCATGTCAACTACAAGGTCCTTATGCATCACTTCTTCAGTCATGGTTTCACAAAACATTACATTATAATCTCCCAACAAACATAACCACAACATGGTTTCACAAAACATCACATTACAATCTCTCAACAAACGTAATCACAGAAACAAGTATATTACATCAACTCAAGAAACAAAATCATGTCGACTACAAGGAACTTACACATCACTTGTCCTGTTATGGTTTCGCAAACCATTACATTACAGTCTCTCAACAAACAAAATAACAAAAACAAGTACATTACATCATCTCAAGAAACATAATCATGTCAACTACAATGTATTTATGCATCACTAGTACAGTCATGGTTTCACAAAACATTACATTACAATGTCCCAACAAACATAATAACTGAAACAAGTATGGTACGTCATCTTAAGAAACATAACCATGTCAACTACAATGTACTTATGTCTTATTACAACAACGATGGTTTCAGTGAGTGACATGTCCGAAAATCTCAACAGCTCGCACAACATTATATCGCAATCTCTCAACAAACATAATCACAGAAGCACGCTCTAAATGCAACAACAGTCAATATTACAAATACAGGCAAGGGAACCCCGTGGTCCATATGACAAGCTTAGGGTAGCAGCTCTCATCAGATCTCATCAACGTCGACCACCTCATTCTGTTCAGCCACTACAGGGGCATCTACATCCACTATAACCTATTCAACATCAGAAATGGTACCAAGGAAGAACACCTTCCTGGTTCGCTTCTTTCGCCGCATAATCTGCATAAGATCTTCAGTATCCAAAACATCTATGAATTGTTGCTTCTTATGATGCACCACCAGATTTTTGCCATCTGCTTAGGGCCAATACTGATTTCCTTACCAATCATCTCTCTCATTTCATCAAGAGTTATGTTTTTGGAATCGACAGTGATCTCCACAGTACATGATGAAACTGGCTTATTAACTCCCTCATCAAGTTTTGCCATGTATGAATCCACCTCTATGCGTATACTGAAGTTATCTAGATCAGCATATATTGGTCCGTATTCTCTAGGAGCAGAAGCTCTGGCAGCAAGATCTCCAGCATCTGCATACATATCATCAATCATCGCTTCAACTTTCACCTTACGATCAGCTGCACAACAC
Organism: Avena eriantha; assembly: GCA_910589775.1. Taxonomy (NCBI): domain Eukaryota; kingdom Viridiplantae; phylum Streptophyta; class Magnoliopsida; order Poales; family Poaceae; genus Avena; species Avena eriantha. Next base: position 299,032,926 of record OU342746.1, on the reverse strand, counting down.
TCCCAAACCATCTGAAGCTCATGGGAGTGCTCAATTTGCTGATAGGTATCATTCATGTTGCGCCACACCAATTTTGTCCTCTGTCTAGAACCCTAGGGAATTCTAGTGGCAAGCATATCTACCAGCTGCGAAACAGACACAACCTCTTTGCAATTCACAAGCAGATGCACATCTTGCCCGAACACAACCCTCTTGCAACCAAAATCAAGCTTTGCAGTGTACTGCCGAACATGAACTGTGAACTCATATAGGTCACTTGTATCAAAACTGTGCCTAATTTGATTAAAAAGGGGAACATTTCAGTTCATTCGATTCTATTATGCCGTAACTAATCTACTTGCAAGATAAGGCATAGATAAGAAAAATTCACCTCTCGCTCTTCTCCTGGGTTTTTTTCTTCGAGATCTGAGTGCTGCATCCGCCCACCGGAGCCGAACAATCCGCCGCCGGCCTTGCTTTTCTCGTCAACCCGCTGCTCGTAGGTACCTTGGGAGCAGAATCCTTGCTGGCCTCCTCACTAACCGGGGCTGAAGACCTCGCCGCTGCTACGCGTTGAGCCCTAGACTTGGGCCCCGATGGACCCTTTTCAGTCGGCGACGTAGCTACAACCTTCGCCTTGCAAGACATGTTGGGCCACTGCCGTCGGATTCAGTGTCGGGGGAGGGAGAAAAAAGGTCCTCCGCCGCCGGCAGATTTAGGGTCAGGGAAGGGAAGAAAAGGGGCCGCCGCCGCCGTCGCAGCAAGATTCTGTGTCGAGAGTTAGGAAAGTACAGTAATGGATTTGCCCCTACGACACGTGCAAGATGGCTAAGAAGAGTGACCGGCGAAGGAGGGGCACAGCAGGAACTAGTGTAACGGAATACCCTGACTTAACGGGCGCGATTTGAAAATATTGGGTTTGACCATCATTCACTCGAAAGACCCCTCTCAGCAATTGGCGCCCCAACTTTTCGAATCGCGGTGATAAAAATCAACTTGGGTACCGCGTTGCCTGGCTACCCCAACTTTCGGGACGCAAAATGATATTCTCGAGGAAACTGGGAGTTGGTACTAGTAGCAATAAGTCAATACGCTTGATTGATGGTGTAAACATTTTTGCCATAGGTAAACATGTATCATTGTGTATGTTTTCTCTCTGTTTTCATTTTGTTAACAAATAAATATCACAAAAAACAAAATCTGATATAGTGATATGTAATAAGCTAAACCTGGCCACCCAAATGTAAAGATTGTTAAATATATACAGGGGTAAACATTTTTGTCATAGGTAAACATGTATCATTGTCCGTAGTATATATACATAAGATAAAGATTGTTCAATGGGAAGTGTTTACACTAGCATTTCTATGGGGTACTCACTACTAGGAAAAACTTTATCAGTGGCGCACCAAAAACGCTTTATGTGGCGCATCTAGCAGTCGCCACTAAATTGTCGCCACTAAAATTATATTTCTGTGGCGCATATGCATATGCGCCACAGAATTCTCAAAATTCTATGACGCATATGGCTATATGCGCCACAGAATTCTGTCCCAGATTCTGCGCATATAGCTATATGCGCCACAGAATTCTATGGTACATTCTGTGGCACATATAGCCATATGCTCCACAGAATCCTTTTTTTAGAATTTCGAAATTTCTAGAATCTGGTACAAATACAGATATATAACAGGTATATTACATGAAATACACAAAAATTAACAGAAACTCACAGAAAAGTTGCACACAGCAGTACAAATGTTCCAGTTCACATCTAATACATCAACAAGCACGAATGTTCACAAGTGTTCATCAATCACATCACTTAGAACCGAATAAGTGTACAAGTATATTTCACAAGTGTTCATCTCACTCACATAACTTACAATCACGCGATGTTGTCACCGTCTACCTTAGGACAGAATGTAGTACACCGTAACCGCGATGCCGGTGAGGAGGAGCGGCACCAAGATCTTCGTCCGGTTCTTCTTCCACACATGTCTCCTCCACTTGGCCACCGCCTCCTCTCTAGTCGCGTATCCCTTGTAGCTGTTGCCGCTGAACTTGTCCACTTGTTGGTGGCAGTCCACCCACTCCTCGTAGACACCTGGAACCCGACCCTTGTACACAAAGTACATCGGTATCTCTATTGACAAGGCATATTAGTACACCATGCAAATATATATGTTGACAAATATTAGACCAAGGCATTCATAAACTTAAAACAATGCGTCGATGACAATAAAAGAAACACGACAACATGTCCGACACAATAACAATGACGGTTTCAAGCTAGGCAAGTTAAGTTTTTCGACACATACACTACATGTCCACCGATACACACGCTCTCTCGGTCAAGTAGCCTTCTCCTCGCAGGGCGCCGGGAACGGCTTGTACATGTATTTCGTCGTCCACGTCCTAAAGTCACTCTGCGCCTTGAGGCGGGCTTCGATCTCCCTCTTGGTGAACGACCTGGGCTGGTGTAAGAGCCCACCACGTGTGTTGACCTGTTCCATGATGATATGTGACAGCTTCACCTGCGTATCATGAAAGTCTTCCCTGAGATCGGGGTCACTAATCCCATGCAACTTTTGGGCCCATCCTTGGAGAGAAGATGGGAGCGTTAGCATCTCGCAATCCCGGACAAACCCTTTGAGGTGATGGCAAACACGTAGAAGGCCTCCTTCACACTGTCAGATGGCTCCTTGACGCAGGGGAACTCGAACACGTACTTGAACTTGTGTCGGCCATCGTCCCTGTAAGCCTCCCCCTTATAGTTTAGCACTCGGCACGGAACATAAATTCTAGTTCTACAAATATGAAATAATGCCCTATATTATAACAACAGATGAAAATATTCCAAGTAATTCAGAGCGCAAATTTACACCTATATGATAGTACAATTTAAGGAAATCAGTTGCATAATCTACTCAATGTGGCGGCTGTACTACTGCATAGACATGTTAAAACAATAAAAGGACACTAGGTTGGATTAGGACATGATCATGTAGACTCCTGATATCCATAGGTAAAAGAATAATTAAGATTATTTTCCTGAAGAATCAATAACAGAATTGAGATCAAGTTCATTACATACTACTAGGGTAGGAGATTATACCCTGCATTCTCTATGGAGTATGGAGTTAGATTACTTAGTATGTTACAGCATGCATTCTCTATAGAAAGCTGGACACATTGAAGATATCATTTGTCATGAAAAAAATACATGAAGTGCCCTGAGATATATCATGAATCAACAAAAAAATTCAAAACAGTTGAGCCCTTGCATGCTTTCTCTACTTTCCACACGTCTACTGCCTATATCGTTTTATCACCAATACATCAATTCGTGCAGATGCTTTTATCTACAGCATACACATTCGAATGAGGAATAATACATTTTCTTAGAAAAACAGCAGCCGAGGAAGGTTATAGCATGCATTCTCTATGGAATATCAATTAGTTAGCAGGTTATAGCATGCATTCTCCACAGAAAAGATCGGAAGCATTGAAGATATCCTTTTCCAGGAAAAAATACATGAAGTTGCTCTGAACTGTATCGCATCACTTGCTATGCATAATCAGTAAACGAAATCAAAACATTTGATCGGTTGAATGCTTTCCCTTCTTCCCACAAGTCTACTGCCTATGTACATATACATGCATACGCTTTTATTTACTGCTTACACATTCAACAGGGGAACGAAACTACATTTTAGCAGGAGGAGGAGGAGGAGAGAGACCTCACCGGTCAGCAGCAGAAACTCGAGAGTGGTGTCCGGCTGCAGTAGCACCGGGACGTGGCTAGAGTCATGGACGGCGGCAGAACCTCCGGGGAGCACCGGCGGAAGCAGCTCCGGCCAGACTACCGGAAGCAACAGCCGGGGCAGGTAGACCGTCCTCTTTTGTGGCTCCCCTCCGCCATGGCGAGCCCCTCCCGTCATCCTCGGTCACACGCCATCATCGGTATCACCGCTTCGATCTGTGGATGTGGAGCCCAGCATGGAGGTGGGGTGAAGGAGGACGGTCTGCCGGCCGCAGATGGATAAGGAGGAGAGGACCGGCCGCAGATGGGACTGGAGAGGACCGGCCGCAGATGGCGCCAACACATCTAGATCTTGGGATTCTAGGGTTCACCGTGGGGACTGCATCTGGGGACTTCCTCTCCATGGAATCGGTGGAGGAGGAAGGGGTTCCACGGAGGTGGTCGGCGGCTGGAGGAGCCGCCTGAGCGACGTGGCTGGGTTGGCGGCGGGGAGCAGCACGGAGCGGCGGCGCCAGCGGTGTCGAGCAGGAAGAGAGGATGGAGGACGAGTGGGGGTGTGGTCTGCGTTGCGTGATTTGGGGATGAGAAGTGAGGTGTGATCCACTAGATCAGCGGGGTTTGGACGGTTCCGATCTGTGGGACGCAAGGCGATCCGAGGGAGATGGGTTCTTGTGCTCTGACTGGCTGGAGACGGATCGCCTCCATCGGCACTAGATTTTGGGCTCCGTGGGAATCGGTTCGCTTCGCTTGGTTTCCATACCTCGACCGTGGCAGGTGTATTGACGAAATTTATTGATGTGTTTTTTGACGAGCACATGGTCGCACCTCAATCTACAGATTTTTGGAGTCATGAGGCAATTCCTCACTGCCGTTTCCAATCGGGTCCGCTGTATTTAATTATTGCATTCTTAGTAATCGTGCATGCATGTGTACTTACCTCCCGCCCAGCCCAAGCCATCAGGTGTACCTGCAGTGCACGAGATCGGCCAATGCAAGACATTATTTAGTTACTACTACTACTAGCTCATTTGCAATGCATCCATCTCTACGCGAGAGCATATACCTATCCAGCTTCCGTGCATAAGATTACAAGCATGTGCAAACTCATATACGCCAAAGAAAGTGAGAATTCTGTGGCGCATATGCTATATGCGCCAAAGAATTTTTGACATTCTGTGGCGCATATATCCATATGCTGGGGTCAGACCCACAGGAATTCTGTGGCGCATATGGCTATATGCGCCACAGAATTCTTATTTTCTATGGCGTATATATCTATATGCGCCACAGAATTGCAGGAATTCCGTGGAGCATTTTTTATATATGCGCCACAGAATTAAAATCTAACTATAATTGTTTTCCTAGTAGTGACTCCTAGTCTCCTATCTTCGTGTCTATGGATTTGCATCTGTTAGTGTAGACGTATCCCTTGGCAAGATAAAAGAAAACTAGCACCTCCAGAGCACCGAACCCCGCCAGAACCCAGTAGAAGTAATCCAGGTGCGCACGGTTCAGATTATCCAGGAACCACCTATCCCCCATGCTCCCTGTCACCTTATCGATGGCCAAGACGAGCATGCCGCTGGCGTAGCTCCCCAGGCCCATGGCGCTCAGACAGAGCGCGAGCCCGACGCTCCGGAGCGCTTCGGACACCTGGTCGTAGAAGAACTCCTCGAGGCCAATAATGGTGAACACGTCCGCGAGGCCGATCAGGACGTACTGCGGCACCATCCACCACAGGGTCATCGGCACGGCCACATGGGGACGGTCGATAAGGCCAGCGTCCCTGGCCGCGCGGAGCCGCGCGGCTTCCACCAGCGCCGCGACGACCATGGCGACGGTTGCTATCGCCATGCCGGCGCCGATGCGCTGGAGCATCGTGATCCCGGAAGGGTGCCTGGTGACGCGCCTCGCGAGGGGCACGAAGACGCGGTCGTAGACCGGGACGGAAGCGATGATGGCGAGGCCGGAGAAGCTCTGCAGCGCCGCGGGCGGCACCACGATGCCTGTGCCCGTGCCCATACCGATGCGCCGGTCCATGGTGCTGCCCTGCTTCGTGAAGAGTGTGGAGACTTGCGCTATGACCATTCCGTACAGGACGCTTGTCATCCATATCGGAAGCAGCTTGACCAGAACCTTGTTGCCTTCCTGCTCATTGGGCGTCGTTGAACTGCTGCACTAGTAGAAAATGTCAGTTGACTGTAATAGCATGCAGGGTTAAACAGATGATACACGATTACCTTTCATCATCCATGGCGTCCCTGCGACGAAGGATCCAGTCTGTCCCTTCGCGCGCCATGGTGGCGAACGTTTTCGTGAGCCGCGCGAGAGCACGGCGGTCGCGTGGCTGCTCTGCACGGTACATTCTCGTTCCGAGCAAGAAGACGGACAGGGACATGATCATCATGGCCCAGGACGCGCCGAACCCGGCGGCCCACCCGACGTTGTCCTGCACGTAGCTCAGCGCGACGACGGCGACGATGTGGCCCCAGGACATGGAGAAGAGGAGCCAGTTGAAGAAGGAGCTCCGGGACGCGACGCCGTCCGGCGCGCTCGTGCGGAACTGGTCGGCGCCGATGGCCTGCGCGTTCGGCTTGTGGAAGCCCTGCGCCAGCGCCACCAAGTAGATCGTCCCGTAGAAGAACGCCCTGCGGGCAGCGGACGCTGGCTGCGAGCAGGCCGCCGATGCGTCTTGGCATGACGCCGGTGGTACCATGGATGACACCGTCAGCATCCCAAAGCTCTGCCATCATCATTTTTACGTACTAATGTTTGAGCTGCTTGTATTGTTACAATTAACTAGCATAGTGGCCCTCGCAAATGCGAGGGCACCATCTTTAGGGTGTTGAAATTAAAGCTTTTTAATTTTATGGTTTGTACATTTTTTTCTAATTAAGTTGTTGATTTAAAATTAATAAACATTTTAGATATAGCTAGCATCCAAACGGTCTAATTTTAACAATGTTCTTTATACATAATTATGTTGTTAAGTACAAAGTCTTGAAAATATTCATATAAAATCTAATGATATTGATCCTTTTTCAGAATAACATGTTTATATAGTCCGTTTGAAGTTGAGATAAGATCAACATAACTAATGTATAATCTGTAGTCCTCCTTGATCAGCCGTTGCATGTTCGAAAGTGTAGGTATCTAGCTATATATGCCTCACTATTTGTTTGTGCAAGGCTAAGCAATCCATGTAATATCCTGCTTGCGAAACTAAAAGTATGCTTGCACTGAGATATTCACTTCTATACAATTGGATCGATCTCTTATACAAATAGAAATTTAACAAATTAGTAGCAGCTTTGCATCAAGACTATTGTTGTTCTTTATCTACATTAGTTACAAATATCTATCAATAGGTCCATTTATTGAGATCTAAAAATGGGTTCACATTATCATTTGTTCAAATATGCATTTTTGAATTTTAAACCAAGTTGAGATCTAGCGTTGGGTTTTATTAATAATGTGCTTCCATGAAATGCAATTATAACAATCAAATGGTTATGGTTTATTAATCAAAAAATTATTAAAAAATAAACATCTATGTTTTGTGTTTTAGTGAGAATGCTTTGATTGCCACAGAGATTAATAGTAATTAACCATAAAGGAACAAAAAATGAAAGATAAACAGGAGGAAAGAATAACTTATCTATTTGTATTTCATCGTTACATCTAGGATATATATACGTCTTGAATTTTATGTTGAAAATTCATGCTATATCTATGAATTGAAATTAACAATACTGCACATACCAAACTTTTGATTGGTCATCTCTCTTATTATTTTCAAATTTTTATCTTATTTGTTTCATCCTTCTTATCGGTTTTTATATTTTATCTGTGATTTATGTGTTATATACTCCATACCATCTCTTAGTTGGCCCAGCCCATGCAAGTCTAGACCACTACACTGATTCACAATATGAAATGTTGATGACCAACACCTTTACTACTCCCTCCGAGAAATATAAGACGTTTTAGCTTTGTGAATCAAATGTATCTAGACGTCTTTTAGTGTATAGGTTCATAGATGTTCGGAGTGAACCTATACACTAAAAAGCATCTAGATACATCCATTTCACAAATCTAAAATGTCTTATATTTCTGAATGGAGGGAGTACAATGCAATTTTCTCGTCTCTAGTTAGTGAGATACTGTCCAAAAGTATCTTACATCACAAATAACCAAGATATTTTCATTGCCATTGCACTTCCTATTTGGATGTTATAACACTTTTTTAGATCTTGATGACTTGATATGACATCTTCTATCTAGAGAGTGTACACTTTACTCTATCTTATGGCACTGATCGACCGAGTAAGAGAGCAAATAATGCCTTGTACAGATTAATAGAGGATAGATGACATAACATTATCTTATCGTACTTGATTTTGAGTTAAGTAAAAAATAAAAAACATACGATGTTCTGTAATTTTCTTAGAAACACATAATATATGTTGGTGTATGCCATATTTACCGAGAAGCATAATAGCAAGCAACCAAGCGGGAGAACATCTAGACGACGGCCATCTCACACATGTCCATGTATGACATCTTAATTGCATGCATCGCAATGATGTCGACCACATACACCCCACTGATCTTCCGTGCTCCTAGATCTTGTAGAGTTTGGATCAAACACATCCACGTTAATGCCTCGCTTGGTCACTCAAACCGTCAATGTCCGCTACCTAGGCACTAACCGTATATATCCACACCATTATGACCTTGTTCCTTCTTTTATTCGTTTGCATCACCATATCCTTCATCCTTGTGGCATGTGGAGCCCTTCACCGTGTATCAAGAACATCTCGGCATCCCGCTACCAGTACCTCAGCTTCAGCCAGACTTCCACAGAAAACTTTGTAGTGACATCTAATAGCATGCGGCGCTGTGTCCATGGGCCTTTCTTGCAAGCGCTCCCTATGCTTGTTTGAAGGAGAGTAGAGATTACGCTAGCCGGCGGTGAGTCACGATCGAGTCCACACCGCTGCCTCAGATCCGTAATGAGGGTTCACACCGATCGAGTCCACACCGCTACCTCAGATCGGTAATTAGGGTACTCAAGGAATGACATGCATCATAAGTCTCGTCAAATCCCTGGGAAAACATCCAAGTTCTATGTCAAATCTTAGCTGTTGACTCACAAAATTCATGGCTGGATGTTTCGATCATAATATCTTGCCGAAGGAACGATGCGATATGTCTGTTAATTGATGTATGAGATCGGACTATATTTTTCTACTTTTCATGTACCTGATTTGATGTACTAATTGGCAAATCGGATCATGTTGTCCCGCGAAAAATATGGATTATGTTGCATGGTGTAATGTGCTAGAGCTGTGTGCATTTTCCATTTTTATAGAAGTTGTGATAAATCTTCTTTTTTTGAAAGGATATGTGAATCTAGAATAGCACGTGAATCCAGTTTTTTTTTAAAGGGTGCGTGAAATAGAGTACGTAAATCCAGATTTGTTTTTGAAAGGGTACGCTGAATCTAGAATAGGGTGGTAACGTACTTGGTAGGAACCTGCTATACGTGAACGTATGTGGTAGGAACCTCCCATACGTGACATGTTCAACTTATTAGGCTATATGCGCATGTTAACGTACCCTTTTATTTATATAGATCTGACGGTTGTGCTCTACAGATTATACATCTAACAGTCTAAAATAATTAGGATGATGTGGATCAACCTAATGCCTTGAAAAACACCCTTATATTGCTTTTAGTATATAATAGATGTACCGAAACATATACTACTACAAAGCCACGACACATTCCTATCATGCGTGACTGATCGATCAAGTACGTACGGCAACACCGACGCTAAACACGAAATTCGTATAGAAAGCGACGTAGTAGTGAAATCGTGCGGAAAGAAAACGATCGTAGACCTACCGTGTAGCCAACTTGCACATATTTAAGTCGCCGGCAGCAGACGACAATGAATCAGACGGCAAATCGACGTCCCACAAGAAGCTAAAAACGAAAAGAAGGGTAAATAATTCAGAGCGGGTATACTACTAACCACGAGGTAGAGCACGCCGGCGGCCACGACGGCCCGGTATCGGCCGATCCAGGAGTCGGCGACGAGCGCGCCGAGGAGCGGTAGCATCGCCGCGGTGCCGGCCCAGGCGTTCACGCTGGTCGCCGCCGCCGCCGTGGACAGACCCAGCGGGCCGGTGAGGTACATGATCAGGTTTCCGTGCACGCCGTAGAACCCCAGGCGCTCCACGAACTCCACCGCTGCAGACAGGAGGGCCAGAGCGGCGAAACATTGGCAGTGGTTAGCGGGGGATGCGCTTTGGCGCGGGAGTTAACCTTGGAGAGTTGAGTTTGTAAGGCGCGCGCACGTACCGATGAGGAACAGCGCGGCCGGCCATCCGCCGCGGCCGCCGGATTTGTGGGTGACGGACGGATCACCTTGAGCCAGCAGGAGCGCGGCGGAGTCCATTCCTTCCAGCTTGGGAATGGTGCGAACTCCCAAAGTGTTCGTTTTCGCCTGAGAGGTGGCGTGTCTGTTGGCCGTCTATATATATATGAGTTAAACAGACTTGTAATGTGCGTCATCATAGACTAGTTCTTCAGTCAATGGACTATTCTGAAGAGAACGTATCAGGCATCGTATGCTCCGGTTATTCCCAAGCCCAAAATAATCTCAATGAAATTATAAAAATAATATTCAGAGTAATATGATTACCTGACACAAGATTTCAGAAGTGTGTTGGATCGGAAGAAACGGTGTGTCATGGTAGATGCATGTCAGAGGCCTCCATCTGTAAACAAGTGACTTGGGTTTGACTAGATTTGCATATATCTAACTTCCGGCGCCCTTAGACGGGCTTATGAGAAAGAAAAAGACTACAGAGAAAATCCAAAACAAAGTCATTTTCGACATGGTTACAAGCCAAAATATCACAAGACAAAATGGCAGGATCTGTAATTTTTGCGAAGCCACCCTCGCACGAGAGACCGTTTGGTACATCGTCCAATTTTGATCATCTAGTAATCTTGAGGACTCTGGGTCTCCTTCCTTGCAGCGCCCGGAACACTTCACTTGGCACCCGCTCAAGAAGTTATGTTCCCAAGATCATTCCCTCTCTGCTTTCCTATGATGACTACAGAATTGCTAACGTATTAATCCAATTAATTTAGTTAGTGTCCACGGAAGTGGCACGGGCTCGTCAGTGCTTGCTGGATGGGTGGCGCCGAAGGTCCGCAGGCTAGCCACGGGAACGACCTCTCGTTCCCAGGCGATCCGTCTTCTTTTCGGCTGGTTTGTACATTTGAAAAAAAAATCTTGATTAAGATATGCATACTGCTCTAGTGCTCTTCCTCGAAGTTCTTCTGAGGTTATCTCTATAGTGGTGGTTGTCCCCGAGTCGAGGATGTCCAACAGTCCGCGGACCACACCTGAAGAAACCATGCACACCTCTGATTCCATGGAGATGACAGCGACATATCTCTCTCTTGAGGCAATAACTAAGATCCTTCTTGCTGGACTCAATCATGCTATTTGAGCCTCACCTTCCGAATAACAAGATCACGGTATCAAATAATCGCGAGGGATTATTTGATTCCAAACTTCGGGAGATCTTGTAATTTATCTTATAATTTTAGCATGTTTACTTTCTCGTATTCATATTAATTTTCTATCTGAAATTTTTACATGTTGTGTTGCAACATTAGCTCCCTTAGAGGAAGGAATGAATTATATCCATTGGATTTTGAGTTATTATTGTATTGGAAGTTTTCAGTTTTGCGGTTGTTTTATTAGATGTATGAATTAGGATGAGTTATATTATACTTGTAATTTATAATGGTTTTAGAATCTTCCACACCATTAGTGCTAATTTGGAAGTTGAAGATTTTTTGATAGTATGTTATAAATCATTGGTTTGATTATAAACATAAAAGATCCGGTGAAAGAAAGAAATAAATAAATAAGAGAAGAAAAATGAGAAAAGCAAAACAATGATGCTATGAAAATTTAGAGCGGGTACAAGATAAGGTAGATACTCAAACCACAAGCGTGAATTGCTTCATACTCTGCTTGGACGTTGATGCTAAAGTTTAGATCTATTTTCAGTCTTCTCGTGAGAATTAAAAATATGTCTATCTCATTTCCACAAGACCGTGAAACAAAGAGTGTAAGCAAATATGCGCAAAGAACAAATAGACATGTAAGATAATCATGAGAGAAAACAAAAAAAGACCGTTCAAAGTTATGATACAAAGAGGATTGCGAAGTTCTAGGAATGTTTGATATCACCTCATAAAACTTGTTCGGTTAAATTTATTGTTCTATAGTATATTGTTAATTGATCTTCACATAATGATCAGTACCAAGGTGTGGAATCCTTTTAAGTCAATTGATATGTGGAAGTGTGATAGAACCCACAAGTTGGTTCTATATCCTTTATTATAAATATTCACTGCAACGCCTTTATATTTTAACGACTCGAGCTTCATGAACATGATGATCTTTTTTATTAAGTTGTTGTCTTGCTCGGGGACAAGCAAGAGTCTAAACTTGGGTAAGTTGATGAGTGCATTTTTGCAACATATTTACCTTATGATTTTCTCTAGCAGAGATAGGATTTTGATATTTTACAGGCTCGCGCGCACCTTTTATGCTTGTTTTGCCAAGATCCTAGTGTTAAAGGAGTTGCTAGATAAATCAATTGAAGTAATTATTTTTGGCACAAATATGCTAATTGGAATCCATTAAAGCCTTCCAAACAATTATTTACACACTTGGAAGAAAATCCAAAGAGAACAATATGTTTGAGGTGTGCAGGAGGTTTAACGACCATAGGTACGGCGGGTGCCCACCCGTACCGCCCAGCTGTACCCTGTGCATACGAATCTGTGATCTGACATCCACAGACACCAGAACTCGCAAAAACCTCACCTACGGAAGAGATATGGAGGGGGAACTCGCAGAAGAGAATTCATCCTCATTTCTATGATCATTAGAGGCATAGGAATTGTCCTCATCATCAATCGTTGCATCTCCACCATCACCAACATCTACTACATCTCGTTTACGTTAATCTTGTTGTAATTCCTAAACTTTATTGTGGATTTTCACGAGTATCCATCTATCCATTTATACTCCATTCATATTACTATGATAATGTTGATTGCCTCGATATGTGAGTAGTTTCCCTTGTTCTTGGGGAGACGAAGAAACCGTATCAATGTTATGGATTGAAATAAAGATCTATAACTTTAGTTTATGAATGTGTGTTAATTAACTCTCTTAATGTTATGTGAATATCAACCACATAACATTTTCCTTTGAGACTTCGAGAGGGAATTACCGTTGGACATGTGGTGGTGTGAAGGCGTTAACTGACATGTCATATCGGATCATCATTCATGTGGTTAACGGGGATAAGAGGGCATTCACAAAGTTCATGTCCATGACCACAGGGTTAACCCTTAATTGCTAGTGGATCAGGGTGCTTGGCCTATGATCGCCAGTTGTGGTTGTGGGGATAAAATAGCAGGGGAAGAGCACGTTCGGGTTGAACCCGCCATCGAACTCGGGGGAGGGCGAGAACCTATGGCGCGGGTTCACCTGGATCTCCTGGAACATGGCCCGGTGAGATCGGCGAGAACCCGGCCGGAGATCCGACGCTTGGATGGCTCCCCAGTGCGCGGTGTACTGCGCGGCGACCATCGGCATTGAGCGTGACATCACCGTACGTGCGACGCACTACGAAGCCTCCTGCGCTTCCCTCATCGCATGCACCTCCACGAGCGCCTACACATACTCTGACCTAGCTGTCCTATCCTTACGGCTCTCTGTTTCGATATTCCTTCGCCGACAATCCCTCAACCACTCTGACATCCGCCAAGCCCTCCAGCCTCAGCCTCGGCTTCTTCACCTTTGGTACGCCGACAATGGATCAGGGTTTGACGAAACCCTTGGGAGGCATGATGGACGGGAGCTCGGAAGACTAGAGGGAAATGTGGCGGGGTATGGAGAAGAAAGGCGGGAGAGGGGAGAAGAAAGACGGGAACTCGGCCTTGAGGCGCCGACAGGGTTGGCCCACCTGTTTTTCTACTGCGTCCGGCATTCTCAGGTGGTTCTCAGCGCCCCGGGTTCGGTCTAGGAACACCGGATGAAAATTGGAACAAATCCGGCGCAATTCAGCGTCTGGGAACGCGACTGGACGAAATTTCACCGTCCAGATAAAAAATCGCCCAGGAACGCGGGTGGAGACGCTCTTATCGACTAGGGCTGGTCGTTTAGCATCTTTTCTTATTGGGAGCTGTACAGTTGATCATGGAAACAATTTAATATCACAAAAAACAATATCTAATATAGTGATATGTAATAAGCTAAATCTGGGCACCCAAATGCACGGATCACCACGAGTATAAATCACGTAACGTCCCTTGTATTTTCTCTGTTCTAAAGTATATGATGTTTAGCCTTTTTTCTAAAATGTATGTATGTCTTTTAGTGTAGGTTCATTCAATTTATTTTGAATCTATACACTAAAATGTGTCTAGATATATACCTTTAAAAAAGACTAAAATATATTATATTTTTAAACTAGTGAAGACAGCACGCTTGAGTCTGTTGACGTTGCTGAGAGGTAGCCGTTGCGCTGACGGTGTACCCCGGATTTGAACTAAGGCCGGAGCAGCAATGCTCCCAGCTAAACCTTTGTTGGCATGTTGGATCTACGGCCGGCAGTTCCTTGGTAATATCGACAATGCACAAGCTCTATGACTTTCATCGGTAAGGATTCTGTTTAGCAGAGGAGATCACTATGTGGCGTCTTGGAAATGCACTCGACGGATTTCGGTTGATTGAGACTTGTAAATTTGGATGTTTCAGTCTTTTCTAAGACTTGTAAATGAAACTCATTTTCTATCGACGAATCGAAACTCGAAGTTTTTTGCTCGCAAAAACAAATAAATATAAAAAAACAATATCTGATATAGTGATATGTACTAAGCTAAATCTGTCCACCCAAATGCACGGATCGCCACGAGTATAAATCAGGTAGCGTCCGTAGTATACCAAAGATAAAGATTGTTAAACCGGAAGTGTTTCCACTAGCATTTCTATGAGGTACTCCTAGTCTCCTATCATCGTGTCTACGAATTTGCATCTGTTAGTGTAGACGTATCCCCTGGCGAGATACATGAAAACGAGCACCTCCAGAGCACCAACCCCCGCCAGAACCCAGTAGAAGTAATCCAGGTGCGCACGGTTCAGATTGTCCAAAAACCAGCTATGCCCCGCCGTGCTCCCTGTCACCTTATCGATGGCCGAGACGAGCATGCCGCTGGCGTAGCTCCCCAGGCCCATGGCGCTGAGGGAGAGCGCGAGCCCGACGCTCCGGAGCGCTTCGGGCACCTGGTCGTAGAAGAACTCCTCGAGGCCGATAACGGTGAACACGTCCGCGACGCCGATCAGGACGTACTGCGGCACCATCCACCACAGGCTCATCGGCACGGCCACGTGGGGACGGTCGACAAGGCCGGCGTCCCTGGCCGCGCGGAGCCGCGCGGCTTCCACCAGCGCCGCCACGACCATGGCGACGGTTGCTATGGCCATGCCGGCGCCGATGCGCTGGAGCATCGTGATCCCGGAAGGGTGCTTGGTGACGCGCCTCGCGAGGGGCACGAAGACGCGATCGTACACCGGGACGGAGGCGATGATGGCCAGGCCGGTGAAGCTCTGCAGCGCCGCGGGCGGCACGACGATGCCTGTGGCCGTGCCGATGCCGATGCGCCGGTCCATCGTGCTGCCTTGCTTCGTGAAGAGTGTGGAGACTTGCGCTATGACCACCCCGTACAGGACGCTTGTCATCCATATTGGAAGCAGCTTCACCAGAACCCTCTTGCCTTCCTGCTCTTTTGGCGTCGGTAAATTGCTGCATTAGTAGAAAAATTTCAGTTGACTTGACTGTAATGGCATGTGCATTGTGGCAGCATAAGTGGAAAATCAAACATAGCATACACGATTAGTACCTTTCATTGTCCATGTCCATGGCGCCCCTGCGCCGTAGGATCCAGCCCATGCAAGCGCGCGCCGTGAGCGCGAACGTTTTGGTGAGCCGCGCGAGAGCACGGCGGTCGCGTGGCCGCTCCGCACGGTACGTTCTCGTTCCGAGCCAGAAGATGGACAGGGACACGAGCATCATGGCCCAGGACGCGCCGAACCCGGCGGCCCAGCCGACGTTGTCCTGCACGTAGCTCAGCGCGACGACGGCGACGATGTAGCCCCAGGACATGGAGAAGTGGAGCCAGTTGAAGAAGGAGCTCCGGGACGCGACGCCGTCCGGGGCGCTCGGGGGCAACTGGTCGGCGCCGATGGCCTGCGCGTTCGGCTTGTGGAAGCCCTGCGCCAGCGCCACCAAGTAGATCGTCGCGTAGAAAAACGCCCTGCGGGCAGCGGACGCTGGCTGCGAGCAGGCCGCCGATGCGTCTTGGCATGCCGCCGGTGGAGGGTGCGGCGATGGTGGTACCATGGATGATACCGTCAGCATCCCGAAGCTCTGCCATCATCATTTTTACGTACTGATGTTTGAGCTGCTTGTATTAAAATTAATGCACTGAAATATAATACAAAGCGACGACAGATTCCTATCATGCTTGACAGATCGATCAACTACGACAACACTGACGCTTAACGAGAAATTCGTGCAGAAAGCGACGTATAGTGAAATCGAGCGGAAAGAAAACGATCGTAGACCTACCGTGTAGCAAACTTGCACATATTTTATCCGCGGACAGCAGCGACGACAATGAATCAGACGGCAAATCAACGTCCCAGAAGAAGCTAAAAAACACAAAAAAGGGTACTCCTAATAAATAATTCAGAGCGGGTTTACTAACCACGATGTACAGGAG
Organism: Avena eriantha; assembly: GCA_910589775.1. Lineage (NCBI taxonomy): Eukaryota > Viridiplantae > Streptophyta > Magnoliopsida > Poales > Poaceae > Avena > Avena eriantha. Next base: position 299,016,286 of record OU342746.1, on the reverse strand, counting down.
GCCGGCGGCCACGACGGCCCGGTACCGGCCGGTCCAAGAGTCGGCGGCGAGCGCACCGAGGAGCGGCAGCATCGACGAGGTGCCGCCCCACGCGTTCACGCTGGCCGCCGCTGCCGCGGTGGACAGACCCAGCGGGCCGGTGAGGTACATGATCAGGTTGCCGTGCACGCCGTAGAACCCCAGGCGTTCCACGAACTCCACCGCTGCAGAGAGCCAGAGCCAGAGCCAGGGGGCAGGGGGCAGGGCGGTGAAACATTAGCTGTGGTCAGTGGAATTACGTTTTGGCGCGGACGATAGCTAACCGCGGAGAGTTTAGTTTGTAGGGCGCGCGTACCGATGAGGAAGAGCGCGGCCGGCCATCCGCCGCGGCCGCCGGATTTGCTGGTGACGGACGGGTCACCTTCAGGTAGGAGCGCGCCGGAGTCCATTCCTTCCAGCCTGGGATTTGTGCCAACTAAGTGTTTGCTTTGGCCTGAGAGGGGATGTGTCTCCGGCCGGTATACGAGTTAAACGAAGTTGTAACGTGGGCCGTATACTAGTTCTTCAGTAATGGACGACATGAGCTCCAGCATCTGTCAACGGCCCAGGAACAAATGGACTATTCGAACGAGAACGGGCATTGGGTCCCTATTCCCAAGCCCAAAATGTAATATCAGTAAAGTTCTGAAAAAAAACAAAAACCAAAATCAGCATATATATATATGGAGTAGAATATCTTTACTACACCATTAATATAAGACCTTTTAGATATTTCAAAGTGGACTAGACACGCTCACACTAAAACACGTCTAAAACACGTCTAATTGTTCAAGCTAGATTCGTTGTAAATACAAGTTTTTTCGTCCGATCTTAAATCCCGCCCCCCCTCCCCACCACCACCATAGGCTCCTCAGCCAATCTGCCATAATCGTCGTGCTGGGTTATCGCCCTGCATCAACTCCGTTTGTCTTCTGCGTCCGGCCATGGCCTTGTCGTCATCTGGTTCCCGACCTCACCCTCGAGCTCCCGGACGTCATCAGCATCCTAGAGCTCAGTGTGCCTCTGTGATCTCGTCTTCCTCGCACCGCGTGAGCCTGCTCTTCTTGCACACCTCACCCCCTCTCGCGCCCGCTGGAAGGTGCCGGCACACCTACCGTACCCCCTTCTTCGTCCGGTATCCGTCTTCTTTCCCCGACCTATATAGATTTCATAGCCTCATGCCTGCACCCTCCGTCGGACGGTGTCCGTCTTCTTTCCCTGGCATCTCCAGATTTTGCAACCTTGTGCCCATGCCTATAGACTGCTTCGGGGAGGACTATGTTGATGGTTTGGAGTGGGAGGAGATCTGCCATCAACAACAACAATACTTTCGCCCCTGCGGGCGGTGGCAGGAGTCAGATAAGGACGAAAAGAGGGACATAAGGAGGATGAGAGGCGGAAAGCCTCCATACCTAGGGCGATGACGGGAGTCAAAGAGGGATGAGATGAGGGGCTGGAGGAGGAATCAGAGCGGAAATGATGTCGACACCTTGCTCATGTCAACTCAGAGGTGGGTTAGAGCACGTGGTCATCACATCACGACCACGCGCTTGGTGGCGCAAGGCACATGCAAAAATTGTTGTGTCGATGCAAGGGCAAGACAGTGAAGGGCGAGACATTGATTTCGAGGATTTTATAAAGAATCCACTCTCCTCTAGTTCTAAATCTGTCTAGCAGAAAAACCTTTTGTTAGTATTTTGGACCTTTTAGGAGCTTTCTATACTCGAAAGAGGGCAAGGTCAGAGAGCATTCTACGAAAATTTTGAGACGGACAAAATGAGCTAAAGTGGGACACCAGGGGCTTAATGGGCTAGGAAGGAGGTCTAGTGGTGCGGCGTACAAGGCAGGCAGTGTCACCTACCCTCGTTCGGGTCTTATTGCTCGTATGTCGTCAATTCCACCGCCATCCTCTTCGTCTTGACCTAAAACCTTATATAAAAAGGATCCCCGATGCGACCTCTGAACATACGGAGGTGGAGATCAAAAACATATAAACATAGAGTCTGCTAGACACCGCTAGCGGAGATCGGAGGAGGGAACCGTTGCCGGAATCACCTCTAGTTGCCTCCACCCCCTCCGGTGTGGTCATCACCAACATCTACGGTGAGATCCTCTCCATCCATCTATTGTAATCTCTTGGTAAACATGATGTGTGATGCAATCTGTTACTTTCCCATGATCTATTGTATGTTTTTGTCTATGTTTGAGTAGTGATCTCTTTATGGCAATTGTGAAATAGTTCATTGTTGGTTGCATACAAGTATATGTTATGTTCAATTATGGTCTTATATGTACTAATATATGAGTGCACACATATGTTGGGGAATGTATAAGGTTGTCACTATTACATGTTGATAGGAGAAGTGATGGCCGAAGATTGCAGAAACCGTGTCCCAAGTCTTAAATATGCATGTTATTTTAATTCATGGTTAACTAATGAGAGATAAGTTATGGGGACCTTGAAACTTATAGTGGTGGTTGGACTTTATGTCTTAATAACTCCCTTTCTTGCTCAGAAAGGGCTTTGGGGTCAATCACTAGGTGTGTAATTGCTCAGTAACTTGGTTGCACCTATTTATGGCTCCTCTCTAGAAGAAATAATAAAAATACTATCCATGTGCTTCACTAATTATGACAACCAAACGGATGAAATAAAAAAATTCCTAAACACTTACTACCTTGAGTTACTTTCTTTTACTTTACTTGATTTTACTTTTACTTATTTTTTTTACTTTACTTGCAATAGCTTTAATTTATGCATTACTTTTAGCACTTTACCGTTTTCGAGTTAGAAGTAAAAGGTACCTTACACACTCTAGTTCATTGCCTTGCATAAAAGGCCATATAAGTGGGTTATAGGGCTTTAGAGAATATATAGTTTACTTTCAGCTGCTCGTGGGTACAATACTCAAATACTTCTCGAATTGTGCTATAGTGATTTCTTGCTCTTGGGAATTATCAAGCATCAACATCAACCATCTCCCTGAAAAACAAAGAAAATATTTTTGGCGCTAATAACCACTTGGGATAATTAGTTAAAACAACTAAGTTCGAGCAAAGTTCAAACTTAGCAACATGAATTGGTTTAGTCACATATCAGCAGGATTATCATGAGTGTTGATCTTGCATACCTTTAGTTTACCTTGAGAAACAATGGCTCTAACAAAATAGTACTTGACATCAATGTGCTTTGTTCTCTCATGGAACATATGATCTTTTATAAGGTATATAGCACTTTGACTATCAAAAAACACAGTAATGCAAGAATCATCTTCACAAAGCTCAACAAACAAACCTTTCAACCAAATAGATTCTTTGCAAGCTTCAACAATAACCATGTGTTTAGCTGTAGTGGTAGATTGGGAAACAACAGCCTATAATGTATCCTTCCAGTTACATCATAACCACTAACATTAAACATATAACCTGTGAGGGATCATCTCATATCCCAATCGGTAGCAAAATCTGAATCCACATAGCCATTGAGTCCCTCACCGGTTCTGCCAAACTTTAAGCATGCATTAGAAGTGCCATGTGATACATTGCAAATGTATCTATATTTTTTGATGTTCCATGCTTGGTTTTATCCACTTTCTTGTGTTTTGTTCCAACTTTGGAGTACTTTTCATATGATTTCTTAGACTAACCTATTAATAAGAGCCACAGTGCCAGCTGCATGTTTTCTGCTGTTTTTGGTTCCAGGAAAGTCAGAAAATGAATATTCTCGGAATTGGACGGGACAAAAGCCAAAGTGCCTATTTTTTCGGAAGTGATCAAGTGCCAGAATACGAGACGGAGAAGGGCCAGGGAGCCACCACACCACCTGGCTGCGCGGCCAGGCCTGGCCCACGCCAGGGGGTGGTGTGGCCGCTCCCGGCACCCCCTCGGCCTCTCCTTCCAACTATAAGTTGCCCTCGGGATGAAAACCCTAAGGGCCCGATCAAAAATCCACGAAAGAGTCTGTAACCGCTGTCATATCCATCCCTAGATCGGGAGGAATCTGAAGCTCTTCCCGGCACCTTGCCGGAGAGGGGAATTCACCGTGGAGGCCTTCTTCATTACCATGCAAGCCTCCGGTGTGATGTGTGAGTAGTTCATCCTTGGACTACGGATCCATGTAGTAGCTAGATGGCTGGTTTCTCCTCCTTTGTGCTTTCATGTTTAGATCTTGTGAGCTCCGTTCATGATCAAGATCATCTATTTGTAATTCATACATGTTGTGTTTGTGGGGATCCGATGGATATTGAGATGCTATTTTAGATTGATTATTGATTCTATCATGTCTTTGTTATTTGAGATCTTGCATGCCTTCCGTTGTTAGTAGCTATCTTGGCCAAGTAGATGCTAGCAACTCTAAGAGTTAGTATTTATGCTCGATAGTGGGTTCATGCCTCTGGTAATCTAGGGAAGTGACAGAAATCTCTAAGGTACTAGATGTGCAGTTGCTACTAGGGAGAAAACAACAATCCTTTGTTCATAGAACAATCGTATTGTTTACTTTACACGCAGTTCGTAAAGCAATAATATGTTGCTTGCAACTTAATACTGGAGGGGGTTCGGATGATAACCTGAAGGTGGATTATTAGTCACAGATGCAGTTGGATGGCGGTCTATTATTATGTTGTAATGCCCAATCAAGTCTCGGAGGAGTCAAGATGATTAGTATATGCATGTATTGCTTTCTCGGTGTTTGTCAATTACCCCGCTGTAATTTGTTCACCCAGCATGTTATCTATCTAAGGAGAGCCACCTCTAGTGAACTATGGATCCCGGTCCTCTTTCTTTATATACAATCTACAAACTGTTTACTGCTTTGTGTTTACTTTCTACAAACTTTTATTTCTTTTCATTCGATACGTTTAATCCTTTGTTTTCCGTAAAACACGGTGAGATTGACAACCTCATCGCAAGATGGGGACAAAGTTCTGTGGTTGTGTTGTGCAGGTCTCCACGTTGCTACTAGCACTGGTAGTGCACCCTGCCAAAGCTCAGCTAGTAACACTTTTGGAGTGTTTCCTTACTCCTACTGGTTCGATTAAACCTTGGTTTCATAACTGAGGGAAACTTGTTGTTGTGCTCATCATACCTTCCTCTTGGGGTTCCCAACGAGCTCTACATCAACCACGAGCCATCAACACTTTTCTAGGCGCCGTGCATTGAGCCATCACCATGTAATACCTAAAAACCCACCGAACATCCTTCTAATGTTATTTACCAGGATTAACCATGTATCTACTTATCAAACCCATAGCATAAGATAAATCAGGTCGAGAACAAACCATGGAATACATCAAAAAACCAACAACAATAGAATATGGCACGTTTGACATGTACTCAAACTCTTCATTAGTAGTAGGACATTGAGAAACTGAAAAATTAAAATGAGGAGCAATAGGAGTACTAACTAACTTGGCACCATGAATATTGAAACTAAGAACTTTCTCAATGTAACTTTGCTGACTAAGAAATAATAAACTAGAATTTTCTGTCTCGGGTAATCTCCATACCTAAGATCTTCTTAGCAGCACCAAGATCTTTCATCTCAAACTCACTATTTAGGTGTGCCTTCAAAGTAGTGATTTCGTTTATGCTCTTGACAGCAATTAACATATCATCAACATTTAATAGCAAGTATATAGGCGATCCATAAAAAAATTAATGTAAATACAACTATCATATTGAAACCATGTGAGATCATAAACGAATCAACCCTTTTATACCACTGCCTTGGAGATTGCTTTAAGCCATGTAGTGAATTCTTTAACTTTCACACACAGTCCTCTTTATCGGGCACTATGAACCCTTCTGGTTGCCACATTTATTTCCTCCTCAAGCTCTTTATGCAGAAAAGCAGTCTTTACATCTAACTGCTCAAGCTCAAGATCACGCATAACCACAATACTAAAGAATATACAAATGGAACTATGCTTTACAACTTGAGAGAGAATACATCATTGTAATCAATACCTAAAATCTTGCTGAAACCCTTTGCTACTAACCTTGCCTTAAACCTTGAAGGCTCTCTAGGATACAAACCTTCCTTTCTCTTGAAGATCCACTCAGCCCAAGCCTTCGGCGACGGGCCTCGCTCCACTCATCAAAAGTTAGCCTCCTAAATGAATTTGGATCATACTTCAACAAGATCCCCATGCCTTCTTAGAAAGGGATGACAAAAATTTCCCAACCGCCCCCTAGACGTCTGTTTTCATTTGGATTGGGACAAATGTTTATCCGACAAACCCAAGCCGAACCCAGCGCATTGGGGTTCATGTAGGAGCACCGATGGGAAAAACCACGGGAATCTAAACGGGCCCATCCTGGCAGCGAGAGAAGGCCTAACACTGCCCGCTTCCTCGTCTCCCATGTTGTCTTTATGGCTACCGCCGTTCAGCCTTTCGGCGAGCGCAGGGCGACGCGTCTTGTTGCATTGGTGACCACACATCAGCGTTAATGCGCATCAACGCTCGCCCCTTCCTGCGCCTTCTAGACCCCTCCTGCCATTTTCCCCAGCATTATATGCATCCTTCTTCGCCGCCGTCGTGAGCACACTCGTGCGCCTCTTCCCCCAGAAATCCCGACCACACCGCTGTTGAGCACGCTATGGTCGAGCACTACCCAGGCGACAACACGTCGTCCAACGGGTTCGACCTCACTAGCTGCACGAGTGGGAGGCTCGCCTCCTCTACCAGGTGGGCTACCCGCGGCTGCCAAACTTCCAATGCCCGGCAGACTAGAGGCTCAACACCGGCGGCATTCCAGTGCCACCGGTGCCCGTCAACCATGAGTGCATCATCGAGATCCAACAAATCTTTTGGGGCGAGCACACTGACGAACAGCGCGCCGACCCATCTTGGGACCCCAACAACGACGCCGCGTGGAACAAATACTTCATTGATCGCCGCAACCGCGAGCTAGCAGCGCATGAAGGGACAGGCCACACCGCCGAACAAGAACTCCGCTGGTTGGAGGCTATGGTGGGGAGCGCCGTCGTGGGAGTTCCAGGATACCGGAGGATGGCGCCACCGACATCCTCCTCCTCCTCGGCTTTGGCCTAGCACTCGTTGGAATTGGCGCCGACGACTCCTTTCCCACACTTCGCCGCCTAGCTCGCTCCGGTCAAGGATGATCCCAAGGAGGCACCCCGAGCGCCACCACGCACGCGGTCGCGCTCCGGTGGCATCATCATCAATAAGTGCCGCGTGTCGTCGCCTCCGCGCGGCAGCCTCCACCTCGTAAGGCCCAAGAGGGAGCGCGACAACGGCAGATCTTCGGCGAGGAGGCCGAGGCCGGAGCAGACATGGTCGCCGCCACGCGACTACCTGCACATCGCGTTGAAGGTGGAGGCGCCAGATGACCCGAAGGATTGCTCCGGCCTGAAGATGGCCGAGCAGGCCTCCAACAACGACGTGCCACCGACGTTGTTGGAGTTCGCCCTCACCTGGTCCAAGACCGAGGCAGAGCGCCAACGCCGGATCATGGAACGCGCCGCGTGCCACAAGGCACGCCTCAATTGCGACATCATCATCCTTGACGGCAACGACGAGGATGAGGTCAGGCCGAGCCAGCCCTGGCACGCCGGCGATCCTAGGCAGGGCTCCGGCCGCCCCCCCCCCCCCCCGAAGGATGAGCCTCCGAGTGACTCCGATGACGGAAGGATGAGCCTCCGAGCGACTCCGATGACGACTACACGGGCATTGTACCGCCGCCTCAGCATGAACTAGCCATTTTTGTTTCTGTTTTAGTGGGGGCACATTTTTGCGCCCAAAAACGATCCGCGGGAGCGCCGACCATCAGCCAAGATTATGATAGTGTAGGATGCTCACACAACATGCTACCAATGGTCCCAGTGAGCATGGTGTGCCAAGATTGTACGATTTGTTAGTATGGTACAACATTCTGAAAAATTTGCACCTGCTACCTAGGCGTAGTAGCCAGAATTACAAGTTACACGAATGCAGCATCAGCATCACCTCCCCTATAATCGCCATTGCCCTCGCCATCTCCTCCCTTTTTCTTGTAGACATAAGCCCGCGAGAAGAAGAAAAAGGCGACCAGCTCTACGACACACAGTCCGGCGAGCAGCCAGTAGAAGTAGTCGAGGTGCGCGCGGTTCAAGTTATTCGAGAACCAGCTCGCCCCGCGCTTGGCCGTCGCCCTGTCAATGACGGAGATGAGGAAGCTGCTGAGGAGGTGCCCCACCCCGAAGATGCTCAGGAAGAGCGCGAGGCCGAGGCTCCGCACCGCGTCGGGCACCTGGTCGTAGAAGAACTCCTGCAGGCCGATCATGGCGAAGACGTCGGAGACGCCGATGAGGACGTACTGCGGCACCATCCACCACAGCGTCATCGGTAGGTGCGCCTTCGGGGTGTCCACCAACCCGGCGTCCCTCGCGACCTGAAGCCGCTTCATCTCCACTAGTGCCGAGAGCACGACGGCGACGAGGGAGAGGGCCAGCCCGACGCCGACCCTCTGCAGCATGGTGATGCCCGTGGGCCGTCCCGTGTAGCGCCGGGCGAGCGGCACGAAGAGCCGATCATACACCGGGATGAAGACCACGATGCTGACGCTGATGAAGGTCTGCAGCGCCGCGGGGGGCACCTTGAAGCTGGGCCCGATCCGACGGTCCAGCGTGGCCGCCTGCTTGGTGAAGAACGTGGACGTCTGGGAGAAGATGATGGCGTAGATTATGCAGGATGCCCAGATCGGGAGCAGGCGGAAGACGCTCTTCACCTCCTCGACGAGGTCGTCGGAGTTCTTGCCCTCGACTTTGCCGGTCGCCGGGCTGCAAACAAGAACTGTCATGTCAGAGGCTGCACAAACAGTAGTATTACAGTAGCAGAGCAGGTTTCAGTGGAGCAGTTCATCGATCGATTCGGTACATACTTGGTGCGGTGCTTTGATCTCCAGCTCCTGATGAGCACCAAGAAGGCCCTGCCGACGCGAGCCACGGGGCTGGGCTCCTTGGAGGTGTAGTATCGGTACGAGGGAGTCCCGACGAGGAAGACGACGAGAGACACAGCGATGACGATGCAGGGGATGCCGAAGCCGAGTCCCCATCCGACGTTGTCCTGGACGTAGCTGGAGACCATGGTTGTGACGGCGGTACCGGCGCACATGCCGAAGTACCACCAGTTGAAGAAGGAGCTCCTCGCGACGTTCTCCTTGGGGTCCTTCTCGTCGAACTGGTCCGCCGCGAAGGCCTGCGCGCAGGGCTTGTGCGCGCCCTCGCCCAGCGCCACCAGGTACAGCGCCACGTAGAAGACGGCCACGTGGCCGCCGGAGCGGAAGATGTGGAACGCCGACGACAGCGACAGCGTGCCCATGCTCTGGAACCGAAGAATGAAGAAGAGTTTCAGTTTCAGAGTTGAAGATCAGTACGACTACTTCTACTAGTACTTGATGATGACTCTGTCAGATGATGGGAGGAATCGGGACTGACCAGGACGAAGATGATGGAGGCGAGGATGATGGCCCGGTAGCGGCCGAGCCAGGCGTCGGCGACGCAGGCCACCGGGAGCGGCAGCATCTGGGAGACGCCCTTCCAGGCGTCGATGGACGCCGCCGCGCTCGCCATCGGCTGCCCCAGCGGCCCCGTCAGGTAGGTGATCAGGTTCGCCGCCACGCCCTTGTAGGCGAACCTCTCGGCGATCTCCATAGCTGCATCCAGAACAAACATACGTATCGGTCACCAGCAGGTCGGTTGTTCAGAGTCGGCCATCAGGACATGACGAAGAGATTGGGGCGCGTACGTACCCATGACGAAGATCGAGGATTTCCAGCCGCCTGTGGCGGCACGGGACGCGGGCTGGCCGCGGTAGTCGGCGGCGCCAGCGACGGTGTCCCCCATGGTGTTGCCCTCGAAGTGCGATGAGTCGAGCAGGCTCCGGTGAGGCATGATGCTATGTCAGCTTACGGGTTTATGTAGGCGGGACCGATGGAGCGCGACGGCGACAGGCGTTGCGTGCAGGCGATCGAGAGGCGTGCGGCAGGCAGCTGATCGCAAACAGTGCCCAAATCGATGAACAGCATTTATGATCTGATTTTGCCACGGGTAACTCCTTCCTCTGGAGGTCTTTTGCTATTTGTTTCAAAATTAAGCAAAAAAAATCCAAATCTGTGCGTTTCGGTTAGGAGTTTATCATGTCTTGCCTTGTATTACGCGACGCATGCCCGCTCGTGGGGCGCCCACCCTGGCGTGCGAACGCCACGAGCGCCGAGACGCCCCGCGTGTGTGCACGCGCGCGTGCGCATGGGCATGCCGCACGCACAGCTGGGTTCCTGTTTGATCACGATCATCAGGAGATGGGCGGCTGAGATCGATCTACCCACACCCAGCTCTATCTAAAAGGGGATCGGTACGTAGACAAGTGCACCGCGCGCACCTTCCGTTCCCTGGATTCCAAACTGATGGTAACTAGGGGGGCTAAGCTTAGCTAGGCGTGCAGTTCTGACTTCCCGAGAGCTTTTGGAAAAGCAACGGACAGGAGACTATTGGCAATCGGATCACGGTATGGGCTCTCCCGGGAATGTTATACTCCACCACGCCTCATTTTGAACGACCATCAATCTCTCCACGATATTTTACGAGCTACACGAAAATGACAGCACTAGCTTGAGGCCCCGCTCCGTGTTTTTCCTCGTCTAGGCCGCAGTTCTTTTCTTTTTTTTGTGAAAAATCCGCCGGAATAGACGAACATGGGTTTAGCTTGAATGTGGAATATGATATCCCTTCACATAACTTCTTATTTCATGTGTCATATTCTCATTTATAAATTCAAATTAGGAAATAGATTCCTGCTGCAATGCATGGGGGTATCATTCCCATTCTTGATCATTTCCTCCCGTCTAGACATTTATCTCTTGTTTCCATTTGCTTTTGAGCCTAGTTGTCGAGATCCCTTTGATTTCGTTGCAAACTCGTCTTGCGTACCTTCAAACCTTGTGGCAAATCACCCTAAACAGCCTTTATTATAAACTCGGACAATCGCCTTTATTTTTTATACAAATATATATATGTCCACTGATATCTACTTCCTCTGTTCTAAAATATAAAATGTTTTAGCCTTTTTCTGAAATGCATGTATCTATATGCCTTTTAATATTTAGATTCAAAGCAAAATGAGTAAATATAAGTATTAAAATGTGTCAAGATACATGTGTTTCAGAGCTAAACCATCTTATATTTTGAAACGGAGGAAGTAGTAGATATTTCCTTTTCAAAAAGTCTAGTTGGAGATTGTCCTTTTTTTTAAGTTTAACCACGTGGGATACCTTGTAAGGAACTCCAAAACTTACAAGGAAGTCTTGAATGGATACTCTAGAAGCTAAAAGTAGAAAGAATCTTAGCTTTCTTTAACAACCAATAGTTGCTCAATAAGCTAGCTCACTGCAAGCCGATCGATGTCACTCAGTTTCCCACCGCCCCACGTCTAAATCCCTACCTCCCATTTGTGTTTTTTTTAGATTCACTCGCGTTCTAAAAAAGCAAAACATGCATACATATCTTGCATCACGTCACCGACTGTCTTCTGTGCTTAGAACTAGAGAAGGATTAGTATCCACCAGTCTTCCAATCCAAGCACTGCACACTTTTGATCAAGATCAATCTCCTACAGATACTTGAACACTTGTCGAGTAGTCGTGCACGTGTTGCCGCACCACGTTATCTTGTTCAGATTTTATTTTGAATCGTAACTACTTTGCTAAACAGGACTGAACTAAAAGTGTCGAGCACTATCGAAGATACACATATCTTCTTCAAATCACAATCATTTGATTTTTTTTTTTTGCGGGTAAAAGTGGTTTTATTAACCTATAGGACTTACAAGGAGGTCATGATCTAAAACCTGAGACAAAACCTCATGTCCTGATCCAAGCCATACTACAGTTTTGACATGTGTTCTCGCGAAATTCGCAAGACTATGACTAGCCCTATTTTGTTCACGATCCACTTTTACAATAGAAATACTTCTACTACCCTGAATTAAATCCTTAATCTCCTTAATGAGAAAAGCTAAAGATGATCTATCTTGCGATCTTTCACCAATTGCATATAATAGGACAGAGCAGTCTAGCTCTAACACCACCGGTTTATCACTCTAATCGAGAGCAAGACATATCATTTGATTTTACCCACAAAAGAATATAATCATCAGATTTGTCTAACAAATGTAGTACACCTTCGCTTCCACGTAGTATGACGTATTGTATAGAGTCCTTGGCAGTCGGAAAATCACCTGCAACTGCAAGAGTAGCTTCACATGGTTAAGACGTTAAGTTCAGAGAGTGTTCCACAGTTTTCTTGATATGTGTATTCCATCCATGACGTAACAAGATGAAATCTAATTTTATTTCTTTCCACCGAAGAATATCATTAGGAGTATTTCCTTTAGCAAAGTTACCGGATAAAATTTATACCATGAGAAGAGGGTTCGCCGCTAGGCCGACTACTCGGCGTTTTTAAAAGATAATAGAAGCATCTGGCTCGGAAATTCAATTTGGCTCATAGGTGTAGATGCACCCGCCGCCGAAATGACGTATTTCAAAATGTTTAAAAATTTAGAAAAAATTACCCAGGTGTATATGCTGATATTCTATATTTGTACACAAAGTTTCATGAAGAAAAGACATTTTATATAGCTTGTATAAAAAAGATAATTTTCTAGATTGTAAAATAGCTTTTCACAAGACATTTTTGTCTTTATTACACAGACCACATAAAATATCTTTTCACCGCAAATACTTTGTGTGAGAACATAGCATATCAAGATGTACACCTAAGATTTTATTTCGAATTTTTTAATACTTTGTAATTTATATAAAATATAATTTTCATAATAGGTTCATCTAGACCTAGGAGCCAAAACGCCATGTCCGTCTGGCTCTATCTGTTTGTGATTATGCTAGGAAATGCAATTCTGCTTGCGGTACAAATAAACTCATTGTGTGAAAAGTATTTTAAAATGTCAAAAAATTTAGAGAAAAATATATGCATCTATATTTGGACTTTATGTATTCCTACACAAGTTTGCAGGTGAAGAGAATATTTTAGGTGTCTCATGTAAAAGAAAAAATTCCAGTGCTCTAATGTGTCTATTCATGAACATGTTTTTTTTTACCTTTTTACACAAACCACATAAAATATTTCACTTTTTAAAAAAACTTGCGTACGAATATAAAATATCCGGATGTACATGCCAAATTTTTGTTCAGATTTTTTCGACAACTCGAATTTTATTTTTTATATATTTTCATAATAGGTTTATTTGCACCTGGAGCTAAAACACCACCTCGAAAGGAAGAGAGCTAAATTAGTAGGTTAGGATAGTAAATAAGTTGCCAGTTCAATTCATGCCATCAAAGAGAATGTGGTAGACGGGAAAATCGTTATGCTGAAAAAACATCGGTTAGTGAAACATATCGTGAGGCAGACGAGGCTCATGGTTTTTCAATCCCAACTACTCCCTCCACAATTATCTCACATTCTAGGTTTAGTCAAAGTCAAATATTGTAAACTTTGAACACAAATGGAGGAAAAATATCAACGTTAATAATAATGTAAATTATATTATATTAGAATTATCATAAACTATATTTTATATTTTATGTATTTAGAATTATGGAATTTGATGTTTTTCCTTATATTTTTGTCAAACTTTGTAAATTTTGACTTTAACTAAACCTAGAACGCGAGGTAATTATGAATGGAGGAAGTACTACACTTTGGACTGATGTGATTGATGTTGAAGAGCGGGCTCGGTCAAACGACCTAAGTTGGTCGTTGCGAAAGTCGCATATGTCCGGAGGCAAAAAGCCCGAGTTTTCCCTATTAGATGTCCTGGTGCACGGTTGCATAAGTAATTTGGTTGTTGAACTGAAAAGACAATTTCGAATAGCAGACATCTTCATGATTTGGCTAAACATCGTTTTGTTGCAGACTCGGTGTGGGAGCATAAGTTGGACGTGTCACCTTGATGGAGACTAGAAGATCAAACTTTTCCCTTCAATGTGCAGGTGGCTCGTGTGGGATGTGACTTTTATATGAAAATTCCATGTGTCTTCAAGGAGTATGGGCTTTTGTCCCTTGTAGTGCAAGCATGTGGTGTTGTACAACCCGATGTCTAACAAAACTTGCTAGCGAAATTTGTCTGGCATGTAGTTCAAAGTTGCTGCCCACATAGTTGGAGGGCGTACTTCAATATCATTTGCCAATAATAGGAAAAGAATAATGGTGTTTCCATGATCTCCGGCTCTTCAATTTTAAGGTGATCGCATCAATCATGTGGACAGATAATTTGGAAAATCTGACTTATGAGAAGTGGGATTATGTCGTGACCATTGTACAATGAGAAAAGAAGTTCCCTTTTCCCTTATCTTTAATAGCGTCCAAATTAATATTTCTTTTTATTCCAATAGATCTTTCGTACTTATTTAACATAATTTCAAGTGGTGGTCTCATTATTTAAAAGATAGACATGCAAAAGAAAATATAAAACTAGATAAAGACGCTCCAAATTTATGTGTAAATATCATGTTTCTCAAAAAATAATGTTTAGAGGTTTGCAAACCGTGAGTGTAGTAGGTCCAGTAGGATGCCTTGGAAATTCCTAAGATTATGGTTTTCACCATTCTTGGATAGCCCATGGTGTTATGTTCCTCCATTCCCTGTGAAAAAACTTCAATACAAAACTTCTCTTTTCATCTCATTTTTGAGCGGTGACGTAAGTGACACAAAGATATATTGAAAGCTACTATAAAACTCTGAAATAAATTTTGGTTTGAGATGTCCATATAGTATATTAAGTTTCCAACATTAATATAAGATTAAAATATTCATAAGAAATCATATTGGGACTCAAAACAATGACTTAAACAACAAAAGACGGAATTTATCCAAAAACAGCAGGTCGAGTACGTAATTGTTTCGTCTATTTAAACATGTCAGAATTTTTTGCTTATTTTTTTCATATAGAGGATTAAATGTTTCAACTTAGGTTTAAATATGAGCTCAATTGGAGTTATAGAACTCCGTAAAGAATTATTTTTGTAAACAACATCATGCAGGAAACTACAACTCCCAATTGTTCTAAAACTTAATATCATCTAGGTGGGTAAAACTTAATACTTTATTAAAAACTGCAGTAGGTAAACTAAAAACATAAATCTCTTGCTACAACAAGAGTGCAAAAATAAAATCTAAAACAAAAATAGGTTGTATTCTAAAAAGCGCTTTCTTTATAGACTTATATAGTTAGGCTTTACTTACTTGGTTTAGGATGAGTGGAGATCATGTAGTAGATTGTACCTTGATATATCATTCTTCCTTGAAAAGTGTTCCATTGCATAATATCAGGGTCCCATGATGTGCTAAAATCAATCAAAAAATAATCGAGTTCAAACATGGTAAAAAGCAACACAAGACACGAAAACAATAACAACAAAGTCTAACTTACTTTCTATGCATTAGAGTTTTATATATGAAAAGATCACAAGAAATAGAAGTATACCAATGCATAACAATATTAGGTACTTGCAAATTATAATTATTAGTAACATAAGTAGAATAATTATCACCTCATCTTTCATAATAATTGCAAGCATTATAAGAAAATTCAACAATATAACCATTGGAAGCATGCATCTTTGCAAAGTTTGTTATATAGTGAGGATAATTATAATTATCATGATATTCATTAGCATGATTTCCTCTTTCAAAATAGTTGCTAGAATTACTATCAAGTTTAACATCATGGTTGCAATAAAAAATTGGAACTAAAGATAGTTACAAACCACACAAGTATTTCTCAACATAAGAATATTTCTCATCAATAGTGATACTAGGAGAACTCAAAAATATAGGAGGACTCTTACTAATAATAGTATCATCATGAACAAAACGTATATCATTTTTATCTCCCAATGAATTAGTAACAATTATTGTATGCGGAGGATCATTAAGTGAAGGAGATATGCCCTAGAGGCAAATAATAAAGGTGTTTATTATCATATCTTATTAGTTTATAATAGTTTCATATCATGCTATAACTGTATCAATTGGAAATATTGATACAAGTGTGATATATAAACAAACCAAACAGTCCCTAGTAGCCTCTATACAACTAGTTCATTGGGCAACCGATGATCAAAATTTCCTGATCATGGAGCATTTATGTCGGTTGATGATGAAGTCACATCATTAGTAATATGATGTGATGTACATTACCATATAAGTATTGCAACACGATCAAGTCATAAAGTTCACGTTGCAACCGTTAGAAACGAAGTATCATAATCCTTAGATTGTGAGATCTTGTTTAATCACTGTCACCAACAGCTGCTTTGACTACATCAACCATTACATCGTAGTAGGGTGATCATAATGGTGTATGTTGGGTATTCCAGAGGGGCACATTGAGGCGTATGTATCAAGATCAGGATTTGTTCTCCCGTGTGACGAGAAGATACGCTAGGCCCTCTCAGTGAGATTACATCCATAAGTTGTGCAACATATGACTAGGGCACATGGATGGAATATCACGTGAATGAGTAAAGCAACACTTGTAGGTAACGATATTCAACAAGGTATCATGATACCAATGATCAGATCTTGGACGAGTCATGTATCGAAGTAACAAAGGAATTGGACTCGATGTTTGTGGTTCAAACGATGTTGAAATCATGGAATGCACATGGACCATTATGGGCATCCTGGTCACGCTATTCATCATTGATTGAGAGTCATTTTGATCATATATGTGATGTTCCCGAACCGCAGGGTAACACACTTAATGGTTTTGTGATAGCTGGAGATCATTAGGAATTGATGGAATCAAAAGAAGAAAGATAAAGGAACACCGAAAGTGTTTCGTGAGCAAATCTAAATTGTTCCAAAGAATTTATAAGGAGAATGGTATGAACCGGAAGGTGTTTCGGATCAAATGGGTTTAATGAATATGTATTTTATATTAATTATTGTAATTAATAATAAATAATATTTAATTAAAAATAAATTGGGGTAACTTACCTATTGGGCCAAGTTCCTAGAGGGAATAAGGTCCAAGAGGGAAGGCCGCTTGGGGGCAACCGCCTCCTCCTTGGAGGCACGCAGGGTAGGCCCCGCCTGGCCGCAAAACAGCTCGGGGCACATGCACAGGACCCACCCGGCCCTAGCTGGACGGCCGACCCTTCCTCCCCTTGCACGCCACCTTCTTCCACCTCCCCCTCCTTCCTTTAGTCCCACCTCGAGACTTTAGTATTTGGGGATGCTCAGTTTTTCCCTATATATAGAGGTCTATATGGAAGAGAAAAGTACACCAATATTTTCTAAGACAATTTCCTTAGGAATATTCTCTCTTCTCTTCTCTTGGAACTGTGGCCCCAAAGTAAGGCCTGCACGAGCGAGAGACTGCTTCCCTATAGCACGCCGTTGCACTGTGGTGATTCTGGCCAGAAGATCTACTTCCTTAATCCCAGTTGGATCAAGGAGAGCGGGGGTCATCGTCGAGCACCGGACGCGTGTGATACCTCGGGGGGTGCTACCATAAGTGGCACCGGGATCATCGTGCAAGGACCAGAGTGACTTGCGAGGAGCTTCACGACCTTGAGGTCGGACGAGTACGACTACATCATCCATGATCCACATGTGCATAAAGCGCTTTTGGTCTGTAAGGGTATGTTACCAAAGCCTCTCTCTGTGTTAATGCATTACTTATAGATAGATCTTGGGAAGTTCGGTGTTTCACTAGTTAGGATTTTTTTGTTTTCTGCTACGAACCCCTTCAATGGTATCAGAGTCGATCTATGTGTAGTATTGCTTATATAGTGAGAACACATGCAGCATGTGGGTGTTGATCCTCTACTTGTTACCATCCCACGTGTAACTGTTTATATCAGGACACCGTTTTATGAAGCGGACCGGACCGACCTTACGCGTAATCTTACGCGATACTAGTTCCATGCTCAACATACGACTTGTACCGTATAAGTAGCTAACGAGTGTCTATCTCTTTCAGTAGTTATTATGGTATTACAACAGAGAGCCTCGAGAGGGGTGTAGTAGAGAAAACGGTTGGATCCATGTCATGGTTAGAAGTTTGTAGGTAGAAACGGTATTTTTTCGAAATCCTAACAGCCACGTAAAACTTGCAATAGATAAAATAAATGTGTCTAACTTTATTTTATAGGAGGCATGTGATTTGATATGGTCATAGTCGTAGAAAAGGTAAAATAATTTACTTTTCAGTTACTAAGTTGTATAGTAATAGCCATCATTACGATGTACGACCAACTTGTGGTGTCGTGGACTTGGCGCCGAACTGGTGGCAAGATTATAATCATGTCGGAGCACTTGATGAAAATCAAGGCTTGAATATCACATATAAATTGCATATGATGTTAATTATTTGTGTGCATTTTATTGTTTGCTAGTATTAGATACACAACGATAGCATTGAATAAGATGATCCCTAATAAGTACCAACCATAGTGTTATCTAATTAGTGTGCGCCATCAAGAAAGTCCATGGTTATGAAGCAGACCGTGACGATCTGGTGCTATACATATCCACGTTCGCATACGATGGGTGCAAGCCATGTAAGCACTACGAATACACTAAGATTGAATTGACAAGCCTAACATGTACAGACATGGTCTCGGAACACGAGAATATCGAAAGATCGAGCACGAGTCATATGATGGTTATGATCGACATTGTATTGCCATCCTTGCAGCTATATCAAAGGCAGTGACGATCGGGGATGATATACTATACGGGGATCGCGTAATCACTAAACTATCTTAGGGATGATAGCTTTAGTAGGAGCTCAATTGTTAATATGATTATAAATTTGAACTCGTATTATGAACTTAATCTAAGTCTTTGCAAATATCTTGTAGATCATGGCCATTCCTAAAGTTCAGGACATCTTTGGTGCATTCCTAAATAATGAGAAACATAAGCTAGATGGGTCGAACTTCATCGACTCGTACTAACGCCTCACGGGCGTCCTCATAGAAACCATCTTCTCTATGTCCTATGTGAACCATTGGAAGATTTTCCCGACAACTCCGATGGTGGAGAAGGTGCGATTCTTTGTGGTCACCGTGACACTTTCATGGTCGTCAAGTACACCATCATCCATGCTATGGAGTCTGGGCTATAGGTACACTTTAATGAAATTAAAGCATATGATTTGCTCGATTGATTGAAATGTCTATTTCCAGCTTAGGTCAGGCGCATGCGATATGAGTACATGAACGAGTTTATTTCGACCAAGATGGAAGAAAACTCATGCCTCGGGAGTCACTTGGACATCATGGAAGAGATCCATGAATGCCTTGTAGATGCTATGGGCAATTGCCTGACTGACGACTTTACGATAGATGGGGTGTTGGGCTCGCCTCCTCCTAGCTACAAGGACGTCGTCACTAGCTAGACCGTGAGAGGGATATCGTATATCTTTCGTGAATTCATAGTTAAGTTGAGGACTGATAAGGTCGAGCCCATTGCAGGGGATGTTGTCAACGGAGAAGGTATATATTTAATATATAGTTTATAAATGTTTTCATGAAACATTTATGCAGTTTTTCTAAGTATTTGATGATTACTCTATTTTCTTATCACATGACCTTCTGCGTGAGAGTTGCTGGATGAGACGAGGCGCTGATGGCATGATGACGACAAGCAATCTGGTTGATGGCCGACAACACTCCTTCCCTCGATGTTTATCATTTGGATTATAGGGCTTTTGAATAAAAGCTCTGTAATCGAGTTTGTGAACATCATTAGTGTATCTTGCTCTTCGCGAGGCGGTTATTCATATAAATGAGATAGAAATCAATTGTTCTTTTTCTATGAATGATTTCTTTTATTTTAGTTCACATTGTGGTTATGAACATGTTATTATGGTCTTTGTCTATATGACAATGTTTATGCATTTATGAAACATATGAAAATTTACAAAAGATATTCAAACTTAATAATGACACGACACTAATGTTTAAGTCAAATGGTTAATTCATTCTGATGAAATAACAAAGGTCTGAACGGTAAAGTGGTTCTCAAGTCGTATATCATCCATGTTTGTGTGTAAAATCATGATAAAGGGCATATGTTGAGCTCTTGATCTATCTCAATTCTCAATGTCAAAATGATTCATTTGTATATGAAGAAATTCCAAAGTAACTTAGTATGATTGCAAGTTTCATTTATACTGGATATGCTACTTATTCAGTGGTTGTACTTTTGTGTTGTTTGAGGATATTTTAGTTGGATCAACAACAATTCCAGTGTTACTGTCTGTCCTACAAAGTAAAGTAGTGTTAAATACAAAGATCATGGTTTGGGATGGAAGATCACAAGCACAAGTATAACCAATATTTTCATCGAGGTCAGCTTTTCAGCAATTTGCTCGAGTTGGAGATACACATGTGTTCAACGATGAGTGACATGCTATTTTTGTTTTGTGCTGACGAAAAAATCACAATAGTGGTGAAGAAAATCTCCAAATGACCCATGGCAACCTACGGACATTAATTTTGATATGTGCACGAAACAGATGGAACTCCGTACAAAGATCTAGTATAGGTGTAACGCTAAACGTATATACATACATCATATAACCTGACAAAAGCTGTAACCATTCTGTAATCTACATGACAGCAACACTGTCGTCATGATGAGGTACCCTCTTCTTGTACACATAAACGCGCGAGACGATGACGAACGCGACGAGCTCCACGGCGCATAGGCCGGCAAGGAGCCAGTAGAAGTAGTCGAGGTGCGCGCGGTTGAGATTGTTGGCGAACCAGCTGGTGCCGCTCTTCTTGGTGGTACTGTCGATAGCGGAGATGAGGAAGCTACTGAAGAAATGCCCCACGCCGAAGATGCTGAGGAAGAAGGCGAGGCCGATGCTGCGCAGCGCGTCGGGGACCTGGTCGTAGAAGAATTCCTGCAGCCCGATCATGGCGAACACGTCGGAGAGCCCGAACAGCACGTACTGCGGCACCATCCACCACAGGCTCATCGGCAGCGCCACCTTGGGCTGGTCCACGAGTCCGGCGTCCCTCGCCACTCCGAGGCGCTTCGCCTCCACCAGCGCGGCCACGGCCATGGCCACCATCGCGAGGACGAGGCCGGTCCCGATCCGCTGCAGCATGGTGATGCCCGATGAGAGGCGCGTGAACCGGCGCGCGGCGGGCACGAAGAGCCGGTCGTAGACCGGGATGAAGGTGATGATGGTGAGGCTGATGAAGGTCTGCAGCGCGGCCGGCGGCACCTGGAACGTGGCCCCGATCCTCCGGTCCAGCGTGGCGGCCTGCTTGGTGAAGAAGGTGGAGGACTGGGAGAAGATGACGGCGTAGATGATGCAGGTCGCCCAGATGGGGAAGAGCCTTAGCAGGCCGGTGACCTCGTCCCGGTGGTCGGCATCGAACTCGGCGTCCTCGGTGGAGCAGTGACCCGACTTGGGGCCTCTGAGGAGCGCGACGAAGGCTCTGGCGAGGCGGGCGAAGGGGCTGGACTGCGTGGAGGTGTAGTAGCGGTACCTGCGCGTGCCGAGCAGGAAGATGGCGAGCGCGAGGACCATGACGAGGCAGGGGACGCCGAATCCGAGGCCCCATCCGATGTTGTCCTGGATGTAGCTGGAGACCATGGTGGTGGCGGCGGTGCCGGAGCACATCCCGAAGTACCACCAGTTGAAGAAGGAGCTCCGGGAGACGGCCTCCTTGGGGTGGTGCTGGTCGAACTGGTCGGCCCCGAACGCCTGCGCGCAGGGCTTGTGCCCGGCCTCGGCGAGCGCCACCAGGTATAGGGACACGTAGAAGATGGTCACCTGCACCGGGGACGGGGAGCAGGCGAGCGAGGGCGAGGCGAAGAAGCTGCTGCAGCCGTCGGTGTGGAACATCGGGAGCGCCGAGGACAGGGTCAGCATGCCCATGCTCTGCATTGACACACACACACGCCGAGGAGAGGGTCAGTGATCAGATTTCGCGTGACCCACGAAATTGGGGACAGACCGACTGCAGTTTTAGGTCAGTGATGAATGTGCTGAATTGGGGAGTGGGATTGACGAGAAAGAAGAGATTGGGGGCTTTACCACGACGAAGAGGATGGATGCGAAGACGATGGTCCGGAACCTCCCGAGCCAGGCGTCGGCGACGCAGGCCACCAGCAGCGGCAGCATCGTGGCGACGCCGCTCCACGCGTTGATCGCCGCGGCCGCGCCCGCCGTGGACTCGCCCAGCGGGCCCGTGAGGTAGCTGATGAGGTTGGCCGACACCCCGTGGTACGCGAACCTCTCCGCGATCTCCACGCCTTGAAATTCCGACAAAAGGAAACAGAACAGATCGATCATCACAGGTTAAAGTAAAACCCACACACGATCGGCCGAGCAGTGATCGATCGATCGATCGACCTCCCACGAATCATGGTCTGTTTTGTTGGATTGGACGGGAGGGCCGTACCGAGGACAAACATCGCGGCGGACCATCGGCCCGTGGAGGCGCGCGAGGCGGGGCCGCCGCGGAAGTCGACCACGCCCGGGACGACGCCGTCGGAGCGCGGCAGGAGGAGGGCCTGGGTGGCGTCCATTCTTGCGCGTTGCGTGTGTGGCGGCGAAACTGCAGGAGTTGAAGAATTTCGATGTGGGGGGGAAGGAAGGCGATCATGAATCATGATATACTACTACTGTCGGGCGGGCCGGGGTATGGGATCTCGGATCAGCGTGCAACGCGCCGGACGGTTTCGGACAAGGGTGTACTACTGCACGATGATATGCCCCGCGCCGTTGTCCTTCACTTTTGGCGTGAAAAGAAAATTGTTTCTTTTTCACGAAAGGAAATCTACCTGGTGATCAGGAGTTTAGACTCTATCACTTTACTTTTTTTTGTTTTGGAAATGGTCTATCACTTTACATGGATGTTTGCACTGCACATCACATGGTAGATGACGGTTCTGTCTGTCAGCGACATGGCGTGCAGGCCGCAAGCACAAACTAGGTGGCCTCGATCGGCCAGGCCTAGGCTATACGATGATGATGCGAGCGTGGCAAAGGCAAAGAGCCGGAGAATCACGCCACCCATCGAATAATGGAAACTGCCCTGTGCGACATGCGTATGGGGAGAGGCGGCCTGATCCTGGAGTTGTTGCGACCCAGTTTGGCCGGTTGCGTCGCGCGGAATCGCGTGGGCATCCCGGGCTCTCCACGGGATCTCCTGCGGGGAGGTGTCAAAATATCAAGCATAGCACTATACGTTTCCAAAAACAAAGTACTCCGTATTACACGTCGTATTCTGTATGGCGTGGCATTCTGAGTTTGACATGGATACTGCCCGGAGACCATTATTCTGTACAGTGCGACAGGGACAGGGAATTGATCCATCAATTGTTTTAGCGGCACAGTCGGCGCAGGTCGCTGTTCATCGTTCGAGGAAAAAAAATGACGGGCTGATGAAAGCGCAGCTTGGGTTCAAGAAGAGAATCTACAGTCTCGTTTGAGACAGAGAATGTACTAGTACTGCTTTAGTTTTCTGTTCGATTCGTACCTAGGTTCCATACTCCGATGCCAAAGTGACACCGATTTGGTCATTGGGTACCGTACGAGGAGGAATGAATGGCAGGGTGAAGCTGTGAGCCACAATGATCCGGCGAGCGTAGCAAATCCTAGGCGTGTGCCGGCGGGGGCAGGAGCACACGCCCGGCGCGCCAACCGCGCGTTCTCCACGCGCTCTGCTCGTGTCCTGCGTGCGCGAAAAGGGCAAAGGCGTCGTCCGCGCACGGGCTCTCGCGCCACCTCGGACGCCTCCTTCCCTCGCCTGCCTCCTCGCCAAACAAACAAACTAGCACCGAATGACCAATCATGCGCCCAGCTGCATAATTAAGGGCATCTCCCGCACCACATATGGGGCGTGTTTGGTTACTTGATCCAGGATTTCTCGTTTTTCTCATGCCCGCTAGGTGCTGCATGGTGGGAGATTGGGCTTGAGCCAAGATGGACAAGTTGTTTAGACTCATGTATCTTTGTTTCCTGCAAGTAAGCCCAGTTGTTTGGTTATCCTGTTTTTTGTAAAAAAAATTATGTATTTCTTAGCTGTTTGGTGTGGTGCTTTGCATCTGATCTCATGAGTTATGATCATCTGTTTCAAATTCGGTGATCTTACCACCTTAGCACTCACACACAACGACATGATCAAAAGAACAATCATATGCACACTGAACATCACCATAACCTCCATATGCAGTCATAAAACATTACTACCTACACAAGAACCGTCTTAACTGTCACTAGCAGGTAACAATCAGGGGTTCTAAACTTCACATCTGATCAAAAGAAGCATCAGCAGAGGCATCACCTGCCCCCAAACACCAGGGCCTTAACCCACTGATGAAACAAACCATCAACAGGGGCATGGGATGCCCCTGAACCACCACCAGGGGTTTACACCCCTAATCAAAAGAACCATCAGACTACTAGGTCAGCATCACAAGTTTGCTATCAACACCTACTACTACTACTACTACTACTACTACTACTACTACTACTTACAAACATATAGAAACATGGACATGAAGACCGCCGCCGGCTAGCCGTGGTCTGGAAAGGTGTACTTCTTAGCGCTGGAGGAGCCGGCCTTGTAGATCGTCATCTTGATGATGAAGGCCTTCAGCTTGAACTCTAGGACATCATCGCGCTCCAGTTCGTACTTGTAGACCAGCTTCGGCCAGTTCTTCCTGAATGTAACCTGGCCAGAGAACCAGTCGACCTGCATGAACTCGGCGCACCATCGGCAGGCTATGACGTGCACGACGCGCGGCAGAGGTTGCTTGATCCAGGTCCTCGGGCCAAACTAGAACGCCGGCAGGATCACCAGCATGTGTAGGTGGGCCGCGTCCATAGTTTAAAAATCCGGACTGATGATTGAACTGGTGAGGCTATTGGTTCAGGTTTTTACTGGTCAGACTAGTGGTTCATTTGGTTTGATGGTGACAAAAAACCGTTCCTTTTAATTAAAATTTAAGCAAAATTTGAACAAAATGACAATAAAATATATATTAAGCGTATATTTCAATATGTAATCACAAAACATGGTGTGTTCAAGTGGTATTGGGCCTTATATGGTGTTATTTCTATCTAGGATAAGGTCTTGAGTTCGATTCCTCTTGCAACTTCTTCTTTTTCCAGGTTTTTTCTATTTAGACCGGTGCCTCTTAAAAAACTGATGAGGTCAGTGGTTCAGGTTTTTTTCGGTAAAACCACCAAACTGGTCCGGTTTTTAAAACTATGGCCGCGTCCAGCTGGATGATGAAGCAACGAGGAACCTCGGATATTGGGTAGTGCCCAAGCCTCGACTGCCTGCCCCTCTTGCTATGCGCGTTTGTAGTCGCCTCCACCCTGCTGATGACCATTGGCTTCATTTGCCAGCGGTTGGCCGGGAGCACGTCGTCATAACCCTATGGGGGTGCCATCCCCTCCCGACAGTCTCGCATTCAAACTTAAGCACCTTACCATGAAGTAAAA
This sequence comes from Avena eriantha, assembly GCA_910589775.1. Taxonomy (NCBI): domain Eukaryota; kingdom Viridiplantae; phylum Streptophyta; class Magnoliopsida; order Poales; family Poaceae; genus Avena; species Avena eriantha. Next base: position 298,990,754 of record OU342746.1, on the reverse strand, counting down.
CAAGGTCAACTAGCAGCATCACACAAACACTATAAACATAGAGTACAAAGCATCTAATCTGGCAACACACATGGTACAAACATGGAGTCATCACACAGATGCTACAAACATGGAGTACAAAACATCTAATCTGGCAACACACAGGGTATAAACATGGAGTATAATACCTAAACAGGTAACACACGGGGTATAAGCATGGAGTACAATGCCTAATCTGGCAATGCTCGGGTACAAGCATGGAGTATAATGCATAATATGGCAATGCGCTTGTTCAATCATGGAGAACAATGCCTAATCTATGAATCCCCAATCGGGCTATGGCCCAGGACAACAACCAAATTGGGTGATCTGGTCAATTATTGCAAAATATGTGTGCGCATTATCAAATATGGTGCTACGTACTGGGAAAAAACCCAAATCGGTCGACAACTACCTAAGATCAAGTCCTAACTGTCGTCGATTTGGGGCCAAACCCTAACCGCAATATAGATCGAGGACTTACCCTTGTCGGCGGTGGCGCCATCGATGACGATGGTGCAGTTGAAGGCGCCGCCGGAGCGAGAGAAGAAGCTCCGGCCATGAAGGTTGGGGGCTTTTCCGGCCTGCTTGGCCACAGGTGCGGCGTCCTCGGTGGGGTGCAGGCGACGCTGCCGCATCTGCGGCCGCCGCCGATGCCGTCCGAGTTGAGCGCGTGCAGATGGGTACGGGATCCCGAAGCGCCCTCGCGAGGGCCGCCTCTCCGCCGACAGCGGCCTTCTCTAGTTGGACTGCTACCCACAGGCTGTGCGTGCTCACCTCGTCGATGTGTGGGCCCCCGAATGGGGGAGGAGGGGGAGGAGCGGCCATGGTTGGAAATCGTGGTGACAGGACGAGACTGGGCGGTGAGCGGAGTGGACTGGGAGTTAAAGCAAAAACGTCCCGTCTCCCGCGCTTCCCCACATGTGCAAGTGGTTGGCATGCGGCGCTCGCCAGGGCCTAGTCCCATGGAAACGGCCGAAATTAGCGTTCCCAGTGGGCCATGATTTGGCCTGCTTTAATACTCGTGCGGTGCAGAGGTTTCGTGCGGCCCAGGTCTCCAAACGGGCTTATTTCTTCCCGCACAGTGCGAGAAATGCCTGTTGGGCCAACCAAACACGCCAATATGGTCTTGCCGTGTTCAAACCTGTTTGCGCGCACCAGTCAACCGCGCGCAGTCCTTCCAGCGGGCCGACGCATCCGGATCAACCCATCGGCGTATCAAATTTGGACCGCATGGCCGGTCCGGACAGCGTGCATGCTCTCCCCTTGGCCACTCGAGCCTCTCGCTAGTGGCACATAACACACGCAGAAGCTGTGCTTCCTGCTCCAATTCCCTCGCCTGCCCTCTTCGCCGCCACCCCACGCATTATCGTTGTCTGGTCTATGGGTCCCCGATGCCGCCGCCACATCCTACCGCCTCTAGCTAGCCAGAAGGCACGTTTTCTTGTCGCCATCTCGCCATCGGCAGTAGAGCTCACCGCGAGTTTTCTCCCCCCGCCCCTCCACCCACCCTGAAAATCCAGCACCGTCATAGCCCGCGCTCGTTCCCGCCACCGACAGCGACCAGGACTCAATGTAGGCAACTCGGGTGCATTGCAAGCTCGTGCCCACAACCTGCTCGTCTATTTGTTCGCCCACAGTTGAGGTATGTTGGCATCCCCAATTATAGTTATCTGGCTACCTACGGTCGTTGACATGGACATTGACAGCAATCCTTGCTTGTACAGATGAGAATCAGTAGGAGGAGGAGTGCATCGATCGAGTACTTCTACAAGATTTTCATCAAATCGTCGTCAAAAGAGGATTCCGACGGTGAGACCAAACTTTCGCGACCTAAAGGTCAGCTACGAGTATGACTACTTCAACCACGTTTCTCTCGGGACGTTAACCATTTTCGGACTACAAGGGTATGTTTCTGAAACCTCCGATCATTACTGCATTATTACATAGATAGATCATGAGTGACAGGGCGTTCCAACGTAGGATTTTTTTTGTTTTTTGCCATGGAACCCCTTTAGTGGTATCAGAGCCGATCTATGTGTAGGAATGTCGTACGGCTAGTACGGACGTGGATTGTGCGGGCATTGATCCTCTAGTTGTTACCCTCTAACGTGTACTTGCTAATATCGTGGTATTGATTGACGAAGATGCCCAGACCGACCTTACGCGTAATCTTATGCGAGATAGATTCCACGCTTGACATACGACTTGTACCGTATAAGTGGGTAGCGGGTTTTCATCTCTTATTCAATAGTTGATATGGTATTTACAATGGAGGATCCCGAGAGGGGTGTAGTAGAGACAACTATCTGATCCATGTTGTGGTTAGAAGTTCATAGATTAGAAACGGTTCTATCGTGAAAGTCCTAAACATCCACATAAAACTTGCACAAGATAAAGCAGAGACGTCTAACTTTGTTTTGCATGAGGACTCGTAATTTGATATGGTTTTGGTCGTAATTAAGGTAAAATAGTTTACTTTTCTGTTGTAAAGTAGTATAGTAATAGTCATTACAATGGACGACCTGCTGGTGGCGCGTGGACTTGGCTCAAACCGGTGACAAGATAGAGATCATGCCGAAGCGCTCGATGGAGATCAAGACGCAAGAAGGACCGTATCATATCACAATATACATGTGATGCTGATACCAGTTTTACATTCTATTGTGTGCTTGTATTAGATACTCAACGGTAGCATACTATATAGGATGATCCCTATTTAATACTAATGTAGTGTTTTTCAATTAGTGCGTAACCACCAAGAAAGTTTGTAGTTATAAAGCAAATCATGATGATCAGGTGCTAGACATCTCTGTGTTCGCATACAGTAGGTGCAAGCCGTGTACGCATAGCGAATACACTGTGGTTGAATTGGCGATTCTAGCATATACAGACATGGCCTTAGAACACGGAGATCGAAAGATCGAGCACGAGTCGCATGGGGATGCAATCAATATGCGATATCTACCCTGGCAGCTACATCAAAGACCGTGATAATCAGGGATGATACGGTGTAAAGGGACCGTGTGATCGCTAAGTTGTCCAAGGGATGACAATTTTAGTGAGAGCTCAGTTATAGAATTAAACTCATATTATGAACTTAGTCTAGATGTCTTTTGCAAATATCTTAGTGGATATTTACTTATCCCATTTAGGTCCTTGAGACTATGGGAATTTTCTTGCCGATGTGAAAATTTAGAAAGGGCCCAACTTCGTAATTAGATGATCTTCTCTTCTTGATACAAAACCATTAGGAGATATTCCAATAACTCCGCAATATCATCTAATGGGATCATCCCTATGATAACCCACAAGTATAGGGGATCGTGTGTAGACTTTTCGATAAGTAAGAGTGTCGAACCCAACAAGGAGCTAAAGGTAGGATAAATGTTCTCTCAAGTTCTATCAACCACTGATACAACTCTATGCACACTAAACGTTTGCATTATCTAGGAAATAAAACTAGAGAAACAATACAAGTACTAGAGATAGCTTTGCATGATAATAAATAACAAGAAAGTAAAGCTAGTTGCTGCAGCAATAAAATACACTAAACTAACAGAACCATGAGTGTGGAATAGTGGTGGTAATTTTGGTGGCTTTGTCCAAGTTTAAATAGTGAATAGATCGGGTTCATTGTCTTCGATGCAGTTTTCTACATGGGAGAGACTAAATATGCATGCGCTTCACTACTTGAATTACATGTACTATATGATTGGATTGTTACCAAACATCCGTAAGTACTAACAATATATTAAGGTTTCCCCAACCATAGCCTTAAGTTTAATGGTCCTCTTACTCCCATACGTGCAACGTTCCGGTTCGCGTTCTCAGGTTTCTGTCACTCCGGCAGAACTCCTCCTTCCTTTTACACATACTACAAACCTATGATGTTTAATCCATGCGCGCACAAATATAATAGATACCAAAGGACTGTACCATATCAATGTACAACTCTAATGAACCAAAGACGTTCAACCATTCAATCTAAGAACAAAGAAACTACACAAACATGACATAGATCATAGGATTATAACTTATAGCATCAAACACCATGTTTACATAGGACGGTACAGAGGTGTGTGGGAGGATGAACCACTACATACTAGGAGGATTAGGTGATGGAGATGACGGTGAAGATGGTGAAGATGGCGAAGAGGGTGACGGCCACGCGGTGGACTCCTTCCCCACCGCCGGTATCATGGGGGAGCACCGCCCCTTAGCCCCCTTCCTTCATGGCTGAAGGAGATATGCCCTAAAGGCAAATAATAAATAGGTTTTTATTGTCATATCTCAGTTAGTTCATAATAGATTCATATTGTGCTATAACTGTATTAATACGAAACGTTAATACACGTGTGGTATGTAAACAAACCGTGTCTCTAGTTACCTCTAGCGAACTAGTTCATTGGTCATGAGGATGATCTAGGGTTTCGAGATCATGGGCATTTATGCCAATTGACAATGAGGTCACATCATTAGTTGAATGGTGTGATAGACAAACAACCCAACCAGTTGTATCTTAATGAGATCTAGTTACAAAGTTCACCATTAATGATAAAACTAAGGAAACCTCGCGACCTGTCCTTAGACTGTGAGATAATGCAAATCACCGTTCTAGAGGGAGCTTATATGGTTATCAAGTATCACTCCATGACTGGGTGATCGAAAAGGTGCTACTCAGGTTTCCCAAAGGAGCGTGTAGAGGAGTACATATCAAGACCAGGATTTGCCCATCCATGTAACAGACATATACATTAGTGGGCATCTCGGTGACGTTGCATTAACGAAGCTTGCAAGCGTGTGACTGGGTCACGGAATGCAACGACACGGAAACAAGAAAACAAGTTCATCGGTAACGAGATCGAACGAAGGTATGGAGATACCGTAGATCAAATCTCGGATGAACTAGGTATCAAGAGGCAAAGGGAATGGGAAACGACTGTTTACGGTTCAAACGACATTGTCATCGTGGAATGCACAGGGGTCAATATGGGCATCCCGGTCCCGCTATTGATCATTGATGGAGATCATGTTTGTGCCATTCCCGAGCCGTGGGGAAATACACTTAAGGGTACGATGAGCTAGAGATCCTCTGCAAGTTGGAATCACCATATGAAAGAGAAATGGAAACCGGAAAAGTTCCGTGAGAGAACCAGAATTGTTCCGAGAAAGTTCCGAAGTCGTTCGGAGGAAATCGAAAGGGAACCAAAAGGTGTTTCGGGTCAAATCAGATTTTGTAATATGTATTTACATATTAATTAATGTAATTAATATCAAATATAATATTAAAATCTAATTTGAAGGGGTATTCCACTAATAGGCCATACTTCCTAGGGAAAAGGGCCCATTAGGGAAAACCGAAGGAGGGAAGGGCCAAGGAGTCGGAGGTCGTCATCCGCACTCCCGGCAGGGATCAAGGAGTCGGAGGTCGTCATCGTGTTGGAGATATGCCCAAGAGGCAATAATAAAGTGGTTATTATTATATCTTTATGTTTATGATAAATGTTTACATCCCATGCTATAATTGTATTATTAGGAAACACTAATACTTGTGTGTTTTGTAAACACAAAAGAGTCCCTAGTAAGCCTCTTGTTGAACTAGCTTGTTGATTAATTGATGATCATGGTTTCCTGATCATGGACATTGGATGTGATTAATAACAAGGTTATATCACTATGAGAATGATGTAATGGACACACACCCATAGTAAGCATAGCATAAGATCAAGTCATTAAGTTCGTATTGCTGTAAGATTTTAAATGCATAGTAACCTAATCCTTCGACCATGAGGTTGTGTTAATCACCATCATCGGATGGGTACTTTGATGACATCAAACACCGCTTCGTAACTGGGTGGTCATAAAGGTGTCATTGGGTATTGTGAAAGTATGTGTTGAAGCGCACGGACCAAGATTGGGATTTGTCCATCCATATGACGGATAGATATGCTCTGGGCCCTCTCGGTGAAATGTCATCTAGTTAGCTTGCAAGCATGTGACTGGGTCACAAGGGATGACATATCACGGAACGAGTAAAGAGTACTTATCAGTAACGAGGTGGAACTGGGTATGGAGATGCTGATGATCAAACCTCGGATAAGTATAGTATCATGTGACAAAGGGAATTGGTTTCGTATGTAAATGGTTCAATCGATCACGAAGTCATCGTTGAGTATGTGGGAGCCATTATGGATCTCCAGGTCCCGCTGATGGTTATTGATATGAGATGTGTCTCTGTCATGTTTGCATATTCACGAACCGTAGGGTGACACACTTAAGGTTCGAAGTTGTTTTAAGTAGATATGGAATATGCGTTGGAGACCAAATGTTGTTCGGAGTCTCGGATTGGATTCGAGACATCACGAGGAGATTGGGAATGGTCCGGAGAATAAGATTCATATATTGGGATCATTTTCTGAGTTAGGAAATGTTCCGGAGTATTTGTATGAGGGTTCTAGAAGGTTTCAGAATGTTCCAGAAGGTTCTGGAAGGTTTCTTGGAGTTTGCTTGAAAACCAAGGAAGGGATCAAGGAGTCCTGGTGGGTCAAGACTAGGAGTCGTGGGGGAGGAGGACTCCTCCCCCCACTCCCCAATCCGCCGGCCCTAGAGGGAGGGGAGTCCTACAAGGACTCCCCCTCCCATGGCGCCTCACCCCCTTTAAATAGAGGGGCAGGGGCGCCCCCTCCACCCCTGCTCCATAACTCCAAATCTCCGCCGCCTCTCTCCTCCTCCTTCCCTCTGCTCTGGCTTAGGCGAAGCCCTGCAGAATTTCTCTACTCCACCACCACCACCACGCCGTCGTGCTGCTAGGATTCCGTGGAGAAGATCTACTACCTCCGCTGCTCGCTGGAACGAGGAGAGGAAGGTCTGCTTCAACTCCGCACGTGTGACCGACTGCGGAAGCGCTGCCGGAACGCGGCGCCGGAAGGATCGTCCACACGATCTTGATATTAGCAAGTGATCGACTACATCAACCACGAGATCCAATCTCGTAACGCTTTCGGGTCTACAAGGGTTAGTACAGATCTATCTCGTTGCACATGTCTAATAGATTAGATCTTGGCTTTTATCTAGATTAGATCTGGGTTTTGTTCGTTCTTGCGGTAGAATTTTTTTGTTTTCCTTGCTACGAACCCATCAGTGGTATCAGAGCCAGGTTTATGCGTAGATCTGTTGCACGAGTAGAACACAATGTTTTTGTGGGCGTTGATGCTTTTGTTGCCGGTGTCTTAGCGTGTACTTTGCATCTTGCGGCATGGTGGGATGAAGCGCCTCGGGCTAACATTACATGTCATCGCACATGAGACTTGCTCCACGCTTGACGTGCAACTTGCTTTGCACAAGTGGCTTTGCGGGTGTCTGTCTCTCCCACCATAGTTAAGATTCAATTTACAATGAGCATCTGACAACACTTGTATCAACGTTGTGGTCCTTGTTCGTAGGTAAGATCGGTCTTATGCGAAAGCCCCAAACCACGTAAAACTTGCAAAGAAAATTAGAGGCGTCTAACTTGTTTTTGCAGGGGTTTTGTGATGTGATATGGCCATCATGTGATTGTGATTGTATTTGATGTATGCAATGATCCTTGTTGTAATATGGCAACCGGCAGGAGCCTAATGGTTGTCTTTAATTCTGTTAAGACATGTGTGTCTGTTCATCTTGTAATAGCTTTATTCCAAGTAGTTGTAATAGTTGCTGGTGATGATGGACAACGATGAAGCGGCGCCACTGACCTTGACGCAATGCTGGTGATGATGGAGATCATGTTCGTGCTTTGGAGATGGAGATCAAAGGCGCAAGAATAAAAGGCCATATCATATCACACTAATTATGAATTGCCTATGATGTTAATCCTTTATGCATCTTGTATTGCTTAGATCACGACGGTAGCATTATAAGATGATCCCTCTCACTAAATATCAAGTAATAAAGTGTTCGTCCTTAGTTGGCACCGTTGCTAAGACTCGTCGTTTCGAAGCATCTCGTGATGATCGGGTGTAATAGACTCTACGTGTGCATACAACGGGTGCAAGCCAGATTTGCACATGCGGAAACTAAGGTTAACCTTGACGAGCCTAGCATGTACAGACATGGTCTCGGAACACGGAATACCGAAAGGTAAAGCATGATTCATATGGATGATATGATGAACATGTTGATTGTTCGCCTTTAAAGCTACATCATCTCACGTGATGATCGGACTTGGTGTAGTGGATTTGGTTCGTGTAATCACTAAAACAACTTGAGGGATGTTGTTTTGAGTGGGAGTTCATTTGTAATTTGGATTAATCGAACTCAATTTATCATAAACACAATCAAAGTGAATTTGCATAGTTTTTTGTAGTCATTGGCATCCGTTCACCACCTTACGCTTAGTTATAGTTGAGATAGTGGAACTATAGAAATTCTGGATATTTACTTTACGAACTGGTATCGTATTGTTTTGAATGTCAATTTAAAGTTTATAAGTCCTATTGCAAACTTTCAGCAAACTCTATTTACTCCATGAAGTTTAATAAATAGTATTAAATCAAGAGTAACAATTCCAGTGTTAGTTTCTAATGTATCATGTTTGCCTCCATGATTCTTGATACTCAAAAGATTGTTTTTAATATCAAGTTTATCTAAGAGCTGAAAGCAATGTTTCAGAAACCATCACATGTGAAAGGTATTGCGATATCAAAAACAATGTGTTGGTTACAACATGATAGAGTATACGTCCTCATATTTGATGAGAATTTGTGAAGTTTGGAGACGCTAGTCGTCCTAATCCTCCAAAAGGTTCTGAAAAGAAACATTATACTCGCAATTCGCCTTTATAAGCTATAGCAGCTTGATCATGAAAGTTGTCATGATAAGGATGAATAGAAGATGTAAGTAAAATGTTTACTACACTAAAATATTACTAAAGAATGGATTTTTGAAAGAACACCAAACATTTGATGATGGTGATCCACCTCAAAGTGCAAGTCCAAAGGTATTAGTAGTTGACTATATACGCTTTGTACCATGTGTCATGTTGATGACACCACTATTGATGTTGATAGATTCTTTTAAAAGAAAAGGAATTGCTGAAAGAGAATCTATAAAATATTTGGCAGAAAATAAAAGGTTGGAGATGTCCAACTTAGGCATATAGAAGATATACATGTTATGGTTGTATTCCTTGCTTGTTAAACAATGTGGTTCTCCGGTATTGGATACCGAATTGGTTGGTATGAAGTGTCATATAGGACAACACAATTCATGAACTGCAATGGCCTAAGTAACTAGCAAGAGAATATGTGATGATGTTCATCGAAAACAAACAAAGGGTTGTTGTGTTGCTCATTAACATCAAAGCTTGCCTTCAAGATTTGTTTCAATAATTGTTACTTTGATCAGGTATTATGACGACAAAAGGTTGTTCAAATAATTACCGTATTCCATAATAGATGGATGATATACAAGTCTGGTTGGAGAAATAACGACCATAAAACTAATGCTAAAATATCGCAAGACAAATGATTGAAAGATCACTTGCGAAGTGACATCGCCGTTTAAATTATATTGAATGGGATACATGAAGAAACTCCATGTTGATGGATTTTTTGGAGTCTTTGATTTGGATCAAATGATGTTTGTGATACTTTCCTGGAGATAATTAAAACTCCGTTCGTAGGCCAAAAGAGGAACGGATGACTAACTGATTGGAATTTGTACATATTGATGTATATAGTCCATTATGTGTAGTCGTGGGCGATGGATTTCAACTTCATATGCTTTCTCCGAAGATTTGAGTGAGTATATGTATATACTTACTCAATAAGAAAGAAGTATGAAACATTTGAAAAATGTTCAAAGACTTTCAAGATGAAGTGGAAAATCATTGTAACAAGAAAATAGAAGAGTTTATGATTGGATCATAAAGAAAGATGTTTGAGTTACAAGTTTAGCAAAACACCTAAGATTTGAGGAATCGTTCCATGGATTTGCATTTCCCAAAACACCATAGGAGTATGGAGTGTTCAAGATATGTAATGAAACCTTGTTTGACATGGTAAGATCAAAGGTGTCATTTATAAAACTGCCATTATATTTTAAAGATTAAAGCTTTAGTGACTACCGCTTTTACACTGAAAAGAGCTCCATCGTGATCCGTTGAAATAACACCATATAAGTCATGGTTTGGGATAAAACCCGAATTGTCCTTTCCTAAATTTTGGTATGCTAGGCATAAGTAAAATGTTTACAACCAAAGTCGGATAAGCACGTCTTTGTAGGTTATTCCAAAGAATTTGTTGGGAATTTCTCCATAACACTGAGGACAAAAGAGTTTGTTACTTGGAACGTCAAGTTTCTTGAGAAGGAATTTTTCATGAAAAGTTAAGTGGGAGGACAATAGAACTTTGATAAGGTTGTTGAACCTTCGCTATATGTGCTAAGTAGCCCAGCACCGAAAAGTGTCCCGGTGACGGCCACAATGCTCATGGCTCTCGTGATTACAAAAGGTGTGATCTCGGAGATTAGAGTTCCTATAGAACCGTGTGGGTCGGTAAGAATCAAATAGTAAGATTTGATAAGCAAGTCGTTATTGTTTTGACAATGATGAACCGACTACATGCAAAGAAGCGATGATGGGCCCTGGCTCCATAAAATGACTAGAAGTCATGGAATCCGTGATAGTATCCATACACGAGAAATCAAGTTTCTAAACTTAGAAGACCCTCCGGAAAGGCGTGAAGCCTATCGGTCGTGTTTGGATCTATAAAGAAATAGACATGGATGTTTCAAATCTATGAAATAGTCGACATGTCGGAAAGAGTTTACGACAATGTTCAAGGAATTGACTATGATAAGATTTGATCTTTCATAGCGATATTTCGTCTGGACGGATTAATGTAGCAACCACTACATATATTTTGGTATATGGTAGTTAAACAAACAAAACAAGTTCTTCTAATAGAATGGTTACCTAGGACGTGTACATGACACGATCCAAAGGGTTTTGTTAATTCAAAGGATGCTAAAAGAGTATGCAAAACTTCAATGGTTGAAGTGAGCATCGCGGAGTTGGAATCTTCAGAGACGATGAAGATGTTTGCATTTTGCAAGAAATTAAGTGGGAGCGCTAAGACATATTTCTAATACATTATTTGAAAGACATGTTGATTAGAAATAATGTATCTTTTATTGACACAGGTTGAGAATTTCATTTCGATGAAAGACTTAGGCATAACTCAAGAATTATGCATCAATGTCTATATGGATAGATTGAGGCTCTAATATGGTTTTGCCAAATGTACATAGATAAGATGTTGAATGAGTTCAATATGGAAACAACAAGAAAGGTTCTTGACGCACGGAAAGGACTGAATCAAGATTCGAGTGTGTTGACACGAGATTCAAGTGTTTTGACACTTGGTGAAATCACAAGAATATTTTGATCAATCATTCTTTGAGATGTACACATCCAGATATGTCCTATGCTCTAAATGTTATGAGCATATACCAGGATGATTCATAAGATGATCATTGGACAATAGTAAAGATATTCTTATGAGAACTAAGAATATACCATGTATACGTGACAAATAGTTAAAGGTAGTTCATTGTAAAGCGTTACATTGATACTAATTTTGTCACAAGATACAAATTAAATTTATATCAATTTAAACTATGGGTGGCACAATGTAATGGAAAGGAAGTTCCATAACGGATTTGGTTGAGTACCAAAGTTAAAACATTGTAACAGATACGACAACAAAAGGCTAAGTATATGACTACTATTGTAGCAGTAAATGAGGGCATTTGCGTCAAGTAGTTTGTTATCAAACTAGGTGTGGTTCCTAGCGGGCTAATACTATGAAGATATATTGTGTGACAATAATATCAACATATTTTGAGCCGAAGGAACTAAAGGTCTCACCAAAGGACAAAATTTATACAATGTCATTTCATCGGAAAATGAGTAATGCGTAGAGACGCAAGGACATGCAAATACACACGGACCTGGAAGTGTCAGATCCGAAGATTATGTTTACCACTAGCAATAGTGTCTATACAACACCAGTAAGCCATAAGTGTTGAATTCACAAGTTTTTAACTAGATTATTGACTCTAGTGCAAGTGGGAGACTGTTGGAGATATGCCCAAGAGACAATAATAAAGTGGTTATTATTATATCTTTATGTTTATGATAAATGTTTACATCCCATGCTATAATTGTATTATTAGGAAACACTAATACTTGTGTGTTTTGTAAACATAAAAGAGTCCCTAGTAAGCCTCTTGTTGAACTAGCTTGTTGATTAATTGATGATCATGGTTTCCTGATCATGGACATTGGATGTGATTAATAACAAGGTTATATCACTAGGAGAATGATGTAATGGACACACACCCATAGTAAGCGTAGCATAAGATCAAGTCATTAAGTTCGTATTGCTATAAGCTTTTAAATGCATAGTAACCTAATCCTTCGACCATGAGGTTGTGTTAATCACCATCACCGGATGGGTACTTTGATGACATCAAACACCGCTTCGTAACTGGGTGGTCATAAAGGTGTCATTGGGTATTGTGAAAGTATGTGTTGAAGCGCATGGACCAAGATTGGGATTTGTCCATCCATATGACGGATAGATATGCTCTGGGCCCTCTTGGTGGAATGTCATCTAGTTAGCTTGCAAGCATGTGACTAGGTCATAAGGGATGACATATCACGGAACGAGTAAAGAGTACTTATCAGTAACGAGGTAGAACTGGGTATGGAGATGCTGACGATCAAACCTCGGATAAGTATAGTATCGCGTGACAAAGGGAATTGGTTTCGTATGTAAATGGTTCAATCGATCACGAAGTCATCGTTGAGTATGTGGGAGCCATTATGGATCTCTAGGTCCCGCTGATGGTTATTGATATGAGATGTGTCTCTGTCATGTCTGCATATTCACGAACCGTAGGGTGACACACTTAAGGTTCGAAGTTGTTTTAAGTAGATATGGAATATGCGTTGGAGACCGAATGTTGTTCTGAGTCTCGGATTGGATTCGGGACATCACGAGGAGATCCGAAATGTTCCGGAGAATAAGATTCATATATTGGGGATCTTTTTCTGAGTTAGGAAATGTTCCGGAGTATTTGTATGAGGGTTCTAGAAGGTTTCGGAATGTTTCGGAAGGTTCTGGAAGGTTTCTTGGAGTTTGCTTGAAAACCAAGGAAGGGATCAAGGAGTCCTGGTGGGTCAAGACTAGGAGTCGTGGGGGAGGAGGACTCCTCCCCCCACTCCCCAATCCGCCGGCCCTAGAGGGAGGGGAGTCCTACAAGGACTCCCCCTCCCATGGCACCTCACCCCCTTTAAATAGAGGGGCAGGGGCGCCCCCTCCACCCCTGCTCCATAACTCCAAATCTCCGCCGCCTCTCTCCTCCTCCTTCCCTCTGCTCTGGCTTAGGCGAAGCCCTGCAGAATTTCTCTACTCCACCACCACCACCACGCCGTCGTGCTGCTAGGATTCCGTGGAGAAGATCTACTACCTCCGCTGCTCGCTGGAACGAGGAGAGGAAGGTCTGCTTCGACTCCGCACGTGTGACCGACTGCGGAAGCGCTGCCGGAACGCGGCACCGGAAGGATCGTCCACACGATCTTGATATTAGCAAGTGATCGACTACATCAACCACGAGATCCAATCTCGTAACGCTTTCGGGTCTACAAGGGTTAGTACAGATCTATCTCGTTGCACATGTCTAATAGATTAGATCTTGGCTTTTATCTAGATTAGATCTGGGTTTTGTTCGTTCTTGCGGTAGAAATTTTTTGTTTTCCATGCTACGAACCCATCACATCGTACACTGTATGTGTACGAAACCACGAGGGGCCTCGCTTGAGGCACCTTGGATGTCGTGAGCCGGAGCTACTGCACGATGAAGAAGGAGCAAGGGGTGACCTGCGAGGAGCATCGCAACCTTGAGGTCGGCTGCCGCTTCGACTACTTGAACCACGTTCCCCTTGGAACGTTAACCGCGTACGGTCTACAAGGGTATGTATTCTATACGCTCCAGCCGTTACTGCATTACTACATAGATAGATCTTGGGCGTTTGGAGGTTCCAACGTAGGAATTTTTTTGTTTTCTGCTACGGAACCCTTCAGTGTTATCAGAGCAATCTATGCGTAGGAGTGTTGTACGGCCAGTACGCACATGTATTGTGCGGGCATTGATCCCTTAGTTGTTACCCTCTAACGTGTACTTGTTTATATCGCGGTATTGTTTGATGCAGCGGCCCGGACCGAGCTTACGCGTATTCATACGCGAGACAGGTTCCACGCTCGACATACGGCTTGTTCCGTATAAGTGGCTAGCGCATATCTGTCTCTCATTCAATAGTTGATATAGCATTTACAACGGAGGGCCCCGAAAGGGGTGTAGTAGAGACAACTATTGGGTCCATGTTGTGGTTGGAAAGTTCGTAGATTAGAAACGGTTCTATTGCGAAAGCCCTAACAACCACGTAAAACTTGCAAAAGATAAAGGAGAGGCGTCTAACTTTATTTTGCGGGAGGGCTTGTGTTATGATATGGTATTGTTCGTTACAAAGGTAAAGTAGTTTACTTTTATGTTACTAAGTTAAGTAGTAATAGCCATCGTTCCGATGGACGACCGGGTGGTGGCGTCGTGGACTTGGCGTCAAACCAGGGGCAAGATGGAGATCATGCCGGAGCGCTCGATGGAGATCAAGGCGCAAGAAGTACCATATCACATCACAAATTTACATGTGATGTTGATACCTACTCTATATCTTATTGTATGCTAGTATTGTTGGAAATATGCCCTAGAGGCAAATAGTAGTAAGGACTATTATCATATTTCATATAGTTTATGATTAAGTTTTATATAATGCTATAACCGTATTGAGTGGAAACATCAATACACGTGTGATATACAAACAAACCAGGGGTTCCCAGTGAAACTCTAGTCTCTGGTTCATTGGTCAACAGATGATCATGTTTCCTGATCATGTGGCATTTATGCCAGTTGGAAATGAGGTCATCTCATTCTGAGAATGAGATGATGAACCAACACCCAACCTAAACATCGTGATTCGATCATGTCACAAAGTTCAAGTTACGATGATTAGAAATGGATCCTCATAGACTATTCCTTAGACCGTGAGGCTATATCAATCACTGTCTCCCGAGAGTGCTTAGATAGCATCAAACGCCATCTGGTAAAACGGTAGTTATAAAGGTGTGTTCAGGTATTCGGAGGAAACCGTAGAGGCAATATATGTCAAGAGCGGGATTTGTCCGTCCATGTGACGGGAAGATACTCAAGGGCCCACTCGAAGAAGTTATATCCAATAGCTGTGCAGCGTGTGATTAGATCACATGGATATCACTTGTCGGAACGAGTCAAATTGCGTTGTTCAGTAAAGATATTGAACACGACATGGTGATGTCATTGATCAGATCTCGGGCAATGCAAGTATCGAGAGACAAAGGGAATAAGACACGACTGTCCCGGTTCAAACGACGAAAGATCTTCGTGGAACGCACAGGGGTCACATGGTCATCCAGGTCCCTCTGTGGATCATTGGTGCGGGAGTGTCCCGACCATGTCTGGAGTGTTCCCGAATCGTGGGGTATCACGCTTAAGGGCTTGATGATGCTTAGAGAGCATTTATATGATCGGTAGAATCGCCGAAGAATAGAAGGGAGAAAACCAGAAGGGTTTTGATAAGTCTGGAGGATGTCTGGAGTGGAGGTGGAAGGTGTTCCATGGCCACATATATTAGATGATTTACGAATGGATGTTAAATATTGATTTAATAATTTATTCATAATTATTTAATAAAGAGAAAATCAATTAAAGGTCAAAAGGCTTAATGGGCCAATTCCGGAGGGAGAGGGCCCATTAGGGAAAAGGAGAAAGGGGAGAGGGACCAAGGGGGAGGCCGGCTGGGCCTTGCCCCCTCCCCCCACGGGGCCCACTAGGGGCTGGCCGGCGGCCACCCCACCCCCTCCTCTCCTTTAGTCCCACCCCAGGACTCGAGGGGAGGTAGTACCTCCCCTCCCCCTATATAAAGTGGGGTATTTGGCCTAGAAAAATACACCCAATAATCAATAAAGGTCTCCCCACTTTTGGGAGGACCTCCAATTGATATTTTCTCTCTCCCCCTCTCTCTCGTGACCGTGGTCCCAAGTCTGGACTGCGTGAGTGAGAGACATGTTCACCGTGGAGCGCCGTCGCGCTGCGGGATTCAGATCCGGGAGCTCTACTTCCGCAACTGCTGCTGGATCCGGGAAGCGGGAGTCATCGTCAGGCACCGGACGTGTGTAACTCCCCGCGAGGTGTCGCACTTGAGGCACTCAAGTCGTTGGAGCCAGAAGGAGTGCAAGGACTTCATCATGACCTTGAGGTCAGCTTCGGCTCGTGTACATCAACCACGCTCTCCTGAGCGTTGTCAACGCTTTTTGGTCTTCGAGGGTAAGTTCGCGAAAAGCTCCTCCCGTTACTGTATTACTAATAGATAGGTCCTGGCAGCTTCAGGGGTTTAGGGGCGTAGGGTAAAATTTTATTGTTTTTATGTGCGAAACCCCTACAGTGGTATCAGAGCTAGATCTATGCGTAGTAATGCTAGTATGGGTAGAACACACGAGATGTACCATGTGGGCGTTGATCTTTTAGTTGTTACCCTCCCACGTGTACTTGTGTATACCGTAGTAATGCTTGATGAAGCGGCCCCCAACCGACTTTACGCGTTCATTCACGAGACTGGTCTGCGCTTGACATACGGCTTGTACCGTATAAAGTGGCTTAGGGGGGTGTCTGTCTCTCTCGCATTAGTTGGTATGCCATTTGCAACGGAGGGCCCTGAAAGGGGTGTACTATAGATAACCACTTGATCATCGTTGTGCTGAAAGTTCGTAGGTAAGAACGGTTCTTGTGCGAAAGCCCATTCAGCCATGTAAAACATGCAAAGATAAAGTAGAGACATCTAACTTTGTTTTGCAGGGGGCATTGCTTTGTGATATGGTTGTGGCAAAGGTAAAGTAATTACCTTTTTGTTGCATAGTAGTAGATAGTCATGGTAATGACAAACTACCACACCGGAATGACACTGGTACCCTGGTGTCTACAGCGCCGGAACCCGGTGACGGCGGATGGAGATCACGACGTGAAGGACCATATCACATAGCATTTACATTCAATGTTATTGTTTGTATGTCTTATTGTGTGCTAGTATTAGATACTCGACGGTAGCCTAATAAGATGATCCCTGTTAAAATTACCAATGATTGTGTTCCCCCTTAGTGTGCACCACCAAGAAAGTTCTTCGGTATGAGGCAATCCAGGGTGACAGGCCTAGGTGTCATACATATCTACGTTTGCATACAGTGGGTGTAAGCCATGTTGCACAGCGAATACACTAAGGTTGAGTTGGCGAGCCTAGCACGCTAGAGAAGCGTGGCCTCGGAACACGGATGGTCAAAAGATCGACACGAGTCGCATGAATGATGTGACTGACGTTTAGCGTCCACCCTTGAACCCACATTGATGGCTGTGACGATCGGGGGAGATGTGGCTGATAGGGGTCGTGTTATCACTAGGAACCCTCACTGGGGATAGGTGTTGCTGAGTGGAGTTATTATTAACTCATTTAATATAAACTTAGTCTAAATTCCTTTTGCAATTATAAATGTAGATGGCTCACCGTGAAGCTTACTTTGAGATTGAGGATTGGGTAAAGTGTGAAAAACTTAGACTTGATGGATCCAACTTCCCTAGTTGGCTAATGCGCCTAGATGATATCCTTATTAGGAATCATGTGGTAGACTATATACGCCGCACGATGGATTTGACTGAGCCAGACTACTATGAGACTCCACAAGAACTGGCAGACCGCTACTATCGCCAAGAGATGTCCACCTACATTCAGATAATAATGCGTTACGGGATGGTGGATGAACTACATCCGTTCATGGGTGATCTTGACCCATATTCGATGGTGGATCAGCTGAGAGCAGAGTTCATAGGACATGTGCGCATGTGGAAGCACGAGTTGCTTGGAGAGTTCCTTTCCATACAGATGGAGGAGCATACATGTTTGAAGAGTCACTTGGAGTGCATGCTTGATGCACACACGAGACTGGTTCACTTCGTGGATTACTGGATGGCTGATCCATTTGCGATAGACGTACTGCTTCGATCGTTGCCTCCTAGCTACGAAGGACATGTCCGGAGTAGCATCATGAGTGGTGATACGGAAGCATTGGATTTCCACAAGTTTATATTACGTTTCCAGAACGTAAAGGTTGAACCAATCACCGGAGAGGTAATTGATGACCAAGGTATATATTTGATATACAGTTTTATAAATGTTATAATCTTGCAAACACATTTGCAGTGTTAAGTATATCTGATACTTGTTCTGTTTTATTGAAAACAGGTCCTTCTGCATGAGAGGTGCTTGCTGGAGAGGAGGTGACATTGCGTGTTGATGGCAAGCATGATGATGATGGCCGACGACACTCTCCCTCGACATTTATCATTTAGTTTGTGTTTTAGGATGATTTTTGTAATCGAGAGATTTGAACTTCTTTAGTGAGTCTCACACTTCATGAGACGGTTATTCATATAAGTTTGTAACAAACAGTTGTTTTGCTTTTATGAATGATTTCTATTCGTGTTCATATCTTGTTTGATTACTTGTGAATTATCCTTATTGTTTGAAACTAATTGATAATGAATGAACATTTGTAAAACATTAAAATGCCTTATTTAAAATACCCAACTTAATGATATTTCATTAATGAATGAAACCATTGTTTAAATTCAAAGTTATGTGATAATATGTGAAAGTCATTCGATTTTTTCTCACATATAAATCATGCCTAAGTTCGGCAAAATAACTTGAACACCGTGTATTGCTTGAATACAAAATGTTTAAAGAATTGTTAAAAGTAAATACATATTCGATGTATTGCGTTTTAACGAAAATGGTAATTATCATTATATGACTGTTTAAATGTCTAAAGTAAGTTTACCAAAGGAAACATGAATATGAAACTATTTGATTTGATCAAAGTGTTTCATCAATAAAAGGGTATAAATATAAAAGAGAATCCAATTACTATGATTTGATCAATAGTAATAAAGTTCAAATTTATAAGAATAGCATAAAAGACATTGTGGAATGCAAAGTGTTTTGAAACGTCAAAATACAAAGCATCACAATGTGATATTAGATATCAAATGGGGGTTGAATAGAAGGCACCAAATAAATCGTTGTAGTGTATATGTAGAGACCATTAGTTTAGAAATAGTTAGCACTCAATTAGAATTGGTAAAGCATTTGAATTCATGAAAGTTTTGGGGTTATTCGATATAACCAAAACAATAGCGAATAAGTCCTTGTAGAGTATTCATTGGAAACTTTGAATACAAAACCCATAGCTCAAACCAAAAGGAAAGCAAGATTCGTATTGCTTGGATTTTGGTGCATTCTTGAGAAAGCCCACTATTAGTGACGTTTCTCAATTATGAGCAAATGGAAATTAGTGTAAAACACGACGAGGATTCAAAACCCTGCATCAGAGTGTTGAGAAGCGCAACGGACAGTGTTCCTGAACGATTCTCCTCACAGAAGGAAAGAATCAATGATTTTGATCATTGTGTTTTTACCTCCACTGTTGTTTTTCACTACATGAAGTAGGATTCAAAATGTAAATCCATATCTTGTATGGAGACATTTGTGAACCACTTGTCATGATTTTTGGAATATGACATACCTACGAACTACAAAGGAAATAATGGTAAACTAGAATTATGAGAAATCCTAAAAGCAAAATTCACTTGAGATTAGAATGCAATTCATTGCTGAATCTCACAAGTAAAAGGAGTTACTTGGAATTTTCCCAAATGACTACAAAGCCATAGTAGGAAAAAGGGGTGAATGACAAAAGCAGAATTTGTCAAGTATTGGATGAATTCAAATGAATTTGATTCATGTGTGCTAAATGTCTAGTGGATTTAAAACTAGTAATAGTACTGGTATCTCATAATAAATCTCCAAGTTTGATATTTGATCAAAGGATTTTGAAGTTATTCAAAAATAATAAGGAGATATGCAATTTGCATAAAATTGAGTGGGAGCTATGAAAGTCTTCCTAAAACAATATGTGATTGACATATTTTTAAGTGGGAGCAACATAAGTCTCAAATTCAAATATGTAGGAACATAGTTTGAGTAAGAGTACTGACTCGTACCCAAATATGTTAGCAACATATTTTGAGTGGGAGCTTATAGGAGTAATTCTTAAATATGTCAAGAATGAAAGTGCAAATACTTATAAATAATGATTTATAAGATGTAGAAGTTGATAATAGGTGTATTAAGATATTATGTAGTATTCCTTAAGGGATTCTGAAAAGGGTTTCATGATAGAAGTTAATTAAGGAACTAGTCCTTAATAACTCGAATTAGGAATAGCATTAAGTTTAACATCAATGGTTGAAACAAAGAAAAGGATGATCATCATCCACTATGTTAAGACATAGGTTCTATCTTAGAAAACCATGATGATAACTTAGCATAATATGTGATCCAATAAGGAACGTTTGAAAGTGATTAAGTTCGAATCACAGAACGTTGAGTTGAGTTTGTCCGCAGTATTGATACATTGGAAATGTATCTATAATTTTTGATGTTCCATGCTTGGTTTTATCCACTTTCTTGTGTTTTGTTCCAACTTTGGAGTACTTTTCATATGATTTCTTGGACTAACCTATTAACAAGAGCCACAGTGCCAGCTGCCTGTTTCTGCTGTTTTTGGTTCCAGGAAAGTCAGAAAAATGAATATTCTCGGAATTGGACGGGACAAAAGCCAAAGTTCCTATTTTTTTGGAAGTGATCAAGTGCTAGAATATGAGACGGAGAAGGGCCAGGGGCCGGACACACCACCTGACCGCGCGGCTAGGCTGGGCCCGCGCCAGGGAGTGGTGTGGTGGCTTCCGGCACCCCCTCAGCCTCTCCTTCCGCCTATATATTGCCCTTGGGACGAAAACCCTAAGTACCCAATCAAAAATCCACGAAAGAGTCTGTAGCCACCGTCATCTCCATCCCTAGATCGGGAGGGATCTGAAGCTCTTCCCGGCACCCTGCCGGAGAGGGGAATTCACCCTGGAGGCCTTCTTCATCACCATGCACGCCTCCGGTGTGATGCGTGAGTAGTTCATCCTTGGACTACGGATCCATGTAGTAGCTAGATGGCTGGTTCTCCTCCTTTGTGCTTTCATGTTTAGATCTTGTGAGCTCCGTTCATGATCAAGATCATCTATTTGTAATTTTGCATGTTGTGTTTGTGGGGATCCGATGGATATTGAGATGCTATTTCAGATTGATTATTAATTCTATCATGTCTTTGTTATTTGAGATCTTGCATGCTTTCCGTTGTTAGTAGCTATCTTGTCCAAGTAGATGCTAGCAACTCCAAGAGTTAGTATTTATGCTCGATAGTGGGTTCATGCCTCTGGTAATCTGGGGAAGTGACAGAAATCTCTAAGGTACTAGATGTGTTGTTGCTACTAGGGAGAAAACAACAATCCTTTGTTCATAAAACAATCGTATTGTTTACTTTACACAAAGTTCGTAAAGCAATAACCTGTTGCTTGCAACTTAATACTGGAGGGGGTTCGGATGATAACCCGAAGGTGGATTATTAGTCATAGATGCAGTTGGATGGCGGTCTATGTATTATGTTGTAATGCCCAATCAAGTCTCAAAGGAGTCAAGATGATTAGTATATGCATGTATTGCTTTCTCGGTGTTTGTCAATTGCCCCGCTGTAATTTGTTCACCCAGCATGTTATCTATCTTAAGGAGAGCCACATCTAGTGAACTATGGATCCTGGTCCTTGTATTTTACATACAATCTACAATATTTTACTGCTTTGTGTTTACTTTCTGCAAACTTTCACTTCTTTCCATTCGATACATTTAATCCTTTGTTTTCCGCAAAACATGGTGAGATTGACAACCTCATCGCAAGTTGGGGCCAAAGTTATGTGGTTGTGTTGTGTAGGTCTCCATGTTGCTACTAGCACCGGTAGTGCGCCCTGCCAAAGCTCAGCTAGTAACACCTTTGGGGTGTTTCCTTGCTCCTACTGGTTCGATTAAACCTTGGTTTCATAACTGAGGGAAAACTTATTGATGTGCTCATCATACCTTCCTCTTGGGGGTCCCAACGAGCTCTACGTCGAACGACGAGCACATCAAGATTTTTCTGGCGCCGTTGACGGGGAGTCAAGGACATATTCACAAGGGGAGTCCCTCATAACTAATCTCTTTACTTCGTTGTTTTTGTTTTGCTTAGTTTTCTTTTTGCTTTGTTTGCTTGTTTCTTTATCAAAAATCAAAAAAAATAGTTTTACCTTTTTGCTTTCTTATTTGAAAAACATAAAAAATTTAGTTCCTATCCTAAGTTGTCACTATGACTAGCCTTGCTCCAGTCACTATGTCACTCGAGGAAATGATTTTCACTTTTAAACAAGGAATTGAGGAAAGTTCTAAGGAAGCTTGGTCTAGAATCTCTGATCTACATGAAAAAACTGAGCCTAAAATGACTCAAAGCTTGTTCCTTAGCAGTTTTTACCTTGGAATTGATCTTTTCTATAGATATGCTTTAGATGCTGTTGTGGGAGGAGATTTCCTCCATTGTAATGAGGATGATGCTATTAATGCTATAAAGAAATTGATCCTCACTTACAACTTGCCTAGCCAAACTGATACTTCTTTTGCAAAAATATTTGCTAGGTTGGACACTCTTGAGGCTAGCACTACTAGATTAGAAAGTTGCTATAATGCGCTTAGGGAGCATCACGATTATGTTCCAATAAACTCTGAACCATCAAAGTGGTTCCCTACAGTAAAGATTGAGATGAACACTGAAACTTTTCAACCTCGCTGTGATATCATGTCTGAATTTTGCCTTATGCCCAAAGATATTTATAAATCTCTGAATACTTGGGGGCTCATTGAGGGAGGAAAAGAAATTTCTCTTAATAATAATACTACCATATTACCTCTTGGAATAGCTGAAGGGGTGTTTACAAAGATCCTTGGGAAAACGATTTCTATTGATTATTTTGTTATTGAATGTGCAGGAAAAGGACAAATTACACTTGGAAGGTCCCTATTGGAACTCCTTGGAGCAATAATAGATGTGGGAAAGGGGACCATGCACCATTCTTATCCACTAAACAATCATATTTTCCCCAAGGTTAAGAATAAAAGTAAGATAGGTAAGGGCAAGAAAGTTGGTCTTAATGCTTCTTCATTTGAGAACACTTGATTCTTTCTTTGCTTCTTATGCCTAACTTAAAGGCGTTAAAGAAAAGTACTTATTGGGAGATAACCCAAAAGTTTTAGATGAGTCTTGGAAGTTATTACCTCTGTAATAACCTCTCCTTGTCCTTTTTATTTGCTTTTTGTGCCAAGAGTAACCTCTAATGAGAGAGAAGTAATCATTGGAAAAGTTGCTGTCCCAAAATAGATTTTTGTGCTTCACCGTAAAAATTCGTGAGAGAGCTCGGTATGTCGTATTGAGCTGTAATTGTTTGTGCTTCTGCCCCAGGATTTTATCTAACTTTTGTTAGTTCAACACTTTTTGATTTGAGCAACAAAAGGTCTTTGAAAAAAATCGTCTTTACCTGTTGGTCTGTTTTGACAGATTTCTGCCATTTTCTGCATTTGCTTCTTGTTGGTTCCTTCTTGAGTTCTTTTGGGGAATTGAGATTTTTGAGGGAAGTGCTACAGTAGCTAGTGTTCTAATGGAAGTTTATTTGGTGTTATAACTGAACATTGAGACTTATTTATCTTGAGTGCACTAATGTTGCTAATAAAGATTGTGTGAAGTTTTGTATGAAGGAAAAATTTCAGGTGTATGGAAGGAATGAGTAATGAGATGAAGGATGGACTAAAGCCCAAGATTGGGGATGCCACGCGTGTCACCCCAAGAAATATCCAAGAAGTACAAGCGTCAAAGCTTGGGGATGCCCAATGCATCCCCTTCTTCATCAATAAAAATCCCAGGTTTCTTCCAAACGCTTCATTTTTATTGTTTCATGCACAGTTGTGTTTTTCTTGGAGCATCTTCTTTTTCATTTTCGTTTTGGTTTCGTTTGCTTGGTTTGCTTAGTTTGCTGAATAAATTGGTTGGACCCCCTCTTTCATACTTTGGTTTGCAAATAGTTTGGTTTGGTTTGGAAAAGAGTAGGAAAGTTAAAGCTTATGTGGTAAAAAGAGCTTGTTTTTGACTGTGGCCTATGCTTTGTCATGCCATGCTTGATATTGTTTTGGCTTTATGCTTAGTATTCTTTGCTGTAGCATGACTTGTTATAAACAATTGAGATTGCTTAATGTGCCTTGGATGAATCATGCGTTGTTTTAGCATATTAAAGCATAGTATAGTGGTATTCTCCTTTGATGCTATATTTGGGTTGACTTGGCGCATGCTCACACCATGTTATGACTATCCAAAGTCACCATAGCCTTTATGATCCTTTAGTTTTCAACTTGTAGTATCACTTTATGCTTTGATCAAGGATGTTTTGTCGCTCTGCATGATTATGGCCATTATTGCTCTCTTAGTTTGTCGCTCCCAGTCTTTTGCTAGCCTCCACAACAAAGTATGAGTTCCACTCATGCATCCAACTCCCTAAACCAAGTTATTCCAAAGAGTCCACCATACCTACCTACTAGCTTATGCTGTTCCAAGTACATTGATGCTTTTGTTTACCTTCCACTTGTTATGAGAAAACTAGTGATTAAAGCTCTCACGAACTTGATGGCACACTTTACTTTACTTGCCCTTAATAAACTTGAACCATTGTGTCTTCTATGTTGTATATTTTGCACTTATTTGTTGGGAATTAGCAGAACCATGCTTTCATGGGGAACGCTTTCAACATTGCACTTGGTACTTGTACCTAGTTGATATCATGCTCTTTTGTATATGGATGTCGTCGGTGTGAAATCCATGCTGAAGTCCATGGAGTTATGTATATGTGTTAGAGAAACGCCTGGGCCGCTGGTCTAATCCATGCTGACATGGTGGAAACCTGCAGCGTAACCATAATGAGCTATCTATGAAGCATTCTTCTTATAAAAAAAAGAGTCCAATATTGAGAAAAAAAGAGATACTATGAAAAGAGGAAAGAGATAAAAAAGCACCATATTCCCATGGTAAATAAGAAGAATGTTGAGATGCTCGTTGTCTTCTTGCCTTGTCATTTTGATATGGGGATTCTTCCGTATCATCGAGCAAGGGGTACCCTGTTGGCGGTTCTCTATGATACACATGTACTTACTATGACAAGAACTTACCGGTGACTAAACTTGAGTAGCATGAGGAGCGGCCCTCGTATACAAGGGACATGAGATTTCTGACTTATACTTCGTCAAGCATGTACACCATAGTTTGTTCACTTTAACCTTAATCACTTCAAGATGCTTATGATAGGGGAAATGAGAGCTGAAAGCTATAAGTACCATAATTTTTGGAAGCTCTTTATGAGACTTGAATCCCTACTTCCTTTTACAAAAGGATTTTGTTCCACCATTATATTGAGTCTCCACCTTCTATCTTTATGCACCTACTTTGAGAGCATAGTGGCCATTCTTAGTTCTATGTGCATTGTCCCAATACTAGTTGATTGATGCATAACTTGTTATTGCTTGTTTTAAACTATTGTATCTAGTCACTCTTATGAACTTAGAAGGTGTCCTATTGATGACCCACAAGTATAGGGGTTGTATCGCAGTATTTTCGAGGGAAGTGAAACCCAATTTATTGATTCGACACAAGGGGAGCCAAAGAATATTTATCAGCCTTAACAACTGAGTTGTCAATTCAGCTGCACCTGGAAACAATCTTGCTCACAGCAGTTTATCAGTAGCAACAGTTTTGTAGTAGGAATAGTAAAGTAACAGAAGTAGCAAAACAAAGACAGTAGTAACAAAAGCAGTAAACAGTGGGATTCGAGTACGGTAGGCATAGGGATGGATGGACGGGCGTTGCATGGACAAGACAATTCACATAGCAATCAGAACATAGGGCAATTGCAGATAAATAAGATAAAGCACCCAAGTACTAGACAATCCTAGGCATGTGTTCCATATATAGTCATACGTGCTCGCAATGAGAACTTGCACAACATCTTTTGTCCTGCCAGCCCGTTTGCAGCGGGGCCTCTAGGTAACTACTGGCAATTAAGGTGCTCCTTTTAATAGAGCACCGGAGCAAAGTATTAACACTCTGTGAACACATGTGATCCTCACATCAAAGCCTTTCCTTCCGGTTATCCCGATTTCTGACACTTCGGGGCCATAGGTTCCGGACAACAACGTGTGTATACAGCTTGTAGATAAGACCAAGAACAATACTATCATAATGAATCAATAATAAGTTCAGACCTGAAATCATGGCACTCGGGCCCTAGTGACAAGCATTAAGCACAACAAGTCACAACAAAGTCATAAAGCACTAATAAAAGATACTGGGCACTATGCCCTAACAATTTGATGCCATTACATGAACGATCTCATCCAATCCCTACCATCCCCATAGCCTACAACGGGGGATTACTCACTCATAGATGGGGGAAACATGGATGGTCGATGGAGAAGCGATGGTGATGATGATGGCGATGATCTCATCCAACTCCCCGTCCTGGCAGGGTGCCAGAACGGAGTTTCTGGTACTGTTTCGTGGAATCTGGTGGTGGCGGCGGAGCGGAACTCCTTCTGGAAAAACGTCGAACCCCCTGAAGTTTTTAGGTCAGAAGGCTTCCTATAGGCGAAGAGGAGACCGAGGGGGTACCTGGGGCCACCACACGAGGCCCTGGCGCGGCCAGGCCTAGCCCGTGCCTGGGGGGTGTGGCCAGCCCCTGGCCCTCCTCCGTCTCGTATTCTGGCTCCGTGAGTCTTCTGGAAAAATAGGCACTTTGGCTTTTGTCCCATCCAATTCCGAGAATATTCATTTTCTGACTTTCCTGGAACCAAAAACAGCAGAAAACAGGCAGCTGGCACTGTGGCTCTTGTTAATAGGTTAGTCCAAGAAATCATATGAAAAGTACTCCAAAGTGTGGACAAAACACGAGAAAGTGGATAAAACCAAGCATGGAGCATCAAAAATTATAGATATATTTGCAATGTATCAACATCCCCAAGCTTAACTCCTGCTCGTCCTCGAGTAGGTAAGTGATAAAAAGAAAGAATAATTTTTGAGGTGACATGCACCATGAAAGACTTGATCAAAGTATTCATAAAACATTCAAAGCTGGGATCATAGCACTTCAATCATAACATGAAAGACAAAGTTCTAGCAATAAGACAAAGAAACTATGATGCAACATGAAAAGGAACAAACAAAAGATTCATGAATAACAATGCCTTGCAAGACGTTTGTTTGTTTCTCATAAAGAAAACATAGCATAGTGGCATTCAGCTTGTCCCTCAAAGAGTAGCAAACATAAATGCATAGGACACCTTCAAAGTTTACAAGAGTGACTAGATACAAATAGTTTAAAACAAGCAATGTCAAGGTATGCATCAATCAACAAGTCTTGGGACAATGCACATAGAACTAAGAATGGCCACTATACTCTCAAGAAAGTGCTCATAGAATGTGTGGAGACTCAACAAGTAAAAGAAAAGGTTTTGAATAGTTTGAAAGGCTTCCAAATGCTGAAAGTATGGTACTCATTAGCTTTGAGCTCTCATTGCCCCTATCATAAGCATCTTTAAAGTGGTTAAGGTGAAAGTGAGGTCCAATCTGAGTTATATGCTTGACAGACTATAAACTGAAAATCCCAAGTCCCTTGAGTACGAGGGCCGCTCCTCATGCTACTCAATTTTAGTTACCGGTAAGTTCTTGTCATCATAAGTATGTGCGTATCATTGAGAACCGCCAACGGGGTACCCCTTGCCCGATGATACGGAATAATCCCCATATCAAAATGACAAGGCAAGCAGACAATGAGTATCTCAGCAACCTTCTTATTTACCATGGGAAAATGGTGCTTTTTCTCTCTTTCCTCTTTTCATAAATCTCTTTTTTTCTTTTTCTCAATAGCTATCTTTCTCTTTTTTTATAAGAAGAATGCTTCATAGATATCATTATGGTTACGCTGCAGGTTTCCACCATGTCAGCATGGATTAGACCAGCGGCCTAGGTGTTTCTCTAACACACACACATAACTCAATGGACTTACAATCTCCCCTTTTATTTCACACCGACGACATCCGCAAACAAAAGAACAAGGTATCAACTCGGTATATATTTACAAGTGTTGAAAGCGTTCCCCGTGACAGCACAGTTCTGCTAATCCCCAGCCTATAATTTGCAAGCATATAACTTTCATGGAGAGTTGACAATGGTTCAGGTTTATTAAGTGCAGGAAATAAAGTGTGCCATCAAGTTCGTGAGAGCTTTACTAACTAACTTTCCCATAACAAGCAAACATTTTATTCGGAAGAAAACAAGGCACATTGAATATGCACGGAGGTAGCAAATGATGCTAATGGGTAGGTATGGTGGACACTTTGGAAATGTTTGGTTTAGGGAGTTGGAGACATGAGTAAAACACTCAGTGGAAGTGAAGGCTAGCAATAGTAAGGGAGCGACAAACGAGAGAGCAATAATGGCCATAATCATGCAGAGCGACAACACATCATTGATCAAAGCATAAAGTGATACTACAAGTTGAAAACTAAAGGATCATAAAGGCTATGTTGACTTTGGATAGTCATAACATGGTGTGAGCATGCGCCAAGTCAACCCAAATAAAGCATCAAAGGAGAATACCACTATACTATGCTTTTATATGCTAAAACAACGCATGATTCATCCAAGACACATTAAGCAATCTCAATTGTTTATAACATGTCATTCTACAGCAAATAATACTAAGCATAAAGCTAAAACAATATCAAGCATGGCATGACAAAGCATAGGCCACAGTCAAAAACAAGCTCTCTTTACCACTTAAGCATGAGCTCTCCTACTCTTTTCCAAACCAAACTAAACTATTTGAACACCAATGCATGAAAGAGGGGGTCCAACCAATTTATTCAGGAAACTAAGAAAACCACGCAAACTAAAAACCAAAACAAAAACGAAAAAGAAGACGCTCCAAGAAAAACACAACTGTGCATGAAACAATAAAAATGAAGCGTTTGGAAGAAACCTGGAATTTTTATTGATGAAGAAGGGGATGCCTTGGGCATCCCCAAGCTTTGACGCTTGTACTTCTTGGATATTTCTTGGGGTGACGCGCGTGGCATCCCCAAGCTTGAGCTTTAGTCCATCCTTCATCTCATTACTCATTTCTTCCATACACCTGAAATTTTTTCCTTCATACAAAACTCCACACAATCTTTATTAGCAACATTAGTGCACTCAAGATAATAAGTCTTTAGGTTCAGTTCTAACACCAATAAACTTCCATTAAAACACTAGTTACTGTAGCACTTCCCTCAAAAATCTCAATTCCCCAAAAGAACTCAAGAAGGAACTAACAAGAAGCAAATGCACAAAATGGCAGAAATCTGTCAAAACAGACCAGCAGGTAAAGACGAATTTTTTCGAAGACCTTCTGTTGCTCAAATGAAAAAGTGTTGAACTAACGAAAGTTATATAACAACCTAGGGCAGAAGCACAAAACATTACAGCTCAATCCGACCTACAGAGATCTCTCAAGAATTTTTACGGTGAAGCACAAAAATCTGTTTCGGGACAGCAACTTTCCCAATCATTACTTCTCTCTCATTAGAGGTTACTCTTGGCACAAAAGGCAAATAAAAAGGATAAGGAGCGGTTATTACAGAGGTAATAACTTCCAAGACTCATCTAAAACTCTTGGGTTATCTCCCAACAAGTACCTTTCTTTAACGCCTTTAAGTTAGGCATAAGAAGCAAAAAAAACTAAAATGGATAGAATAGAAGTAAGCGAAGATAATCATGGTGAAAACATTGTTTTGTTTAATGAAATCCTTTTGTTAACAAGGTTGATCAGGTCTTGTTACCAAAACAATTTCATATGAGACAAAACTTTGTATCCCACTAATGATTATGTTACCTCAACCTTGATAGCAATGGTCCCAATCATAATAGTTTCAAATTTTTCTCTTCGTATGGGACAATATATTTCTCCAACTTGAATGCCCTCAATGTTCAATTTAATTCAAACCATAAGTACTTTCAATCTTCTTGAGGAAATATACAATGTGTTCATTGAAGGTCACCTTCCCTTGATTACAATTAATAACAGCTCCTGCAGTATTTAAGAAAAGGTCTCCCAAGAATAATAGACATATTATCATCTTCAGGCATAAAAGTTTGAGAGGATGCTCTCATATGAAATATGAGTTGAAGTAAAAGAGAGCATCAAGAAGCAAATTCAAAACACATTTAAGTCTAACCCACTTCCTATCCATAGGAATAATGTATGCAAATAAATTAGCAAAGAACAAAGTGACAGGCATAGGAAGATAAAACAAGAGGAACTTCAAAACTTTCAGCACACAGAGAGGTGTTTCAATACTATGAAAACTTCTACAACCATATTTCCTCTCTCATAATAATTTTCAGTAGACTCATGAATAAACTCAACAATATAACTATCACATAAAGCATGCTTTTCATGATCTACAAGCACTAGAGCTTCATCATAAACATTATCAAGAGAAACCTCAGGAACATAACAATCATTCTCCTTTAGTAAGCAAGGGGGACAATCAAATAATGTAAGGGATAAAGAGTTACTCTCATTAGAAGGTAGGCATGGGTAGCTAATACATTCTTCCCCCTTTTGTTCATCACTCTCCTCCTCTTTTTCATCTAATGAGATTTCAGGTTCGTCAATTTATTCTTCCATAGGATCCTGCAAGGCATTAGTCTCTTCCATTTATGGAAAGCATCTATTAAAATATTCAAGAATATAACAATTTTCATCCTTGTAATTATCAAAGCAAAATTTAAGTATACCATACACCTCATATTTGTAAGGTGAATCATCAATATTTTCAAGCAAAATAGCAAGTTCAAAAGCACCCTTCCAAGCAATAAATTCTTCAATTTGTTCCGCATCATAAAAGTCATAAATTCCTTTAGCATAGGAAGATATGGTATCATTATCACTATACTCACATTGAAAAGGGAGGTGTTTATACCTCTTTCTGCAACAAGACTCATCACAGCAATAAGTAACATTATAAGTAGAGCACACGTTCCTAGCAATGGTATACAATCTATCAATTTGTTCCCATAAGTGTTTCCCTTTTTGTGACAAGCGGTGTTCCTTATAATAATATTTTTGATCTTCCGTGAACCCACCTTGCCAATAAGCTTCAGTTTCAAACAAACCAACCATTGACAACAAGCATGATAAAGCAAGACAATAACAGACCAACGAAAATAACAACTAGAGTAGGAACTAATTTTTTTTGATTTTTGATAAAGAAACAAGCAAACAAGGAGAAAGATAAAGTTAGCTTGAACAATAGAGAATCCAAGTGAACTTGATAAATAAAGCTATGCTCCCCGGCAACGGTGCCAGAAAATAGTCTTGATGACCCACAAGTATAGGGGGTGTATCGTAGTATTTTCGAGGGAAGTGAAACCCAATTTATTGATTCGACACAAGGGGAGCCAAAGAATATTTATCAGCCTTAACAACTGAGTTCTCAATTCAGCTGCACCTGGAAACAATCTTGCTCACAGCAGTTTATCAGTAGCAACAGTTTTGTAGTAGGAATAGTAAAGTAACAGCAGTAGCAAAACAAAGACAGTAGTAACAAAAGCAGTAAACAGTGGGATTCGAGTGCGGTAGGCATAGGGATGGATGGACGAGCGTTGCATGGACAAGACAATTCACATAGCAATCAGAACATAGGGCAATTGCAGATAAATAAGAAAAAGCACCCAAGTACTAGATAATCCTAGGCATGTGTTCCATATATAGTCATACGTGCTCGCAATGAGAACTTGCACAACATATTTTGTCCTGCCAGCCCATTTGCAGCGGGGCCTCTAGAGAACTACTGGAAATTAAGGTGCTCCTTTTAATAGAGCACCGGAGCAAAGCATTAACACTCTGTGAACACATGTGATCCTCACATCAAAGCCTTTCCCTTCCGGTTATCCCGATTTCTGTCACTTCGAGGCCATAGGTTCCGGACAACAACGTGTGTATACAACTTGTAGATAAGACCAAGAACAATACTATCATAATGAATCAATAATAAGTTCAGACCTGAAATCATGGCACTCGGGCCCTAGTGACAAGCATTAAGCACAACAAGTCGCAACAAAGTCATAAAGCACTAATAAAAGATACTAGGCACTATGCCCTAACAATCTGATGCCATTACATGAACGATCTCATCCAATCTCTACCATCCCCATAGCCTACAGCGGGGGATTACTCACTCATTGATGGGGGAAACATGGATGGTCGATGGAGAAGCGAAGGCTTCTTATAGGCGAAGAGGGAGACCGAGGGGGTGCCTGGGGCCACCACACCAGGCCCTGGCGCGGCCAGGCCTAGCCCGCGCCTAGGGGGGGGGGCAGCCCCTGGCCCTCCTCGGTCTTGTATTTTGGCTCCGTGAGTCTTCTGGAAAATAGGCACTTTGGCTCTTGTCCCGTCCAATTTCGAGAATATTCATTTTCTGACTTTCCTGGAACCAAAAACAGCAGAAAACAGGCAGCTGGCACTGTGGCTCTTGTTAATAGGTTAGTCCAAGAAATCATATGAAAAGTACTCCAAAGTGTGGACAAAACACGAGAAAGTGGATAAAACCAAGCATGGAGCATCAAAAATTATAGATACATTTGCAATGTATCACGGCCTGGCCTGGCCCGCGCCACCAGGTGGTGTGGCCACCCCAGGGCTCTTCTCCGTCTCGTATTCTGGCTCCTGGAGTCTTCGGGTGAAATAGGATTTTTGTCATATTTTCCGGGATTTTTCCTGATAGTTGATTTTCTGCACAAAAAGTAGACAACAAGGCAATTCTGCTGAAAACAGCGCCAGTCTGCATTAGTTGCATCCAAATCACACAAATTTAGAGGAGAAATAATAGCAAAAGTGTTCGGGAAAGTAGATACGTTTTGGACGTATCAACTCCCCCCAAGCTTAGCTTATTGCTTGTCCTCAAGCAATTCAGTTGAAAACTGAGTGCGATAAAAGAACTTTCACGAACACATTTGCTTCATATGATATAAATATTCTCAGCAATGTGATCAACTACTTAGACAATTCATAATAAAGAGTATGCAACCAAGTCTACTTAATAGTCATTGCAAGCTATGAAGAGATTCCAACTCAAGAATAATAAGTAGCATGAGGCACAAACATAAGCAACATTACCATGCTCATAAAAAGGTATGATAGAGTGGTATCTCGCTTGCCTTTGATTATGAATGCCAAGGCACCTCTGAAGTTCAAGTGATGACTAGAAGTAAAGATATCAAGGATACAAGCATCAAAGTCATAACACAAATAATCAAGTAATGGAACAAACACAAAGAATGACAACCATGCTCTCAAGAAGGTGCTCAAAGAATATGTGGAGACTCAAAAAGTAGAAGAAAAGGTTTTGAATACCTTGAAAGGCTTCCAAATGCTGAAAGTACGGTACTCGTTAGCTTTGAGCTCTCATTGCCCCTATCATAAGCATCTTTAATGTGGTTAAGGTGAAAGTGACACAACTAAGAGGATATGCTTGACAAGTTATAAATCGAAGTCTCATGCCCCTTACTTACGAAGACCGATCCTCATGCTACTCAACTTCAGTCACAAGCAAGCTCTTTTCATTGTAAGTATATACGTATCATAGAGAACCTCCAACGGGGTACCCCTTGCACATGACACGGGAGCTATCCCATAATCAAAATACAAGGCAAGCAGACAATGAGCATCTCGGCGATCTTTTTATTTACTATGTGCATAGATTTTTATTGAGGATGCTTCATAGAATGCTCATTATGGTTATGCTGCAAGTTTCCACCATGATTAGGCATGGCTTAGGCTAGCGGCCCAGGCGTTTCTCTAACATACATACAAACTCCATGATCTTACAAGTTCCACTTTTATTTCACACTGCCGGGATCCATAAGCAAAAGAACATGATATCAAATAGGTACAAAGTACCTATGAAGTGTTGAAAGCGGTCCCCATGATACATGGTTCTGCTAACCTCAACTCATAAAGCGCAAGCATATGCACAACAAAGAAGGACGCAATGGTTCAGGTTTATTAAGTGCAAGAAAATAAAGTGTGCCATCAAGTTCATGAGAGCTTTACTAACTAACTTTCTCATAACAAGCAAACATTTTATTCGGAAGAAAACAAGGCATATTGAATATGCACGGAAGTAGCAAATGATGCTAATGGGTAGGTATGGTGTACACTTTGGAAATATTTGGTTTAGGGAGTTGGAAACTTGAGTAAAACATACTTAGTGGAAGTGAAGGCTAGCAAAAGTAAGGGAGCGACAAACGAGAGAGCAATAGCTGTCATTATCATGCTTGCAACAAAACAAGACTACTCATGACATGAAAGTGATTCAAGATCCTCGAGGCAAAATAATCCATCGAGGCTTAACTGATTATTACAATCATGTGCATGCGTGAGCATGTGCCAAGTCAATTCAAATGAAACATTTAGAGGAGGATACCACGGTGTCATACCAATTTATGAATAGACTAATGCAAGCAAACATTCATGAGACATGCTACAAACTATTAGCGAGCTGGAGCTAATCATAAGAAAGCAAGAACTATTAAGCATCCAAAGAAAACATACACTCTTCATGAACGGACTAAGCAAGCTCACAATGATGAGTATATGTACAAAAATGAAGACAAATAGAGTTCGTTACCAGCCTCTTACCACGCCTCAAGTTGTCATTGATCCTCATTATTGCTCTTCACTTGTGTGGCTTGAATAATAATATGAAACCAATATCCACTGAGGACTGTCGAACCCTGAAGCAAACTCGCAAAAACCAAAGAGGAACAACAAATATTTTTGGTGTTTTCGATTTTTAAACAAGAACCAAAAGAGAAAAACAAGTAGGTTTTTCAAATAGTTCAAACAAAGCAAAAAGGGAAAAGCAAACCAAGGCAAAAAGAAGAAGCAAACCAAAGAGAAACAACAAAAATATTTTTGGTCTTTTTGTATTTTTAGAAAGCAAAAGCAAAGAAATACGAACACTAAAAAGAGAACGAAGACATGAATATACAAAGTACCGACGCAACATGATATGGAGATGAGTGCGGTGTCGGCGTACCTCCCCCCAAGCTTAGGCTTTTGGCCTAAGTGGGAATCAATCCCAAGCCGGCCAGGATGAAGTGCCACCGTGGTATGACGAGGAGGTACCCTCGTCCTGGTGCGAGCTCGAGTACGTCCCTCCATAGTGCACAGAGTAATCGTAGGAGGGCACATCCTCCTGGTGCTGCTCGTGGAACCCCAGCAAGCGAAGCTGCTCGTCCACCTCCTCCTTGGAGCGCAACCACGGTCTCCTGTCAACACTAAACAAAGCAGGCTGTGGCAAAATGATCTCCCTTTCATCCCCATCAGTGAAAAGCATCCTATATACTAGATTGTTCAAATCAGAGGTAGCAGTGACAAAGTGATGAGTTTTCATGGCAACAAGGTCGAGCCTCTGTGGTGCTAGCATAGCATCATCGGGATCCACTGAAAGACCTAATGCATTGACTACACGCGAGGCAATGATGCCCCCATAGATAGGCCCCCTAGCAGCTAGGTGGCGAGCAATAAGCGAGCCAACATTGTACTGGGTATCATTGTTAAGCACAGCAGCAAGGAATGCTAAATGATAGTTGGAGATATTACTAGTGTTCTCCCTACCCAACACACTAGTAGCAAGATAATATGCAAAGTATCTAAGAGCAACGAGTTGGATATTTCTTATCTTTCCGCGCTGTGCCACATGGTCATCATCATTGGTCACCCCTCGGTATAGCTCCAACAAATCAGCGGGTCGCCCTTGAATTTTCTTCACGGTCCCTGTCATACGCACACCTACAATACTGCAAAATCTCTCCAAAGGCATGGTGAAGGGAATATCATAGATTTTAAAAGAGACAGTAGATTGATAGGGTGTGTTAGTAAATGAGAAGCTCTCAACAAAAGTTTTGGTGAGCATAGCGTATTGTGCACTCTCATCTTGCATATAGGAGGTCAAACCAACCCTCTCAATCAGTAGCAAGAAATCATCAAGAATACCTGCAGCTTGCAAGAAAGTAAAACAAGGAAAAGAAGATGGGTGAGCGTCTCCATCATCCCTTTCACTGCCAATGCTTGTTGTAATGAGGTCTTCATTGTATGATGGCCTAGCTTGAGAAGCTGTTCTTGAGGGCCTCGACCTCCTGGGTGCATCACTCTCAAATATCTCTCCAAAAGTACGGTTGTTCATGCTTGGTAATCTGAAATTTAAACACCTATTAAACAAGTGATTGCAAAGTAAATATAATGAAGGATTCTACTCATAGAGACTTGCAAGAGGCCTAAACATGCATCAAAACTATATCTCTAAGCATCAAACAAGCTTACAAGCCCTCATAACCAGTCACCTATAGCAGAAAAATACTCAACATATAAACCACTAAACACAAATCTACTTGGACAAGGGGAGGAGTCACATACGAGGGAACAAATGCTCCAAATTTCAGCAAGAAAGATGGGCTGAGCAAGGAGATCGAAGAAATCGAGAGCAAGCACAGAAAGAACGTGATTTTGAGCTATGAACTAGAGCTTACTCGGGAGAGAGAAGAAAGTGGCAGGGGAGAGAAGTAGTGGGGGGGCCAGGGGTGGCCCACACCAGGGCATGGCGCCACCCAGGGCTGGCCGCGCCACCACATGGTGTGCCTGCCTGGTGGGCCCCCATGGTACCTACCAGGTACTCCTGTGCCCCTTTTTTCACGTAAAAATTTAATATGAATTTTCTGGAATTTTTCGAGACACTTTATTTTTGGGCAATTTTCAGAAATAGAAGAATGATTTTTCTGACAGACAGATTTTTTTCTTTTTGAAACATGATGCATGGACAAAACAAGGCTAGAACTACAGAAGTTCTAACATGCAAGCAACTAACAACACAGAGAAAACTAAACAAAAGCAAAAACTAAAATGCAAAGGATAGAAATAAACGGAGATAATCATAGTGAAACCATTGTTTTGTTCAATGAGATCCTTTTGTTAGCAAGGTTGATCAAGTCTTGCTACCAAAACAATTGCATATGAGACAAAACTTTGTACTCCACTAATGATTATGTTACCTCAACATTGATAGCAATGGTCCCAATCATAATAGTTTCAAATTTTTCTCTTGGTATGGGACAATATATTTCTCCAACTTGAATGCCTTCAACATGTTCAATTGAATTGAAGCCATAAGTCATTTCAATCTTCTTGGGGAAATAGACAGTATGTTCCTTGTCATTAACATTGAAGGTCACCTTTCCTTGATTACAATTAATAATAGCTCCTGCAGTATTAAGAAAAGGTCTCCCAAGAATAATAGACATATTATCATCTTCAGGCATTTCAAGCACAACAAAATCAGTTAATATCAAGCAATTGTGAGCCACCTGAACAGGTACATCCCCACATATACAGGAATAGTGGTAGATTTATCAGACATTTGCAACGATATATCAGTTGGTATCAATTTTTCTAGTTGAAGCCTCTTATAGAGGGAGAAAGGCATAACACTAACTCCAGCTCCCAAATCACACAAAGCAGTTCTAACATAACTGTTCTTAATACAGCAAGGGATAGTTGGAATCCATGGGTCTCCAAGTTTCTTAGGAACCTTACCATTGAAGGAATAATTAGCAAGCAAAGTAGAAATTTCTTAATTAGGGATCTTCCTTTTATTCGAGACAATGTCCTTCATATACTTTGAGTAAGGAGGCAATTTAATAGCATCAGTCAAAGGAATTTGCAAGAATAAAGGCTTCATCCACTCGCAAAACTTATTGTAGTGTTCATCTTCCTTTGACTTGTGTTTCTTATCAAGGAAAGGCATAGGTTTTTGGACCCAAGGTTCTCTTTCACTACCATGTTTCTTAGCAATAAAATCTTCTTTAGTGTATTTAGTATTCTTAGTGTGGTTTTCAGGTTCTTCTTCAACTTTTTCTTCACTAGGAACTTCATTTTCTTCATTACCAATTTCAGTTTCAGCATCAGAGATAGATATACTATTAGGATCTATAGCAGGTTCAGAGGGTTCTACGATAGTTTTATGTTTCGTTTTCCTTTTCTTACGAGTAGAACCACTATTTTCAGCTTGTTGAGAATCCTGCTCAATTCTTTTGGGATGCCCCTCAGGATATAGAGGATCCTGGGTAGCAGCTCCACTTCTAGTTCTAATTTCACAAGCATGTTTTTCTTTAGCAACATTAACTAGCAAGTCGTTTTGCACTTTAACGAGTTGATCTATTTGAGTTTGAACCATTTGAAAGTGTTTAACAATCATTTTAACATCATTAGAGGTTCTTTCCACAATATCTTTCAACTCAACAATAGCTCTAGTGTTTTCCATTAGATGATTTTGCACCCTTTTATTAAAGTTACCTTGCTTAACAATAAAGATATCAAATTCTTCTAAGCATTGATCAGGAGGTTTCAAGTAAGGGATATCACCTTCATCAAAGTGTTGGAGAGAGTGTACCTCAACAGTGGGTGAGTAGGGAATAGGCTTACATAATTCTTCTATAGGAGGTAAATTCTTGACATCTGCAGCTTTAATTCCCTTCTCCTTAAGACATTTCTTAGCTTCCTTCATCACTTCATCATTTAATTCAATAACTCCCCTCTTCTTTGATGTTGGAATAGGCACAGGAATAGATGGTTCAGGTACAATTACTTCAGGTATAGCTTGTTTAGGAGGAGTCCAATCTTCATAATTCTTGTTTATTTTAGCCATTAATTCCTCAGCTTCCTTAGGAGTCCTATTCCTGAAAACACAATCAGCACAACTATCTAGGTATGTCCTAGATTCCTCGGTTAGTCCATTATAAAATATATCAAGAAGCTCATTCTTAGGTAAAGGACTTCCAGCCTGTGCATGAATCAAAGCACAAAACCTTGCCCAAGATTCGGGCAATACCTCTTTTTCTCCCTGTTTAAAATCAAAAAGTTCCTGCAAAATAGCATGTCTAGCACTAGGAGGAAAATATTTCTGCAGGAAATTACTAATCAAGCACTCAGGGCTATCAATAGATCCAGGAGGTAAATTACTAAACCACGTTTTAGCTTCTCCTTTCAGTGAAAAAGGAAAAATCTTAGCAACAAAATAACTACGCATCTTAATATCATTAGAAAACAAGCCACTCATAGTAGAAAGTACATTCATATGTGCTACCACACTTTCATTCTTAGTCCCACAAAAAGGTTCTTTCTCGACAATAGCTATGTAAGATAGATCGAGAGAGAAATCATAATCTTCATCTATAATGTTTATGGGAGAAGCAGCAAACTTAGCATCAAGAGATAATTTGGGTCTAATAGTACGCCTCTCAAGGAGACTCTTAGCAGCGCTCCTATCATGGTACTCGTTAGCTTTGAGCTCTCATTGCCCCTATCATAAGCATCTTTAATGTGGTTAAGGTGAAAGTGACTCAACTAAGAGGATATGCTTGACAAGTTATAAATCGAAGTCTCATGCCCCTTACTTACGAAGACCGATCCTCATGCTACTCAACTTCAGTCACAAGCAAGCTCTTGTCATTGTAAGTATATACGTATCATAGAGAACCGCCAACGGGGTACCCCTTGCACATGACACGGGAGCTATCCCATGATCAAAATACAAGGCAAGCAGACAATGAGCATCTCGGCGATCTTTTTATTTACTATGTGCATAGATTTTTATTGAGGATGCTTCATAGAATGCTCATTATGGTTATGCTGCAAGTTTCCACCATGATTAGGCATGGCTTAGGCTAGCGGCCCAGGCGTTTCTCTAAAATACATACAAACTCCATGATCTTACAAGTTCCACTTTTGTTTCACAGCGCCGGGATCCATAAGCAAAAGAACATGATATCAACTAGGTACAAAGTACCTATGAAGTGTTGAAAGCGGTCCCCATGATACATGGTTCTGCTAACCTCAACTCATAAAGCGCAAGCATATGCACAACAAAGAAGGACGCAATGGTTCAGGTTTATTAAGTGCAAGAAAATAAAGTGTGCCATCAAGTTCGTGAGAGCTTTACTAACTAACTTTCTCATAACAAGCAAACATTTTATTCGGAAGAAAACAAGGCATATTGAATATGCACGGAAGTAGAAAATGATGCTAATGGGTAGGTATGGTGGACACTTTGGAAATATTTGGTTTAGGGAGTTGGAAACTTGAGTAAAACATACTTAGTGGAAGTGAAGGCTAGCAAAAGTAAGGGAGCGACAAACGAGAGAGCAATAGCTGTCATTATCATGCTTGCAACAAAACAAGACTACTCATGACATGAAAGTGATTCAAGATCCTCGAGGCAAAATAATTCATCGAGGCTTAACTGATTATTACAGTCATGTGCATGCGTGAGCATGTGCCAAGTCAATTCAAATGAAACATTCACAGGAGGATACCACGGTGTCATACCAATTTATGAATAGACTAATGCAAGCAAACATTCATGAGACATGCTACAAACTATTAGCGAGCTGGAGCTAATCATAAGAAAGCAAGAACTATTAAGCATCCAAAGAAAACATACACTCTTCATGAACGGACTAAGAAAGCTCACAATGATGAGTATATGTACAAAAATGAAGACAAATAGAGTTCGTTACCAGCCTCTTACCACGCCTCAAGTTGTCATTGATCCTCATTATTGCTCTTCACTTGTGTGGCTTGAATAATAATATGAAACCAATATCCACTGAGGACTATCGAACCCTGAAGCAAACTCGCAAAAACCAAAGAGGAACGACAAATATTTTTGGTGTTTTCGATTTTTAAACAAGAACCAAAAGAGAAAAACAAGTGGGTTTTTCAAATAGTTCAAACAAAGCAAAAAGGGAAAAGCAAACCAAGGCAAAAAGAAGAAGCAAACCAAAGAGAAACAACAAAAATATTTTTGGTCTTTTTGTATTTTTAGAAAGCAAAAGCAAAGAAATACGAACACTAAAAAGAGAACGAAGACATGAATATACAAAGTACCGACGCAACATGATATGGAGATGAGTGCGGTGTCGGCGTACCTCCCCCCAAGCTTAGGCTTTTGGCCTAAGTGGGAATCAATCCCAAGCCGGCCAGGATGAAGTGTCACCGTGGTATGACGAGGAGGTACCCTCGTCCTGGTGCGAGCTCGAGTACGTCCCTCCGTAGTGCACAGAGTAATCGTAGGAGGGCACATCCTCCTGGTGCTGCTCGTGGAACCCCAGCAAGCGAAGCTGCTCGTCCACCTCCTCCTTGGAGCGCGACCACGGTCTCCTGTCAACACTAAACAAAGCAGGCTGTGGCAAAATGATCTCCCTTTCATCCCCGTCAGTGAAAAGCATCCTACATACTAGATTGTTCAAATCAGAGGTAGTAGTGACAAAGTGATGAGTTTTCATGGAAACAAGGTCGAGCCTCTGTGGTGCTAGCATAGCATCATCGGGATCCACTGAAAGACCTAATGCATTGACTACACGCGAGGCAATGATGCCCCCATAGATAGGCCCCCTAGCAGCTAGGCGGCGAGCAATAAGCGAGCCAACATTGTACTGGGTATCATTGTTAAGCGCGGCAGCAAGGAATGCTAAATGATAGTTGGAGATATTACTAGTGTTCTCCCTACCCAACACACTAGTAGCAAGATAATATGCAAAGTATCTAAGAGCAAGGAGTTGGATATTTCTTATCTTTCCGCGCTGTGCCACATGGTCATCATCATTGGTCACCCCTCGGTATAGCTCCAACAAATCAGCGGGTCGCCCTTGAATTTTCTTCACGGTCCCTGTCATACGCACACCTACAATACTGCAAAATCTCTCCAAAGGCATGGTGAAAGGAATATCATAGATTTTAAAAGAGACAGTAGATTGATAGGGTGTGTTAGTAAATGAGAAGCTCTCAACAAAAGTTTTGGTGAGCATAGCGTATTGTGCACTCTCATCTTGCATATAGGAGGTCAAACCAACCCTCTCAATCAGTAGCAAGAAATCATCAAGAATACCTGCAGCTTGCAAGAAAGTAAAACAAGGAAAAGAAGATGGGTGAGCGTCTCCATCATCCCTTTCACTGCCAATGCTTGTTGCAATAAGGTCTTCATTGTATGATGGCCTAGCTTGAGAGGCTGTTCTTGAGGGCCTCGACCTCCTGGGTGCATCACTCTCAAATATCTCTCCAAAAGTACGGTTGTTCATGCTTGGTAATCTGAAATTTAAACACCTATTAAACAATCCTAGGCATAAGATAAAGCACCCAAGACCTAGACAATCCTCTAGGGAACTGCTGGCAATTAAGGTGCTCCTTTTAATAGGGCACCGGAGCAAAGCATTAACACTCCATGAACACATGTGATCCTCACATCAAAGCCTTTCCCTTCCGGTTATCCTGATTTCTGTCACTTCGGGTCCATAGGTTCCGGACAACAACGTGTGTATACAACTTGTAGATAAGACCAAGAACAATACTATCATAATGAATCAATAACATGTTCAGATCTGAAATCATGGCACTCAGGCCCTAGTGACAAGCATTAAGCACAACAAGTCGCAACAAAGTCATAAAGCACTAATAAAAGATACTAGGCACCATGCCCTAACAATCTGATGCCATTACATGAACGATCTCATCCAATCCCTACCATCCCCATAGCCTATAGCGCGGGATTACTCACTCATAGATGGGGGAAACATGGATGGTCGATGGAGAAGCGATGGTGATGATGATGGCGATGATCTCCTCCAATTCCCCGTCCCGGCAGGGTGCCGGAACAGAGTTTCTGGTACTGTTTCGTGGAATCTGGTGGTGGCGGCGGATCGGAACTCCTTCTGGAAAAACATCGAACCCCCCGAAGTTTTTAGGTCAGAAGACTCCTTATAGGCGAAGAGAGAGGCCGAGGGGGTGCCTGGGGGGCCCACACCACCCCTTGGCGCGGCCTGGCCTGGCCCGCGCCACCAAGTGGTGTGGCCACCCTAGGGCTCTTCTCCGTCTCGTATTCTGGCTCCTGAAGTCTTCGGGTGAAATAGGATTTTTGGCATATTTTGCGGGATTTTTCCTGATAGTTGATTTTCTGCACAAAAAGTAGACATCAAGGCAATTCTGTTAAAAACAGCGTCAGTCATTAGTTGCATCCAAATCACACAAGTTTAGAGGAGAAATAATAGCAAAAGTGTTCGGGAAAGTAGATACGTTTTGGACGCATCACCTATGCATTTATATTTGCTACTTTATTGAGGGACAAGCTGAATACTATTATGCTATGTTTTCTTTATGTGAAACAAACAAACGTCTTGCAAAACATTGTTATTCATGAATCTTTTGTTTGTGCCTTTTCATGTTGCATCATAGTTTCTTTGCTTATTGCTAGAACTTTGTCTTTCATGTTATGATTGAAGTACTATGAGCCTAGCTTTGAATGTTTTGCAAATACTTTGATCAAGTCTTTGATGGTGCATGTCACCTCAAAAATTATTCTTTCTTTTTATCACTTACCTACTCGAGGATGAGCAGGAGTTCAGCTTAGGGATGTTGATACATTGCAAATGTATCTATAATTTTTGATGTTCCATGCTTGGTTTTATCCACTTTCTTGTGTTTTGTTCCAACTTTGGAGTACTTTTCATATGATTTCTTGGACTAACCTATTAACAAGAGCCATAGTGCCAGCTGCCTGTTTTTTGTTGTTTTTGGTTCTAGGAAAGTTAGAAAATGAATATTCTCGGAATTGGACAGGACAAAAGCTGAAGTGCCTATTTTTCCGGAAGTGATCAAGTGCCAGAATATGAGACAGAGAAGGGCCAGGGGCCGGCCACACCACCTGGCTGCACGGCCGGGCTGGGCCCGCGCCAGGGGGTGGTGTGGTGGCTCCCGACACC
This sequence comes from Avena eriantha, assembly GCA_910589775.1. NCBI lineage: Eukaryota > Viridiplantae > Streptophyta > Magnoliopsida > Poales > Poaceae > Avena > Avena eriantha. Next base: position 298,946,634 of record OU342746.1, on the reverse strand, counting down.
CCCTCGGCCTCTCCTTCCGTCTATATATTTCCCTCGGGACGAAAACCCTAAGTACCCGATCAAAAATCCACGAAAGAGTCTGTAGCCCCTGTCATCTCCATCTCTAGATCGGGAGGGATCTGAAGCTCTTCCCGGCACCCTGCCGGAGAGGGGAATTCACCCTGGAGGCCTTCTTCATCACCATGCAAGCATCCGGCGTGATGCGTGAGTAGTTCATCCTTGGACTACGGATCCATGTAGTAGCTAGATGGCTGGTTCTCCTCCTTTGTGCTTTCATGTTTAGATCTTGTGAGCTCCGTTCATGATCAAGATCATCTATTTGTAATTTTGCATGTTGTGTTTGCGGGGATCCGATGGATATTGAGATGCTATTTCAGATTGATTATTGATTCTATCATGTCTTTGTTATTTGAGATCTTGCATGCTTTCCGTTGTTAGTAGCTATCTTGGCCAAGTAGATGCTAGCAACTCTAAGAGTTAGTATTTATGCTCGATAGTGGGTTCATGCCTCTGGTAATCTGGGGAAGTGACAGAAATCTCTAAGGTACTAGATGTCCTGTTGCTACTAGGGAGAAAACAACAATCCTTTGTTCATAGAACAATCGTATTGTTTACTTTACACGCAGTTCGTAAAGCAATAATATGTTGCTTGCAACTTAATACTGGAGGGGGTTCGGATGATAACCTGAAGGTGGATTATTAGTCATAGATGCAGTTGGATGGCAGTCTATGTATTATGTTGTAATGCCCAATCAAGTCTCAAAGGAGTCAAGATGATTAGTATATGCATGTATTGTTTTCTCGGTGTTTGTCAATTGCCCCGTTGTAATTTGTTCACCCAGCATGTTATCTATCTTAAGGAGAGCCACCTCTAGTGAACTATGGATCCTGGTCCTTGTCTTTTACATACAATCTACAATCTTTTACTGCTTTGTGTTTACTTTCTGCAAACTTTCACTTCTTTCCATTCGATACGTTTAATCCTTTGTTTTCCGCAAAACACGGTGAGATTGACAACATCATCGCAAGTTGGGGATAAAGTTTTGTGGTTGTGTTGTGCAGGTCTCCACGTTGCTACTAGCACCGGTAGTGCGCCCTGCCAAAGCTCAGCTAGTAACACCTTTGGGGTGTTTCCTTGGTCCTACTGGTTCGACTAAACCTTGGTTTCATAACTAAGGGAAAACTTGCTGCTGTGCTCATCGTACCTTCCTCTTGGGGTTCCCAACGAGCTCTACATCGAACGACGAGCACATCAAGTATCTAGTAGAAAACTGTGGACATATTTTCCAAATCCATAAAGGATGACATATCTTAAAGCATAAAGAGTTATGTTATAAGGGAATATGTTGGAAACTCCTGTAGTTACCAATTAAAGTCAAGTAGGAAGCAAGGTGAATAAAAACATCGAAAGTTGCACCAAGTGCACTAGTGTTTCGATGAATACATTTATAATAATAGATAAGGGTACCATCTAAAGTGTTGTATACTGTTATGGCGGGGCTAATTCGCTTTTAACGTAGAATGATGTGTCCCAGGGCACAGTGCCCATGAGAAAGCCCTCGAGGTTGATCTAACATCACTGTAGGCTCCTGGAATCAGGCCTCGTTCTGCTGCCATAACGACGATGCATACACACAAATGCTGTCATGTGATGATAGAATATTAATGTCAATCAAAGTGACATTAGTAAGTTGCAAAGGATCTGGGACTATAAAGTACAGACCCAAGACTCAACCTCTTCCATGAGCAAGCATGTTTAGGGTACCGGTTATATGGTGCCAATAATTAAGAACAAATGCAGCTAGTGTATTTGTACTCTAGTGCAAGTGGGCGACTGTTGGAAATATGCCCTAGAGACAAATAGTAGTAAGGACTATTATCATATTTCATATAGTTTATGATTAAGTTTTATATCATGCTATAATTGTATTGAGTGGAAACATCAATACACGTGTGATATACAAACAAACCAGGGGTTCCCAGTGAAACTCTAGTCACTGGTTCATTGGTCAACAGATGATCATGTTTCCTGATCATGTGGCATTTATGCCAGTTGGAAATGAGGTCATCTCATTCTGTGAATGAGATGATGATCCAATACCCAACCTAAACATCGTGATTCGATCATGTCACGAAGTTCAGGTTACGATGATTAGAAATGGATCCTCGTAGACTATTCCTTAGACTGTGAGGCTATATCAATCACTGTCTCTCGAGAGTGCTTAGATAGCATCAAACGCCATCTAGTAAAACGGTGGTTATAAAGGTGTGTTCAGGTATTCGGAGGAAACCGTAGAGGAAATACATGTCAAGAGCGGGATTTTTCCGTCCATGTGACGGGAAGATACTCAAGGGCCCACTCGGAGAAGTTATATCCAATAGCTGCGCAGCGTGTGATTAGATCACAGGGATATCACTTGTCGGAACAAGTCAAATTGCGTTGTTCAGTAATGAGATTGAACACGACATGGTGATGTCATTGATCAGATCTCCGGCAATGCAAGTATCGAGAGACAAAGGGAATAAGACACGACTGTCTCGGTTCAAACGACGAAAGATCTTCGTGGAACGCACAAGGGTCACATGGCCATCCAGGTCCCTCTATCGATCATTGGTGCGGGAGTGTTCCGACCATGTCTGGAGTGTTCCCGAACTGTGGGGTATCACGCTTAAGGGCTTGATGATGCTTAGAGAGCATTTATAGGATCGGTAGAATCGCCAAAGAAAAGAAGGGAGAAAACCAGAAGGGTTTCGGTAAGTTCGGAGGATGTCCGGAGTGGAGGTGGAAGGTGTTCCATGGCCACGGAGATTAAATGATATGTGAATGAATGTTAAATATTTATTTGATCATTTATTCATAATTATTTAATAAAGAGAAAATCAATTAAAGGTCAAAAGGCTTAATGGGCCAATTCCGGAGGGAGAGGGCCCATTAGGGAAAAGGATAAAGGGGAGAGGGACCAAGGGGGAGGCCAGCTGGGCCTCCCCCCCCCCCCCCGCGGGGCCCACTAGGGGCTGGCCGGCGGCCACCCCACCCCCTCCTCTCCTTTAGTCCCACCCCGGGACTCGAGGGGAGGTAGTACCTCCCCTTTCCCTATATAAAGTGGGGTATTTGGCCTAGAAAAATACACCCAATAATCAATAAAGGTCTCCCCACTTTTGGGAGGACCTCCAATTGATATTTTTCTCTCCCCCTCTCTCTCTCGTGACCGTGGTCCCAAGTCTGGACTGCGCGAGCGAGAGACAACTTCACCGCGGAGCGCCGTTGCGCTGCGGGATTCGGATCCGGGAACTCTACTTCCGCAACTGCTGCTAGATCGGGGAAGCAGGAGTCATCGTCGGGCACCGGACGTGTGTAACTCCCCGCGAGGTGTCGCACTTGAGGCACTCAAGTCGTTGGAGCCAGAAAGAGCGCAAGGATTTGATCACGACCTTGAGGTCGGCTTCGGCTCGTCTACATCAACCACGCTCTCCTGAGCGTTGCCAACGCTTTTCGATCTTCGAGGGTAAGTTTGCGAAAAGCTCCTCTCGTTACTGTATTACTAATAGATAGGTCCTAGCAGCTTCAGGGGTTCAGGGGCGTAGGGTAAAATTTTATTGTTTTTATGCGCGGAACCCCTACAAGTATTAGATACTCAACGGTAGCAAATAAGGTAATCCCTATATAATTCCAATGATAGTGTTCCCCTTGTGTGTGCACCACCAAGAAAGTTTGCCGTTATGAAGCCGACCGTGACGATCGGGGGCTAGACATATCTACATTCGCATATAGTGGGTGTAAGCCATGTTGCACAACAAATACACACAAGTTAGATTTGGCGAGCCTAGCATGTGTAGACATGGCCTCAGAACACAAGAGACCGAAAGGTCGAGCATGAGTCACATGGTTGATGTGATTGACATTAGGGAATGTCTACCTTTGATGTTGTACTGATGGTCGTGACGATCGGGGGAGGTGCAGATGATTGGGATCATGTGATCACTAAAATCGTCCAGGGGATGACAATTTTAGTGGGAGCTCAATTAGGATTGAACTCATATTATGAACTTAGTCTAGATGTTTGTTTGCAAATATCTTAGTAGAGCATGGCCTATCCCATTGAGGTCCTTTGCGACCATGTGAATACACTTCTTGATATGGAACTTAGCAAAAGGGTCCAACTTCATAGACTAATACCCACGCCTGAGGGATATCCTCGTAAAAGGTGATCTTCTCTTCTTGATACAATGACTGTTAGGAGATAATCCGATGACTCCACAATATTTGTGTGTTCTCCGTAATCATCCAATAAACCATTCTCCATTCGATGGAGAGTTGGATTACAATCTTGTATTCTGCAAGATCAGGCACATAAAGTATGAGCCGTTGGATGAGTTTTCTTCCATGATGGATGAAAAGGAGAATATTTGGAGAAACACTTAGCAATATTGCATTATAGTTATGAACTCTCATAAGGGCTTGATTGCAATGGAGGTCATGAATGAAAAAGGGTATATGTTAGATATACAAAGTTATAAATGTAATTCTTGCAAAACTCATTGTAGTTTATATAAGTATTGGATACTTGTACCGTTTTGTGAAAACAGGATGGTCTGCTTGAGAATTGTTGGAATTGAGGCAATGAGGCTTGATGACGACAAGCAAAATAGTTGATGGTCGACATCACCCCCTTTCCTCAAAGGTTTATCATTTGGATTAGTGGACTTGAATATCATTTTGTAATCCTTATTTGTGTGTCTTACTTTTGGCGAGACGATTGTTCATATGAATGAGTTACAAGACAGTTGTACTATTCTTATGAACAATACCGTTATGGTCACATTACGATTATAAATGAGTTATTCTCAACACTATGTTAATGATAATAGTTTAAACATTTATAAAAGGATTAGAATGCTAAAAGATATCCAAAGTTTGATTATGATATGACACTACTGTTTAAGTCATTTTGGTTATTGCATGTTCTTCATTCTAAATGAAGATCGGGGTCTTAGATGCTTGATCTAGAGACTTTGCAAATCCATGCCTCGTTGGGTAGAATGACTAAAAACTCCGCATTCTGGTAAAACGGTGATATGTGAAGAAATGTTGAACTTTATACATAATGATGTATCGTATTTTCAACAAATAGTGGAAATCATTATGTCACATTTCATTATGGATTTAAGTGAATATGAATATTTACTTAATGAAACATAAGTTTGAAACTATTTTGAATTGTTCAAAAGATTTCAAAGTGAAGGAGGATATTGAATTAACAAGAATACAAAAGTCTCTTCGATTTGATCGACATGACTAAAGTATTTAAGTTAATTTTAGCACAAAAGGACATGTGAAAGAGGTTTCACAAATTATCATAATAGGGGCAATTTCAAAGTGTATTGAAATGTCTAAAATATCATAATCATTATGTATTAGATACATATGTTATAATATTATCTCTTATCGGGGTTATAGTTATCATTTAGAGTTAGAGATCAAAATGAGCGAACACTCGGTTGAAATACAAAGGAACATCTAAAGATTCGTGGAAACAACACTATACGTGTTATGGCATGTTCGAGTTTCTAGAGATTTCGATAAGTCGAAATCATGGCGAATAAACAAGTCTTTGTAGAGCATTCTTAGGAAGCTACGAATGCATCTTCCACAAAGGACAAACCTGTTGTTGTCCAAAGTTGACGTGTCTTGATGAAGATACAGGTGGAAGAAAGTAAAAGATCAAAACAAGGTATTTGACCTTGCCTCCAAATTGTTGAGTGGCGCAACGGAATTTGTTTCGTGAAACCGAACTCTACAAATAGACGAGAAACTAATGATAATGATCATAAAAGTTTCAGCAAATACTTTTACTAAAGAAAGTAGGATTCAAAAATATATACTTTGCAAGTTCGTAGAAATATATTATTGATTCACTTGTCATGTTTATGAACAAGACATACCTACGAATTACAAAGAAGCGTGATGGACCTAAGTGCGAGAAATGACTAGGAATCATAAAATTCTATATTAAGTTACATTTAAGATTGCAAAGTAATATGTTACTTGATCTTATTAAGTAAAGTAGTTTACTTGATATTTCTGAATGACTTCAAAGTCATAAGAAGGAAATGAAACTTAATGGAGACGTAAAGCTCCATTTGTCACACAGTATGGACAAATTCAAGGAGTTGACTAAAAATGTAGCGATGCTTGAGTCTATTGGATTTACACTAGCAATATATGTATATTGAAGTCTCGTAGCTGGAATTCTCAATTTGATGATGATCAAAGAATTTTGGAATGTCCAAGATTATTGAGAGGACCTACATTTGAGTGGGAGCTAATTAGCTTCGCCAAATCTTAATATGTAAGAGACATATTTTGAGTGGGAGCTAAGTAGCTTAGCTGAATCATAATATGTATCATACATATTTTGAGTGGGGCTAAGTGAAATCCCTGGATCTCAAATATGGATGCTATATTTGAGTGGGAGCATGAAATAATTCTAGGATATGTGGACAACATATGTGAATGATGTGATTGGTGTTAATAAGATTTAAATAGATAAACTTTGATGAAGTTGAAGTTATTAAACAATGAGATCTATCGAGATAGATTGGTGAGTTTAATAAACATTGAATGTCGAATGCTTCTTGGACTTGATTCTGAAGATGTTCAGAATGTCCTAAGCAAGATTCTGAAGAAGTTCAGAATGGAACAAGGTAAGAAATAAGTTCTTACTATATGAAGCATTGTCTTAGTATTACAACGATGGTTAAAAAGGAAGAAAGAGATGTGTTGCATCTCCTATGCCTCAACCATAGGTTCTTCCATACAACCATATTGTATACTCGACGTAATGTGACCTGAAGTTTTGGTTGGAAGGACACGCTCTTAACTGTAAGAACATGTCTTGAAGTGATTCTTGAGTTAATCACTGAACCAGAATTAAGTTTGTACTTAAATGGCAAGAAGCGAAGTAAGTGGCATAGTTGCATTTCATGCACTAGGATCTACATAGATATAGAAGTATAAAGGCTCCATCTGATGTGATGTATATTGTTATGGCGGAGCTAGTTCGCTTTTAACGTAGAATGATGTGTCCCAGGGCAGAGTGCCCATGAGAAAGCCCTCGAGGTTGATCTAAAGTCACTATAGGCTCCTGGAAACCGGCCTCGTTCTGCTGCCATAACTACCGTATATACATAAATGATTGCAAACTGTGTTTCGAAGTTTAGATGACAACAGTGAAAACGACCATCATTATAAATAGTAGAAACAAAGTCTCACTTTGTTGCCAAACGAATACTTCGACCCATTATGAGATAATGGTGTGAATGTCAAAGTTAGGAAGACATTAACGATTTGCAAAGACATAATGATCTGGTAAAACAGAACATGGACATGACGTTTTCCATAAGCATGCATGATCAATAAACACATATGTCATATGGTTTATGATGAGTAAAATGCAAGCTAGATTATTTGTATTCTAGTGCAAGTGGGAGACTGAAGGAGATATGCCCTAGAGGCAAATAATAAATAGGTTTTTATTGTCATATCTCAATTAGTTCATAATAGTTTCATACTGTGCTATAACTGTATTAATACGAAACATTAATACACGTGTGGTATGTAAACAAACCGTGTCTCTAGTTACCTCTAGCGAACTAGTTCATTGGTCATGAGGATGATCTAGGGTTTCGAGATCATGGGCATTTATGCCAATTGACAATGAGGTCACATCATTAGTTGAATGGTGTGATAGACAAACAACCCAACCAGTTGTATCTTAATGAGATCTAGTTACAAAGTTCACCATTAATGATAAAACTAAGGAAACCTCGCGACCCGTCCTTAGACTGTGAGATAATGCAAATCACCGTTCTAGAGGGAGCTTAGATGGTTATCAAGTATCACTCCATGACTGGGTGATCGAAAAGGTGTTACTCAGGTTTCCCAAAGGAGCGTGTAGAGGAGTACATATCAAGACCAGGATTTGCCCATCCATGTAACGGACATATACATTAGTGGCCATCTCGGTGACGTTGCATTAACGAAGCTTGCAAGCGTGTGACTGGGTCGGGGAATGCAACGACACAGAAACGAGAAAACAAGTTCATCGGTAACAAGATCGAACGAAGGTATGGCGATACCATAGATCAAATCTCGTATGAACTAGGTATCAAGAGGCAAAGGGAATGGGAAACGACTGTTTACGGTTCAAACGACATTGTCATCGTGGAATGCACAGGGGTCAATATGGGCATCCCGGTCCCGCTATTGATCATTGATGGAGATCATGTCTGTGCCATTCCCGAGCCGTGGGGAAATACACTTAAGGGTACAATGAGCTAGAGATCCTCTGTAAGTTGGAATCACCATATGAAAGAGAAAAGGAAATCGGAAAAGTTCCGTGAGAGAGCCGGAATTGTTCCGGGAAAGTTCCGAAGTCGTTCGGAGGAAATCGAAAGGGAACCAAAAGGTGTTTCGGGTCAAATCAGATTTTGTAATATGTATTTACATATTAATTAATGTAATTAATATCAAATATAATATTAAAATCTAATTTGAAGGGGTATTCCACTAATAGGCCATACTTCCTAGGGAAAAGGCCCATTAGGGAAAACCGAAGGAGGGAAGGGTCAAAGGGCCAAGGCCCAGTCGCCTCAAGGGGGCCCACCCGGCTAGCCTAGGGCTGTGCATGGGGTGGGGCCCACCCCTAGCCGGCTGGCCCATGATGCCCATGGCGCCTCCCCCTCTCTCCCTTGTTTAGTCCCACATGGGAAACCCAAAGGGGAGGGCACACCCCCTCCCCCCTATATAAAGGGGTGCCCATGGGTGGGAATAGACACACCAATATCTGGAGAAGTCCTTTGGTTAACTTTCTCCTTACCTCTCTCTCTCTCTCTCGTCTCCATGCATTGGTACGGTCCCTAGTAAGGACTGTCCGAGCATGAGACACCGCACCTGTAGCACGCCGTTGCGCTGCAGGGATTCCAAGCCAGAGATCTACTTCCGCACTCCCGGCAGGGATCAAGGAGTCGGAGGTCGTCATCGTACACCGTATATGTACGAAACCACAAGGGGCCTCGCTTGAGGCACCTTGGATGTCATGAGCCGGAGCTGCTGCACGATGAAGAAGGAGAAAGGGGTGACCTGCGAGGAGCATCGCAACTTTGAGGTCAGCTACGGCTTTGACTACTTCAACCACGTTTCCCTCGGAACGTTAACCGCGTACGGTCTACAAGGGTATGTATTCTATACGCTCCGGCCGTTACTGCATTACTACATAGATAGATCTTGGGCATTAGGAGGTTCCAACGTAGGAAATTGTTTGTTTTCTGCTACGGAACCCTTCAATGGCTTCTTGGGATCCCTCCCCCATGAAGATAGGATCCATGGGGAGGCAAAAACGTGCCTTTGGTGGCTGCAAATTCGTGGGTGGAGATGTCCTGGACGAATTAGGTTTCCTCCCTTTATATAGCTTCTTGGATTCCCGTCACCCCATCTTGGGCTGCAGTAAATCGAGCCTAGCGGACTCGTCCAGACTTAGAATTGGCTAAATTTTATATCTAGAACATTTGTCGCGAAATTTCCAACACCGTTGTAGTTGAAGAGTTTTCCGTTTGACGTCGTCTTCGACCTGAAATGTGACCATCTACAAAAAGAGTTCTGAGACAGATTTCTTGAAAAATCTCAATTTGACTCCAACAAGGTTTTCACTTGTATTCTTGGTGATTCCTACACATCAAAGTGTAAAACAAGAACATTGTGCACTTTTACAACTATTAGTAGGTTAGTCCAAATAAATCATAAACTTTATAAAAAAAGGAGTGTCAAAAGCATATTATTAGCAGAAAATCATCAAAAATTGTAGATACGTTATGGAACGTGTCACCCTATTAATGATATTTTGTGTTTTCTCCACTACCATCCGATAAAGACACTCTAAATTCAATGGAAATTCAGCTAGACTATGCTTATTTTTTCACACAGACCAGACACATAAATTATGAGTCGTTGGATGAGTTTCCTTCCAAGGTGGAAGAAAACGGATCTGGGAGAATCACTTAGTGATCTTGCATTAGAGTCAAGAACGCCACATACGATGTGAGTTGTGGAGAACTTTATGGTAAATGGGTCGTTGTAATTCGCTTCTTCCCGATCACAAAGATGTCATCAGGGGATATATCGTGAAATACGAATAGTTCGCATTCATAAGTTCATGAATATTTAGTTAGTTGAACTAGACAGTCATCATCAACAAACCATGATCAAACCCAGTTCTTCGACCTACTTGAGCTTCCGTTCATGCACATGAAGTTCATACTACGAATTGCACTGAAAAGACTAAACTTTTTTACCTAGATCCATGGAATTCGATGACTCCGACGAGCTTTGTAGCCATGGCCGAGAAGAGCCAATGTACCCTCTAAATATTAGGCATAAATCACTATAAAAACCCTACCGTTTGCTCCGCATGTGATGATTACCCTATTCCCCATCGATTTCCTGAGCTAAAATCCAGTAAAACAACGATCAAGCGCCCACCTTAAGCTCGCCGTCGGGCATGAGAAAGAGTAGAAAAGAAGGAGATTGAGGGAAAATAGGCCGTACCATAGGCTGGCAGGTCTTCGCCATACTCGCGGTAGTGCATGGCCGTCGGTATCCAGACGGAGACGGCATGGATGGCAACCTCGATAACGCCACGTACCTCGCCGTGCAGCAGGGGCCGAAACTGATGTGGCCTTCTGTTCTCGACGAAGGAAGGTAGGGAAGAAGAGGAGATAAGGAGGAAACGAAGGGGGTTTTCTAGAATTTCGTCACCGCTAGCGTGTACAAAGGACCAAGGCGTCAATATTAGATCTTTTCTGGACATACACGTGAGCAATTATAATTAAGAGATCGCTGACATGGTAGCTTTGGACTAAAAACGTTTGGTTAGTTCAAGTTGTGGTACCAATTTGTCTAATTTGCAAGATGTGATACTAAAACGCAATCCGACATGGGCCAAAAAGTGTAATTAGCTCTAGAAATAACTATGCCTGCTATCGAGTTAATTGGATAAAACTACCACAATTAGGGCTGTCCGAACGGGACAGTACCACTTTCGATAATTTTTGCGAGTCAGTACCACTTATGATCCACAACGTTGCGAATTGCACTAATTTTCATCTAATAGCACATTAACACGCTTGCTGACAGGTGGGCCCATCTGCAGCGCAGAATAGTCAAAAAAATGCCACTTTGGTTCTCCGTCCAAAAAAAATGCCACGTCCATGCCCACTGCACCCGCTCATGTTCTCCAGGTACATGGCCAACATGCAGTTGTCGCGCGCCAAGGTGTGATCGCAGGCGGGCGGAGGAGGCAGCCGGTCCCTGCGGGGAGCGCAACGGCGGAGGGCGGCATGGCCGCGGGGGCGCAGGACAAGGAGGCCATGGTGTCGGGCACAGCCAGCCAGCAACGCTGCATGGTCGCGTGCGGCGCGAGGCAACAAGCAGCGCGCGGAGTCATCCACTATCTTGCTAATCTCTTCACACCGTGAGAAAATTGAGTATGTTGTACACATGTACTGGTACTGGTTACCATCATCTGTCTACATAAGCTCTCCATTCTCAGAGATTTGCACATGGGGAAAGTCAGTAATATAATAGCTACACGCAAAATCATTTTGGAGCCCAATGGTGTTTAACTAAGAAAAAACAGGAGGAAAAAATGGCATACACAGCTTGGTTCTAGCAACGTATTACTAAGAAACTTTATGATGTAAAGAATATATTGCATACGCAACATTGTTCCATGAAGGTACATTGATAGTTTGGCTATAGTTTGTAGGTAACACCTGGTGTCTCCAGAAATATAGCACTACTCATAGCATGTGAAGTTGAGGAAGTTATCAGACAACAAAAGTTGACTGAAAGCATGTTTTGTTCCATATTATCTTGTTCTTCTATTCGGACCTGTTTTATTAGCTGTTATGTTGATTTAAAAAATTAAATATACCATCTTGCGTTTCCCATCTTCTACTTTAATGTTTTCTTCACAAGTGGAAAAAGGGCCTTCAGTCCCGGCCCGTAAGGGGCTTTAGTCCCGGTCCTGGTAACCGGGACTGGAGGGGCGGGACTAAAGGATCCCCCCACTAGTTCCGGACCGCTTACCATCCAGGACCAATGGGTATCCACGTGTCCGTCTCTGCGGACGCTGGGTGCCTCCCCATTAGTCCCAGTTCGTATTACGAACCGGGATAAATGGTTCTCTGCCACGTCAGAAGTTTAGGCACTTTCTCTGCCGCGACAGAGAATTCAGTTTGTATCTTTTTTTCTCTTTTTATTTCAAAAATAGTTTTCTACGCTACCACATACCGTACACGTTCGTGCATACATAAGATAACTTCTCTTAAGATCGAGCATACAAATATATACATGATCATGATAGTTATATGGAGATCACAATTCGACGATTTAATTACACGGTCGGGGATCATCGGTAGCGCCTATTCACGCTAAATTCCCCGACGTCATCTATCATCTCGTTCATCAAGAATCCTGCCAGTTCTTCAGCAATTCCTCGTACGCGTTGCTCTGGTAGGAGCTGATCCCACATTCTCTCGAACTATATAAGAAAAGGAGATCAATATGAATATCAATCATGATAACAAAAAGTGACGGTAATAAAATAATGTTGTGAATGTATTGCTTACATCGATTCTATAATCTTTGTGCTCAGTGGAAAACATGCGAATGAACTCGCAAACGTAGAATCCACATAGATTCGTCCCCTGTGGCTACCTCGCGCACTTTACGAGAATATAATTTAATCAAAATTAGAATCTAGCATCATAATTGTCTTGAAACTAGAAGTAAAGAGATGCGCGAACATATCACGTATTACTTACCAAGACCGGAGTAAACGCCAGCTCCTTACTAAAGGAACCCTTAACCCTACTCTTGAACATGCTCCAAACCTTGCCCGGCAAAGAAAATGAATGAATGAGTTATTTATTACGTGATATCTCAGGAAATCAAATAAAGAGACCGATGTAGCATGGAAATTACCTCTGGAGCATGTCCTGCATGTCCCTAAACTGTTCTAGGGGTCTCTTCGATGGGTCCATGACTTCAACTCTTCCCTTATCAAGTTGAATGTCCATGAGAATCCAGTGGAAACTGCACACATTTATATATACATCAGTAACTCATCAATTACATTTAACATCGAGTAAGAAAAAGTGAATGTGTATAACATAGTAAGACCCTCACCGGAAATTGTAAGGAAATAGTATGTGGTCACAAAAATGTTGCTTTGTTAGAAACCTTAGAAGGTTTTCCTGCGCCTTATAATGTATTTTATCTGGGTTAATGAACCCAACACTAAAGAGTGACCTTCTTTTACATTCCATGATCTTCATTCTGCATAATAACAGAGTACAAAAGGATATAATGAGGATAATTATATGCAATGAACTGAACAACTGAAAAAATGAACAACATATATATAGACAATGAATTCAACAACTTACAGACAATAGCAACTCATCAGACTTTTGTCGAGGGCGTCGAAACTATATAACTGGAAGAGTTCTGGAAACTCAACATGGACCTCTTCTTCTCGGAAGTAGTAGTCATGTGGGACTTTCGCCACGATCATTATTCTCTCCTGCTTTATGGATTTCAAGTACCAGTTATGTAAACTCCGCATTTGTGTTGGCAGTTGTTGAAACTGCTCAAAGCTGACCAGAGGCTTCCCTGGGACATATGTAGGGACTACCTGAGCCTTGGGTAACTTGTCGTCCTGGGCACCTAGCAATTCCTCAACAGTCACATTCATAGCGGCCACAAGCTTCTTAGCTTCTTCCATATCCTGCTGGGGAGTGTCATAGGATAACACCTAGAGGGGTGGGATCGATGTTTTGGCCTGTTTCCCGAGCTGGGGGACATCCATTCTTTTCTCGGTTGCACTTTGACCTGATGATTTGCTCCCGCTTGCACTTCTACTTGATTTGCTCTTCTTCACTTCCTTCTGAAGTGTGCGTCGATAGTCATCTGGCTTATGGTGCAATTCATATTGCGATTTTGTGTTCAGAAAAGAAAGTGCATACGCTTTTTGCTTCTCGGTGTATACCGGGGCGGGCTCGGGTTTCTTCTTTTGAAGCTGCGCAACACATTCAGCCTTTACGATCATGTCGGTTTCCTCGTCCGTACGATCGTAAGGTCTGATGGGAAGATTCTTATGAGGTACTCTTGGGAGGGGCGACATTTGTTGTTTTGGGCTGCTGCGTCGTTTAGTACTAATCGGAGGCTGCGGCGGAGATCGAGATGGACTCGGGCTGTGGTGTTCGTAGTCATGGGGTGGGCTTCTTGGAGGTGATGGAGGTGAAGGTGACATGCGATAACTCGGAGGCGGTGTTGGCTTTGGCGTCCAGCCTGGAAGCTTGATGTTGTTCTTGTCCCATAGAATGATACCACCCAGTACTTCTCTGAGTGTCCTCTCACCTTCAGGTCCAGGGATGTCAAGCTCCATTGAGTCCCACCCCATTGCAATTTCATCCACAACAACTTTAGCATAGCCAGCTGGAATCTCACGGCCATGCCAGCGTGCGCCAGGTGGACAAGGTAAAGCACATCCGATCGCACCTTGATGGATAGGTTCTTCACCTTCTGATGGAGCTCACAAGATGCCTGCTCCTTGATTCCATCCACGGGGTAGCCGAGACCGCCATCTACCATACGTGCATCGCCAGAAGGGACCTTCGATTCAGCCACGCAGCTTCTCCGCTGAGATGGGACGGCGCTAATATCGAGTACAGGATCTTGCAGGCGTGCTGCTCCTCGAAGTTCGTCAATCTGTTGCTGATGCATTCGAAGTGTTCCTAGCAACTCGGTGAACCTGTCTCCCTCCTCCTCCTGTTGTCGCCTCTTTGCTCTCTCTCGGCTCCTATAAGTATCTCTGTCTTTGGGAAACCCCATCTCCCACGTATAACTAGGGCCAAGGCCTCGTACACGTCCTCCGCGTTCGTCATTCCCGAGGACCTTTGTCAGCAAGTCTTTCTCTCTATCGGGACAGAACTTTGTTATCCCCGCTTTAATATCCTTCACCACTTTCTGCCATGTATCACGGGGTATCCTAATCCCTTCACTGCAAATAAGGTCCCCTGTACTTTCGTCATACTCACTCCCATGCCCAAGGAACCAATTCCTTGCCCTCATCCCATTCTTCGCGTATTGGTTCTGGAGTGATCCCTTTAGCAAGCAGCTCATTCTCTTTAGCATCCCACTTTGGCATGGCAGTCGCGTAGCCCCCTGGCCCCAGGTGATGGTGATATTTCTTCATCGCGGCATTTTTCTTGTTTTTTTCTGACTTTTCCATAGCAGGTTCTGACTCCTTGTACTTCACAAATGCATCCCAGTTAGCCTGTTGCTTCATTAGATAGCATTCAAATTTAGGAGGAGTCTTCGTATTCTAATACTTTTGATGGGTTCGTAGCATGGAAAACAAAAAAATTCTACCGCAAGAACGAACAAAACCTAGATCTAATCCAGATAAAAGCCAAGATCTAATCTATTAGACATGAGCAACGAGATAGATAGGAACTAACCCTCGTAGATCCGAAAGCGTTAACGAGATTATATCTCGTGGTTGATGTAGTCGATCACTTGCTGATCTCAAGATCGTGTGGACGATCCTTCCGGCGTTGCGTTCCAGCAGCGCTTCCGCCGTCGGTCAAGTAGACGATCCTTCCGGCGTTGCGTTCCAGCAGCGCTTCCGCCGTTGGTCAAGTAGACGATCCTTCCGGCGCCACGTTTCGGCAGCGCTTCCGCAGTCGGTCACACGTGCGGAGTCGAAGCATACCTTCCTCTCCCCGTTCCAGCGAGCAGCGGAGGTAGTAGATCTTCTCCACGGAATCCCAGCAGCACGACGGCGTGGTGGTGGTGGTGGAGTAGAGAATTCTGCAGGGCTTCGCCTATGCCTGTGCAGAAGAAGGTGGAGGAGAGAGGCGGCAGAGATTGGGTGTTATGGGAGCAGGGGAGGAGGGGGCGCCCCTGCCCCTCTATTTAAAGAAGGGAGGCGCCTAGGGAGGGGGAGTCCTTGTAGGACTCCCCTCCCTTGTAGGCCGGCGGATTGGGAGGTGGGGGGAGGAGTCCTCCTCCCCCACGACTCCTAGTCTTGACCCACCAGGACTCCTTGATCCCTATCTTGATTTTCAAGCAAACTCCAAGATATCTTCTAGAACCTTCCGGAACATTCCGAAACCTTCTAGAATCCTCATACAAACACTCCGGAACATTTCCTAACTCATAAAATGATCTCCTATATATGAATCTTATTCTCTGGACCATTCCGGATCTCCTCGTGATGTCCCAAATCCAATCCGAGACTCCGAACAACATTCGGTCTCCAACGCATATTCCATATCTACTTAAAACAACTTCGAACCTTAAGTGTGTCACCCTACGGTTCGTGAATATGTAGACATGATAGAGACACATCTCCTATCAATAACCATCAGCGGGACCTGGAGATCCATAATGGCTCCCACATACTCAACGATGACTTTGCGATCGATTGAACCATTTACATACGAAACTAATTCCCTTTGTCTCGCGATACTATACTTATCCGAGGTTTGATCGTCGGTATCTCCATACCTAGTTCTAACTCGTTACTGATAAGTACTCTTTACTCGTTCCGTGATATGTCATCCCTTGTGACCCAGTCACATGCTTGCAAGCTAACTAGATGACATTCCACCGAGAGGGCCCAGAGCATATCTATCCGTTATATGGATGGACAAATCCCAATCTTGGTTCATGCGCTTCAACACATACTTTCAGAATACCCAATGACACTTTTATAACCACCCAGTTACGAAGCAGCGTTTGATGTCATCAAAGTATCCATCCGGTGATGGTGATTAACATAACCTCATGGTCGAAGGAATAGGTTACTATGTATTTGAAAGCTTACAGCAAAACGAACTTAATGACTTGATCTTATGCTACGCTTACTATGGGTGTGTGTCCATCACATCATTCTCCTAATGATATAACCTTGTTATTAATCACATCCTAATGTCCATGATCAGGAAACCATGATCATCAATTAATCAACAAGCTAGTTCAACAAGAGGCTTACTAGGGACTCTTATATGTTTACAAAACACACATGTATTAGTGTTTCCTAATAATGCAATTATAGCGTGGGATGTAAACATTCATCATAAACACAAAGATATAATAATAATCACTTTTATTATTGCCTCTTGGGCATATCTCCAACAGTATCCCACTTGCACTAGAGTCAATAATCTAGATTACATGGTAATATGCCGAACACCCATGGCGTTTTGGTGTTGGTCATGCTTTGCCCTAGAGAGAGGTTTAGTCAACGGATCTGCCACATTCAGATCAGTGTGTACTTTGCAAATCTTTATGTCACCATCTCGGACATACTCGCGAATAGCGTGGAAACGTAGCTTGATGTGCTTCAGCTTGCTATGTGACCTTGTCTCCTGCGCATTAGCTATGGCACCTGTGTTGTCACAGTAGATGGCCATCGGGTCTAACGCACTGGGAACCACGCCGAGTTCAGTAATGAATTCCTTCATCCAAACGGCTTCTTGTGCAGCCTCCGAAGCAGCTATGTATTCCGATTCAGTTGAAGATTTCGCCACAACGCTTTGCTTCGCACTCCTCTAGCTCACCGCAGCACCATTCAAAATAAATACGTATCCCGATTGTGACTTCGAGTCATCCGGATCGGTGTTCCAACTAGCATCGGTGTAACCGTTTACAACAAGCTGTTCATCACCTCCATAAGAAAGAACCATATCCTTAGTCCTATTTAGGTACTTTAGGATATTTTTGACCGCTGTCCAGTGCTCCATTCCGGGATCACTTTGATATCTGCTAGTCAAACTAACAGCATGTGCTATATCCGGTCTTGTACACAGCATGGCATACATGATAGAACCTATGGCTGAGGCATAGGGAATGTTATTCATTTTCTCTCTATCTTCTGCCGTAGCTGGACTTTGAGTTTTACTCAAGGTCTTACCTGACAACATGGGCACGAACCCTTTCTTGCTATCTTCCATTCTAAACTTCTTTAGAACTTTGTCCAAGTATGTACTTTGTGAAAGCCCTATTAGGCCTCTTGATCTATCTCTATAAATCTTGATGCCTAGAATATATGCCGCTTCGCCAAGATCCTTCATTGAAAAACTATTATTCAAATAGGTTTTGACGCTATTAAGAAGTTCTATATCATTCCCAATCAACAATATGTCATCTACATACAATACTAGGAATGCTACAGAGCTCCCACTCACTTTCTTGTGAATACAAGCTTCTCCATAAGTTTGTATAAATCCAAAGTTTTTGATTACTTTATCAAAACATTGATTCCAACTACGGGATGCTTGCTTCAGTCCATAAATGGAGCGCTGAAGTTTGCATACCTTGTCAGCATCTTTAGGATCGACAAAACCCTTGGGTTGTACCATATACAACTCTTCCTCAATGTCACCATTAAGGAACGCCGTTTTGACATCCATCTGCCAAATCTCATAATCGAAATGTGCAGCAATTGCTAACAAAATCCTCACAGACTTTATCTTCGCTACTGGTGAGAAAGTCTCATCATAGTCAACTCCTTGAATTTGTCGGAACCCTTTCGCGACAAGTCGAGCTTTATAGACGGTAACATTACCATCAGCATCTGTTTTTCTCTTGAAAATCCATTTGTTCTCAACAGCCTTACGGCCATCTGGTAAGTCCACCAAAGTCCATACTTGGTTTTCGTACATGGATCCCATTTTGGATTTCATGGCTTCTAGCCATTTGTCGGAATCTGGGCTCACCATAGCTTCTTCATATGTCGCAGGGTCATCAGCGTTGTCCACCAACATGACGTTCAAGGCAGAGTCATACCAATCAGGAGTGGTACGAACCCTCGTTGACCTGCGAGGTTCAGTAGTAACTTCGTTCGAAGTTTCATGATCATTATCATTAGCTTCCTCTTCAACTGGTGCAGGTGGCACCAAAACATCTTCCGGTGCTGCGCTACTCTCAAATCCGAGAGAAGGTTCAACAACCTCATCGAGTTCTACTTTCCTTCCAGTCACCTCCTTCGAGAGAAACTCCTTCTCAAGAAAGGATCCATTCTTGGCAACGAAAACTTTGCCTTCGGATCTATGATAGAAGGTATACCCAATCGTTTCTTTAGGGTATCCTATGAAGACGCATTTCTCCGCTTTGGGTTCTAGCTTATCAGGTTGTAACTTCTTTACATATGGACAACTTAGGTTTCTTACCAAACCACAATTCGTACGGTGTCGTTTTAACGGATTTAGATGGTGCCCTATTTAAAGTGAATGCGGCTGTCTCTAATGCATAGCCCCAAAATGATAATGGTAAATCTGTAAGAGACATCATAGACCGAACCATATCTAAGAGAGTTCGATTACGACGTTCGGACACACCATCACGCTGTGGTGTTCCCGGCGGTGTCAACTGTGAAAGTATTCCACATTTCTTTAAATGCATGATTAACTCATAACTCAGATATTCAACCCCGCGATCAGAACGCAGAAACTTAATCTTCTTGTTACGATGATTCTCCACTTCACTTTGAAATTCCTTAAACTTCTCGAAAGTTTCGGACTTATGTTTCATGAAGTAGACATACCCATATCTACTCAAGTCATCCGTGAAAGTGAGAACATAACGATATCCACCACGCGATGCTACACTCATTGGACCACACACATCGGTATGTATTATTTCCGATAAGTCTGTAGCTCGCTCCATTGTACTAGAGAATGGAGTCTTAGTCATTTTTCCCATTAGACATGCTTCGCATCTTTCAAGTGATTCAAGAAGTCCATCTGAATGGAGTTTCTTCATACGCTTCACTCCAATGTGACCAAGACGACAGTGCCACATGTATGTAGAATTATCATTCAATTTAATTCGTTTAGCATCTATGTTGTGAACATGTGTATCACTACTATCGAGATTCAGTAAGAATAAACCATTCATCTCAGGTGCATTACCATAAAAGATATTACTCATATAAATCGAACAACCTTTATTCTCAGACTTAAAAGAGTAACCGTCTCGCAATAAACAGGATCCAGATATAATGTTCCTGCTTAACACAGGCACGAAATAACAATTATTTAAATTTAAAACTAATCCCGAAGGTAGATGTAGAGGGAGCATGCCGACGGCGATCACATCAACCTTGGAGCCATTTCCAACGCGCATCGTCACCTCGTCTCTTGCCAGTCTTCGTTTATTCCGCAGCTCCTGTTTCGAGTTACAAATATGAGCAACCGAACCAGTATCAAATACCCAGGCACTACTATGATTACTAGTAAGATACACATCTATAACACATATATCAAATATACCTTTCTTCTTGATGTTGCCGTTCTTCAGATCCGCCAGATACTTGGGGCAGTTACGCTTCCAGTGACCAGCTCCCTTGCAGTAGAAGCACTCAGTTTCAGGTTTAGGACCAGCCTTGGGCTTCTTAGCAGGTGCGGCAGCTTTCTTGCCGTCCTTCTTGAAGTTGCCCTTGTTCTTAGGCTTGCCCCGTTTCTTGAAATTGGTGGTCTTATTGACCATCAACACTTGTTACTCCTTCTTGATCTCCACTTCAGCAGTTTTCAGCATGGACGACAGTTCAGGCAACGTCTTGTTCATGCAGTGCATGTTGTAGTTCATCACAAAGTTCTTGTAACTTGGTGGCAGTGATTGAAGGAGACGGTGAATCCCCAATTCATTAGGAATCGATATTCCCAACTCTTGGAGCTTCTTTGCGTACCCAGACATGGTGAGTACGTGCTCGCTAACGGAGCTTCCTTCTTCCATCTTACAGTTAAAGAACTTTTCGGAGGCCTCATAGCTCTCCATGGCCGCGCGAGTCTCAAAAATTAGCCTGAGCTCCTTAATGATCTCGAACGGGTCGTGGTGCTCAAAACGCTGTTGGAGCTCCGCTTCTAAACCGTACAGGATGGCACACTGAACTGTGGAGTAATGATTCTTCCGAGTGGCGAAAACATTCTTTTCGGCATCGTGGCATTATCTTCAGGTGGGTCACCTAGCGGTGCATCGAGCACATAGGTCAACTGACCAGCCCTGAGGACGATCTTCAGTCCACGGAACCAGTCCGTGAAATTGCTTCCATTGTTTTTAAGCTTTTCTTTCTCTAGGAATGCAGTGAAATTGATGGAGGGGTTCGCCATAATCTACAACAATTTGCAAGTAGTTTAGACTAAGTTTATGATAAATTGAGTTCAAATTTAATTCTTAAACTAACTAGGTGAACTCCCACTCAAAACAACATCCCTCACATTGTCTTAGTGATTACACGAACCAAGTCCACTACACCAAGTCCGATCTTCACGAGAGAAGATGTAGTTTCATCGGCGAACAATCTTCATGTTCATCATATCAATTATATGACTCATGCTCTACCTTTCGGTACTCCGTATTCCGAGACCATGTCTGTACATGCTAGGCTCGTCAAGATAACCTTAGTTTCCGCATGTGCAAATCTGGCTTGCACCCCTTGTATGCACACGTAGAATCTATCACATCCGATCATCACGAGATGCTTCGAAACGACGAGTCTTAGCAACGGTGCCAACTAAGGGTGAACACTTTATTACTTGATATTTAGTGAGAGGGATCATCTTATAATGCTACCGTCGCGATCTAAGCAATACAAGATGCATAAAGGATTAACATCACAGGCAATTCATAATTAGTGTGATATGATATGGCATTTTCTTCTTGCGCCTTTGATCTCCATCTCCAAAGCACGAACATGATCTCCATCATCACCAGCATTGCGTCAAGGTCAGTGGCGCCGCTTCATGGTTGTCCATCATCACCAGCAACTATTACAACTACTTGGAATAAAGCTATTACAAGATGAATAGACACGCAGGTCTTAACAGAATTAAAGACAACCATTAGGCTCCTGCCGGTTGCCATATTACAACAAGGATCATTGCATACATCAAATACAATCACAATCACATGATGGCCATATCACATCACAAAACCCCTACAAAAACAAGTTAGACGCCTCTAATTTTCTTTGTAAGTTTTACGTGGTTTGGGGCTTTCGCATAAGACCGATCTTACCTACAAACAAGAACCACAACGTTTATACAAGTGTTGTCAAGATGCTCATTGTAAATCGAATCTTAACTATGGTGGGAGAGACAGACACCCGCAAAGCCACTTGTGCAAAGCAAGTTGCACGTCAAGCGTGGAGCAAGTCTCATGTTGAATGACATGTAATGTTAGCCCGAGCCGCTTCATCCCACCATGCCGCAAGATGCAAAGTACACGCTAAGACACCGACAACAAAAGCATCAACGCCCACAAAAACATTGTGTTCTACTCGTGCAACAGATCTACGCATAGATACGGCTCTGATACCACTGATGGGTTCATAGCATGGAAAACAAAAAATTTCTACCGCAAGAACGAACAAAACCTAGATCTAATCCAGATAAAAGCCAAGATCTAATCTATTAGACATGAGCAATGAGATAGATAGGAACTAACCCTCATAGATCCGAAAGCGTTAACGAGATTAGATCTCGTGGTTGATGTAGTCGATCACTTGCCGATCTCAAGATCGTGTGGACGATCCTTCCGACGTTGCGTTCTAGCAGCGCTTCCGCCGTCGGTCAAGTAGACGATCCTTCCGGCGTTGCGTTCCAGCAGCGCTTCCGCCGTTGGTCAAGTAGACGATCCTTCCGGCGCCACGTTTCGGCAGCGCTTCCGCAGTCGGTCACACGTGCGGAGTCGAAGCAGACCTTCCTCTCCCCGTTCCAGCGAGCAGCGGAGGTAGTAGATCTTCTCCACGGAATCCCAGCAGCACGACGGCGTGGTGGTGGTGGTGGAGTAGAGAATTCTGCAGGGCTTCGCCTATGCCTGTGCAGAAGAAGGTGGAGGAGAGAGGCGGCAGAGATTGGGTGTTATGGGAGCAGGGGGCACCCCTGCCCCTCTATTTAAAGAAGGGAGGCGCCTAGGGAGGGGGAGTCCTTGTAGGACTCCCCTCCCTTGTAGGCCGGCGGATTGGGAGGTGGGGGGAGGAGTCCTCCTCCCCCACGACTCCTAGTCTTGACCCACCAGGACTCCTTGATCCCTATCTTGATTTTCAAGCAAACTCCAAGATATCTTCTAGAACCTTCCGGAACATTCCGAAACCTTCTAGAATCCTCATACAAACACTCCGGAACATTTCCTAACTCATAAAATGATCTCCTATATATGAATCTTATTCTCCGGACCATTCCGGATCTCCTCGTGATGTCCCAAATCCAATCCGAGACTCCGAACAACATTCGGTCTCCAACGCATATTCTATATCTACTTAAAACAACTTCGAACCTTAAGTGTGTCACCCTACGGTTCGTGAATATGTAGACATGATAGAGACACATCTCCTATCAATAACCATCAGCGGGACCTGGAGATCCATAATGGCTCCCACATACTCAACGATGACTTTGCAATCGATTGAACCATTTACATACGAAACTAATTCCCTTTGTCTCGCGATACTATACTTATCCGAGGTTTGATCGTCGGTATCTCCATACCTAGTTCTACCTCGTTACTGATAAGTACTCTTTACTCGTTCCGTGATATGTCATCCCTTGTGACCCAGTCACATGCTTGCAAGCTAACTAGATGACATTCCACCGAGAGGGCCCAGAGCATATCTATCCGTTATATGGATGGACAAATCCCAATCTTGGTTCATGCGCTTCAACACATACTTTCAGAATACCCAATGACACTTTTATAACCACCCAGTTACGAAGCAGCGTTTGATGTCATCAAAGTATCCATCCGGTGATGGTGATTAACATAACCTCATGGTCGAAGGAATAGGTTACTATGTATTTGAAAGCTTACAGCAAAACGAACTTAATGACTTGATCTTATGCTACGCTTACTATGGGTGTGTGTCCATCACATCATTCTCCTAATGATATAACCTTGTTATTAATCACATCCTAATGTCCATGATCAGGAAACCATGATCATCAATTAATCAACAAGCTAGTTCAACAAGAGGCTTACTAGGGACTCTTATATGTTTACAAAACACACATGTATTAGTGTTTCCTAATAATACAATTATAGCATGGGATGTAAACATTCATCATAAACACAAAGATATAATAATAATCACTTTTATTATTGCCTCTTGGGCATATCTCCAACAACTTTTGCCATAATGCTTTCTTCCAGTTCTTGAATAGTTCGGCCATCTTCATAAGAGTCCGCTGCTTGACTTTCTTCCTCAATGCAGCTGTGTCGGCATCATCCTCACATTCTGGCAGGGTGAAATGTGTCATGAGGTCATTTCAAAGACCCTCTTTGCACCTGTCGGCGACATACTCATCCTCTTTCGCCCCTTTGGTCTTATTCCACTCTCGAACGGTGATCGGGATGCGATCCCGAACCATAACTCCGCATTGTTGTTTAAATACAGTTTTAGCCTTTTCGGGTTCCAACGGTTCACCCCGTGGTGATACCACCGTAATTGTATAACGTGTAGATGCGTCCAAATTTTTGGCCGGGCCTCGTTTGGAATATTTTTTGCTCGATGTGGAGGCCTAAGAGAAGAAACATTCGTCAATTTATATATATATACAACTCAGTTAATGCATCTACTAATCACCAGACTTCATATATATACCTCGCCGGACTTCGTTAAGGGTCCACCGAAGCCATCGGCTTCTCCACCACCGGAGCCGTCGGCTTCTCCTTGATCATTTCGGTCGACCTCCTCTCCCTCACCGGAGGGGTTCAAGTAAATCGACGGAGATTCGGGTGGATCAACATGGGGGGTGTCGTTGATCATATCCTCGGGAATTTCTTCCTGTGCTAGGTCTCTCTGGATTGGATCCATAGTTTTCTACAAAATGCACACAATAACATTTTTAATTCAATATTGCTGCATAAAATAATACTAAACAATAATATGAACACGCAATTTGCTACAATAATACTAAACAATAGAAAAATTCTAGTGATGCCCTAACCTTAACCCTAAGTCCGGGCGGCCCGCAAGCACCACCACCATAACCCTATCTCCGGGGGCCCACAAGCACCACCACTCTAACCCTAAGTCCCGGGGCCGCGAGCACCACCACCCTAACCCTATCTTCGGGGGCCCGCGAGCACCACCACTCTAACCCTAAGTCCGGGGGCCCGCGAGCACCACCACCCTAACCCTATCTCCGGGCGGCCCTTGAGCGCCACCACCCTAAACCTAAGTCCGGGGGCCCACGAGCACCACCACCCTAACCCTAAGTGTGGGGCCCCGCGAGCACTACCACCCTAACCCTAAGTGCGGGGGTCCGCGAGCACTACCACCCTAACCCTAACCCTAAGTACGGGGGACCGCGAGCACCACCACCCTAACCCTAAGTGCGTGGGCCCGCAAGCACCACCACCCTAACCCTATCTTCGGGGGCACGAGCACCACCACTCTAACCCTAAGTCTAGGGGCCCGCGAGCACCACCACCCTAACCCTATCTTCGGGGGCCCACGAGCACCACCACTCTAACCCTAAGTCCGGGGGCCCGCGAGCACCACCACCCTAACCCTATCTCCGGGCGGCCCGTGAGCACCACCACCCTAACCCTAAGTCCGGGGGCCCGCGAGCACCACCACCCTAACCCTAAGTGCGGGGCCCCGCGAGCACTACCACCCTAACCCTAAGTGCGGGGGTCCGCGAGCACTACCACCCTAACCCTAAGTACGGGGGACCGCGAGCACCACCACCCTAACCCTAAGTGCGTGGGCCCGCAAGCACCACCACCCTAACCCTATCTTCGGGGGCACGAGCACCACCACTCTAACCCTAAGTCTAGGGGCCCGCGAGCACCACCACCCTAACCCTATCTTCGGGGGCCCGCGAGCACCACCACTCTAACCCTAAGTCCGGGGGCCCGCGAGCACCACCACCCTAACCCTATCTCCGGGCGGCCCGTGAGCACCACCACCCTAAACCTAAGTCCGGGGGCCCACGAGCACCACCACCCTAACCCTAAGTGCGGGGCCCCGCGAGCACTACCACCCTAACCCTAAGTGCGGGGGTCCGCGAGCACTACCACCCTAACCCTAAGTACGGGGGACCGCGAGCACCACCACCCTAACCCTAAGTGCGTGGGCCCGCAAGCACCACCACCCTAACCCTATCTTCGGGGGCACGAGCACCACCACTCTAACCCTAAGTCTAGGGGCCCGCGAGCACCACCACCCTAACCCTATCTTCGGGGGCCCATGAGCACCACCACTCTAACCCTAAGTCCGGGGGCCCGCGAGCACGACCACCCTAACCCTATCTCCGGGCGGCCCGTGAGCACCACCACCCTAACCCTAAGTCCGGGGGCCCGCGAGCACCACCACCCTAACCCTAAGTGCGGGGCCCCGCGAGCACTACCACCCTAACCCTAAGTGCGGGGGTCCGCGAGCACTACCACCCTAACCCTAAGTACGGGGGACCGCGAGCACCACCACCCTAACCCTAAGTGCGTGGGCCCGCAAGCACCACCACCCTAACCCTATCTTCGGGGGCACGAGCACCACCACTCTAACCCTAAGTCTAGGGGCCCGCGAGAACCACCACCCTAACCCTATCTTCGGGGCCCCACGAGCACCACCACTCTAACCCTAAGTCCGGGGGCCCGCGAGCACCACCACCCTAACCCTATCTTCGGGCGGCCCGCGAGCACCACCACCCTAAACCTAAGTCCGGGGGCCCACGAGCACCACCACCCTAACCCTAAGTGTGGGGCCCCGTGAGCACCACCACTCTAACCCTAAGTCCGGGGGCCCACGAGCACCACCACCTTAACCCTATCTCTGGGGGCCCGCGAGCACCACCACTCTAACCCTAAGTCTGGGGGCCCGCGAGCACCACCACCACTATATATAATTTTCATCAATATATGCAATATACTACTATATATATAATACTATAATATTACAATATACTACTATAATGCAATATACTACTATATATACTACTAAATAATATTACACTACTATATATACTACTCAATAATATTACACTACTAAATAATATTACACTACTATATACTATAATAATATTACACTACTATTACACTACAAAATAATATTACAATTCACTATATACACTACAAAATAAAAAATAAAGAGGAGCCGCCAGCCGGCTCGCCTGCGCCGCTCGCTGGCCGGCTCGCCTGCGCTCGCTGGTCGGAGCTCGCCCGGAGCCGCTGACCTCCCCTTATTGTGCGCGCGGTCGCCAGCCAGCCGTTGGCCTCCCATGTTGCGCGCGATCGCCAGCCAGCCGCCGGCCTCCCCTGCTGTGCGCGTGGCCGCCATCTACTGCGCGTGGTCGCCAGCCAGCCGCTGGCCTCCCCTGCTGCGCGCGCGGCCGCCATCTACTGCGCGCGTCGGCCTTCCCTGCTGCGCGCGCGGCCGCCATGTTGCGCGCTTCGCTGGGGTTTATTACCTGGCCGATGGGGATGCAGGCGCACGGCGGCTGGAGAGGCGGTGGTGCGGCGGCGTTCGTCGGTGAGACAGCGGCAGCGCGGACGGGCAGCCTGCCAGCGTCGTTCGTCGTCCTCGCGCGCGATTTCCCCTGCAGTGAGTGGAGATGGTGGGGGAGTGAAGGGGCGCGTGATATAAGGGGTGCGTTATACGGACCGGGACTAAAGGTCCCCCCTTTAGTCCCGGTGCGTGCCACCCACCGGGACTAAAGGGTTTTCGGCACCGCCCAACACGCTCGCGCCAATGCCACACCTTTAGTCCTGGTGTGTAGCACGCACCGAGACTAAAGGTCCTTTTTTCAAAAATTTCACCCCAGGGCGCGCCTGTTTAAAAAAAATCAATTAGCATATTTTTTAAACATTTGAATTATACAGTTTTTGCATACTTATGAATTTGAGAAAATTTTCAACATGAAAAGTTCTTGAATTTGAATAAGTAATCCAAATCTATTTTCGGTTTTATAAAATAATTATTCTAACTACTGAAACTAATAACCATTTTGCCATTTTCAATTTAAAAATGCATTAACTATTATATTTTGCATATTTTTGAATCTCACTAAATTTTTAACATAAAAAGTGCTTGAATTTGAATAAGAGATTCAAATCAATTTTCTGTTTTATAAAATAATTATTCTAACTAGTCAAACTATTAACCATTTTGCCATTTTCATGTGATTTCGATGCTCCGGTGGTCTTCCTTCGGCGAAACCCTAGATCGGGGCCCCGGATCGTCTACCCCTATAGCTTTCTCCGTACGAGGGTAGCCCCTTTAGTCCCGGTTGATAAAAAATTCGCGCGAAACCGGTACTAAAGGTTTGTTTCTTCCCGCCTTATTTTTTCCCGCCCGTTTTCTTCCCGCCTTTTCCACCGCTTCCCTCCTCTGACTTCCCGCCATTTCTCACTATATATATGTAGGCTTGGTCGTTGCCATAGCACATCTAGACTCATTTCTGCCGCCTCTCTCCATTCAATCCCATGGCTTCCACCATACCTCTAACCCCTAGGGAGGTGGAGATGGAGTCTTTCACGGGCTAGCAGGAAAATATTTTCCGAGGCGGAACTTCCGAAGATGCCATAGGGCGTGTGCACCAAGGGCATCTTCGAGAAGTTCCACCACGGGAGATTTCCCAACCCTTTCCTCCATCCATGGGGATGAAACTCTCCATCCATGTTGGCTTGTTGAACTGCTTGCCATGGCGTATCGATGCTCCTTTTATAGCACGGCACCGCTTCTACTTTGTCTTCTTCCTCCGACAGGGCGTCGTGCGCTACATGCTTTATCTCATCGAGCAGTGCGTCCACCCACGCGTCCTTATCCTACCGACAGCTTTAGTCCTGGTTGCACCCACCAACCGGTACTAAAGGTTATCCACGCGTCCTTGATGGCTCAATACACGCCGCCCAGAAAAGTGCTTGGTGCGTGGTGTTGATGTAGAGCTCGTTGGGAACCCCAAGAGGAAGGTATGATGAGCACAGCAGCAAGTTTCCCTCAGTTATGAAACCAAGGTTTAATCGAACCAGTAGGAGCAAGGAAACACCTCAAAGGTGTTACTAGCTGAGCTTTGGCAGGGCGCACTACCGGTGCTATTAGCAACGTGGAGACCTGCACAACTCAACCACAGAACTTTGTCCCCAACTTGCGATGAGGTTGTCAATCTCACCGTGTTTTGCGGAAAACAAAGGACTAAACATATCGAATGGAAAGAAGTAAAAGTTTGCAGAAAGTAAACTCAAAACAGTAAACAGTTGTAGATTGTATGTAAAGAAAGAGGACCGGGATCCATAGTTCACTAGAGGTGGCTCTCCTTAGATAGATAACATGTTGGGTGAACAAATTACAGTGGGGCAATTGACAAACACCGAGAAAGCAATACATGCATATACTAATCATTTTGACTCCTCTGAGACTTGATTGGGCATTACAACATAATACATAGACCGCCATCCAACTGCATCTATGACTAATAATCCACCTTCAGGTTATCATCCGAACCCCTTCCAGTATTAAGTTGCAAGCAATAGATTATTGCTTTACGAACTGCATGTAAAGTAAACAATACGATTGTTCTATGAACAAAGGATTGTTGTTTTCTCCCTAGTAGCAATAGCACATCTAGTACCTTAGAGATTTCTGTCACTTCCCCAGATTACCAGAGGCATGAACCCACTATCGAGCATAAATACTAACTCTAGGAGTTTCTAGCATCTACTTGGCCAAGATAGCTACTAACAACGGAAAGCATGCAAGATCACAAATAACAAAGACATGATAGAATCAATAATCAATCTGAAATAGCATCTCAATATCCATCGAATCCCCGCAAACACAACATGTATGAATTACAAATAGATGATCTTGATCATGAACGGAGCTCACAAGTTCTAAACATGAAAGCACAAAGGAGGAGAAACCAGCCATCTAGCTACTACATGGATCCGTAGTCCAAGGATGAACTACTCACACATCACACCGGAGGCTTGCATGGTGATGAAGAAAGCCTCCAGGGTGAATTCCCCTCTCCGGCAGGGTGCCGGGAAGAGCTTCAGATCCCTCCCGATCTAGGGATGGAGATGACGGTGGCTACAGACTCTTTCGTGGATCTTTGATCGGGTCCTTAGGGTTTTCGTCCCGAGGGCAACTTATAGTCGGAAGGGGAGGCCGAGGGGGTGCCGAGAGCGGCCACACCACCCCCTGGCGTGGGCCAGGCCTGGCCGTGCGGCCAGGTGGTGTGGTGGCTCCCTGGCCCTTCTCCGTCTCGTATTCTGGCACTTGATCACTTCCGGAAAAATAGGCACTTTGGCTTTTGTCCCGTCCAATTCCGAGAATATTCATTTTCTGACTTTCCTGGAACCAAAAACAGCAGAAAACAGGCAGTTGGCACTGTGGCTCTTGTTAATAGGTTAGTCCAAGAAATCATATGAAAAGTACTCCAAAGTTGGAACAAAACACAAGAAAGTGGATAAAACCAAGCATGGAACATCAAAAATTATAGATACATTGCAAATGTATCGGTCCTTATCCCACCGATAGTTTTGTTAGATGACACAAAAACCACCTTTAGTCCTGGTTGCACCCATCAGCCAGTACTAAAGGTTAGCCACCCCCCAGATAAGGGCCTCCCAGATAAGCCTCCCCCAGATAAGGCCCCCAATCTTTTGTCCCGGTTTGAGCCCCCACCCGGGATGAAAGTTTCCCGCGCCACTGCGTTCCCGCACTTTCCACCGGTTCCCACCTCTGTCTTCTCGCCATTTTTTCAATATATATATGTACACTTGGCCTCCATTTACATATCACATCTAGACTCATCATTCTCTTCCCATGGCTTCCATCGTATCTCTAACAACCCGGGAGGCGGAGGCGCTTTGCGCCTCGAACTACCCCTGCCCACCGGGCTACCGCATCCCCACCGGCTGGATGCTGAGCGCCGGAGGCGTGCCGGTCCCTCCTGTCCCTCTAGGTGTGGAGCGCCAGATGGCCATCACGAACCACTACTACCTCGAGCTCACGCTAGAGCAGTGGAGGAATCCCAACTGGCATCCCGACTATTTCCCGACTTGGGAAGCCTTCTTCATCAATCGGCATGAGAGGGCGCTCGCCAGGCACGAGGAGGACGGCCCACCTCCTTCGAACTTCAACGAGGCCAGCCGTCGGCTGTGGTGGCGCGGCCAGACTCTCCGGAGTGTCATGTCCTACAACACGACCGGCAATAACCCCCGCCTGCGGTACCCTCAAATCCAGCCCACGCATGCCCAACCTTCAAGGTTTGACTATGGCGACCCCGACGACGACAGTGACGACGGCGCCGACGACTACGATGACTACATCGGCGCGTATTACAGGGCTAGGCAGGAGCATGACTAAATCACTCCAACATTAGGCATGTTTCTTAATTTTCAGTTGTGCTATGTATCTTAATTTTCAGTTGTGCTATGTATCCTTAGTGTTTGTGGGTTCCTTCTCTTGTGATGGTTCCTTCTCTTTGGGTGATCACCTCCCGCGACTCAGAACCCGGTCATCAACGTCTAGTTTGATTGAGCAAGATGTATTACATGAAAGGGGACCTTTATGTCTCAAATAAAAGGTTTAATACATTACATAGATTTATGTCTCAAATAAAAGGTTTAATATATTATTACACATCACCAACATCTAGTGTTGTGGTTTTCTTCTGCACCGTAGCCATGGAGAATCTTCATCATTTAACAGGATGCTTGGGTCAGTTTTCACTTTGAAGGGCGGAATTTCATGAAACTTATTGTAATCTTCTGACATGTCTGTCTTGTCATCCACTCCCACGATGTTTCTTTTCCCTGAAAGAACTATGTGGCGCTTTGGCTCATCATATTCTGTATTCTTTTGCTTATCTTTCCTTTTTCTCGGTTTGGTAGACATGTCCTTCACATAGAAAACCTGAGCCACATCGTTGGCTAGGACGAATGGTTCATCCATGTACGCAAGATTGTTGAGATCCACTGTTGTCATGCCGTACTTTTCGTCTACATGTACCCCGCCTCCTGTCAGCTTGACCCATTTGCACCGAAACAAAGGGACCTTAAAAGTAGGTCCATAGTCAAGTTCCCATATCTCCTCTATGTGCCCATAATATGTCTCCTTCTGCCCATTGTCATCTGTTGCATCAAAGAGGACACCACTCTTTTGGTTGGTGCTCTTTTTTATCTTGGGCGATCGTGTAAAATGTATTCCCATTTATCTCGTACCCTTGGAAAGTACATATAGTCGAAGATGGTAACCTAGCCAACGAGTACAACTCACCTCCAATAGTGGTGTTATTCATGAGATGTGTCTGCAACCAATTGCCAAAATTCTTCTCGTGCTCCCCTTTAATCAAGGTTTTAGGCTTCCCCGGGTTTTCGGAGTGTAGAATATTCTTGTGTTTCTCGATATACGGAGCCACCACGGTGGAATTGCGTAGAACTGTGTAGTGTGCTTGAGTGAAAGAATGCCCGTCCCTACATACTATTGATTTCCTTCCTAGTGTGCCTTTTCTAGTCATCCTCCCCTCATACCGAGATTCAGGAACACCAATCGACTTAAGGTCAGGAAGAAAGTCAACACAAAACTCAATGACCTCCTCTGTTCCATAGCCCTTGGAGATGCTTCCTTATGGCCTAGCACGGTTATGAACATATTTCTTTAAGACTCCCATGAACCTCTCGAAGGGGAACATATTGTGTAGAAACACAGGACCGAGAATTCTAATCTCTTTGACTAGGTGAACTAGGAGGTGCGTCATAATATTGAAGAAGGATGGCGGGAACAACAACTCGAAGCTGACCAGACATTGGACCACATCAATATGTAACCCTGATAAACTTTCTCGACCGATTACCTTCTGAGAAATTGCATTGAGGAATGCACATACCTTCACAATGGCTAGTCGAATATTTTCTGGTAGAATTCCCCTCAATGCAACCGGAAGCAATTGCGTCATAAGCACGTGGCAGTCATGAGACTTTAGGTTTTGAAATTTTTTCTCTTTCATATTTACTATTCCCTTTATATTCGACGAGAAGCCAGACGGGACCTTGATACTAAAAAGGACTTCAAAAAAGATTTCCTTCTCTTCTTTGGTAAGAGCGTAGCTGGCAAGCCCTTGAAACTGCCATGGATTCTTGCCGTCTCGTCCTTTATGATGTTGCTGGTCCTCCCGTGCTGCCGGGGTATCTTTTGACTTCCCATACAAGCCCAGGAAGCCTAGAATATTCACGCAAAGATTCTTCGTCAGGTGCATCACGTCGATTGTAGAGCAGACCTCATGCACTTTCCAATAGGGTAGCTCCCAAAATATAGATTTCTTCTTCCACATGGGTGTGTGTCCGGTAATGGGGTCTTTCGGAACAGGTTGTCCTCCAGGACCCTTTCCAAAGATTACATCCAAATCCTTGACCATACCAAATACATCAGCACCACTACGGGGGACAGGCTTCGTCCGGGTTTCTGCCTTGCCATTGAAATGCTTGCCTTTCTTCTTTAAGGGATGACTAGGCGGAAGAAAACAACGATTGTAGGGGTACACATTCTTTCTACATTTATCCAGATATATACTTTCAGTCTCATCTAAACATTGTGTGCATGCATTGTATCCTTTGTTCGTCTGTCCTGAAATGTTACTAAGAGCAGGCCAATCATTGATGGTTACGAACAACAACGCTTGTAGGTCAAATTCCTGCTGTTTGTGCTCATCCCACACACGTACACCTGGTTTGGCCGACAACTGTAGAAGTTCATCAACTAATGGCCTTAGGTACACATCAATGTCGTTGTCGGGTTGCTTCAGGCCTTGGATGAGCACTGGCATCATAATGAACTTCTGCTTCATGCACAACCAAGGAGGAAGGTTGTAGATACATAGAGTCACGGGCCAGGTGTTGTGACTGCAGTTCTGCTCCCCAAAAGGATTCATGCCATCGGTACTTAGACCAAACCATAAGTTCCTTGCGTCACCAGCAAAGTCCGGGAAGTCTCTCTCGATTTTTCTCCACTGCCGACCATCAGCAGGGTGCCTCAACATCCCGTCTTTCTTATGGTCTTCCATGTGCCATCGCAACAACTTGGCATGCTCTTTATTTCGGAACAAACGTTTCAACCGTGGTATTATAGGAGCATACCACATCACCTTGGAAGGAACCCTCTTCCTGGGTGGCTCGCCCTCAACATCACCAGGGTCATCTTTTCTGATCTTATACCGCAATGTAGTGCATACCGAACATTTATCCATATTCTCGTACTTCTCACCACGGTAGAGGATGCAGTCATTAGGGCATGCATGTATCTTCTGCACGTCTAATCCTAGAGGGCAGACAAGTTTCTTTGCTTCGTACGTACTAGAGGGCAATTGGTTATTTCTTGGAAGCAGCTTCTTCATTATTACCATCAACTTTTCAAATCCTGAGTCAGTCATACCGGTCTCTGCCTTCCACTTCAACAATTCCAGTGTGCTACCCAGCTTCTTCTGGCCGTCTTCACAAGTTGGGTACATCAATGTGTTGTGGTCCTGTAACATCTGCTCGAACTGCAACCTCTCCTTTTCTGTGTCGCAGTCTCGCCTTGCATCACTAATGACCCGACCAAAATCATCAACGGGCTCATCTGGTTCCCGTTCTTCACCCCCTTCTTCTTCATTATCTTCAACTACCGTATCATCGTATTCAGGGAACATAGATCGGTAGTTGTCGTCATCGTTCTCTTCTTCATCATTGTCTTCCATCATAACCCCTCTTTCTCCGTGCTTGGTCCAAACATTATAGCCGGACATGAAACCGAACTGAAGCAGGTGGCTCTGAATGACTCTTGAGGAAGTGTGAGCCTGCTCATTCTGACATTCAACACATGGACAACACATAAAACCATCCCGCCGTTTGTTTGCCTCGGCCACAAGGCGAAAAGAACACACGCCTTCTCTGTAAGCGTCAGAGCGTCGGTCACCGTACATCCATGGGTGGCTCATCTGCATCATACAACCATGCATATATATCAAACGCAATCATGATGCTTAAATTAGTATCGCGTGGTCAAAACGAGAAAATAGTTGCTAACCTTTTAGGACACTTCAAAACAAAGAGGAGAAACCTTAAGTGTCGCTCTGGCACCTCATATCATATTTTGTCTTCTGTGAACTCAAGTGGCATCACTCTAACAGGCATTTCACCGAACACCTCTAGTGCATATGAAGAAAAAAAGTTAGCACAAAGTTATACCCACCTCTCACATAGGAAAAAAATAGGAGAGAGTGGAGGGATGGGTGCATATATATAGTATCCCAAACCGGGACGAAAGGTTCTACCAGGAGCACGTGCGCGTGCCTAGACACATTTGTCCCGGTTTGTATCTCAAACCGGGACTAATGGTTCCTTACGGACCGGGACAAAGTACCTCGGCCTCCTCGGGCCGTCTGGTTCGGACCATTAGTCCGGACCCCAGCCACGGCCGGGACTAGTGGTCCAAACCAAAGACCCATTTAGAGTGGCTTTATCGGATGGTAGTGGAGAAATCACTATAGAAACCCTACCGTTCGCTCCGCACGTGATGATTACCCGATTTCCCATCGATTTCCTGAGCTAAAATCCAGTAAAAGAATGATCAAGCGCCCACCTTGAGCTCACCGTCGGGCATGAGAAAGAGCAGAAAAGAAGGAGATTGAGGGGAAAATAGGTTGTACCATAGGCTGGCAGGTCTTCGCCGTACTCGCGGTAGTGCATGGCCGTCGGTATCCAGACGGAGACGGCATGGATGGCAACCTCGATAATGCCACGTACATCGCCGTGCAGCAGGGGCCGAAACGGACGTGGCCTTCTGTTCTCGACGAAGGAAGGTAGGGAAGAAGAGGAGATAAGGAGGAAACGGAGGGGGTTTTCTAGAATTTCGTCACCGCCAGCGCGTACAAAGGACCAAGGCGTCAATATTAGATCTTTTCTAGACATACACGTGAGCAATTATAATTAAGAGATCGCTGACATGGTAGCTTTGGACTAAAAACGTTCGGTTAGTTCAAGTTGTGGTACCAATTTGTCTAGTTTGCAAGGTGTGATACGAAAACGCAATCCGACATGGGCCAAAAAGTGTAATTAGCTCTAGAAATAACTATGCCGGCTATCGAGTTAATTGGATAAAACTACCACAATTAGGGCTCTCCGAACGGGACAGTACCACTTTCGATAATTTTTGCGAGTCAGTACCACTTATGATCCACAACGTTGCGAATTGCACTAATTTTCATCTAACAGCACATTAACACGCTTGCTGACAGGTGGGCCCATCTGCAGCGCAGAATAGTCAAAAAAATACCACTTTGGTTCTCCATCCAAAAAATGCCACGTCCATGCCCACTGCACCCGCTCATGTTCTCTAGGTACATGGCCAACATGCAGTTGTCGCGCGCCAAGGTGTGATCGCAGGCGGGCGGAGGAGGCAGCCAGTCCCTGCGAGGAGCGCAACGGCGGAGGGCGGCATGGCCGCGGGGGCGCAGGACAAGGAGGCCATGGCGTCGGGCACAGCCAGCCAGCAACGCTGCATGGTCGCGTGCGGCGCGAGGCAACAAGCAGCGCGCGGAGCCGTCCACTATCTTGCTAATCTCTTCACACCGTGAGAAAATTGAGTATGTTGTACACATGTACTGGTACTGGTTACCATCATCTGTCTACATAAGCTCTCCGTTCTCAGAGATTTGCACATGGGGAAAGTCAGTAATATAACAGCTACACGCAAAATCATTTTGGAGCCCAATGGTGTTTAACTAAGAAAAAACAGGAGGAAAAAAATGGCATACACAGCTTGGTTCTAGCAACGTATTACTAAGAAACTTTATGATGTAAAGAATATATTGCATACACAACATTGTTCCATGAAGGTACATTGACAGTTTGGCTACAGTTTGTAGGTAACACTTGGTGTCTCCAGAAATATAGCACTACTCATAGCATGTGAAGTTGAGGAAGTTATCAGACATCAAAAGTTGACAGAAAGCATGTTTTGTTCCATATTATCTTGTTCTTCCATTCAGACCTGTTTTATTAGCTGTTATGTTGATTTAAAAAATTAAATATACCATCTTGCGTTTCCCATCTGCTACTTTAATGTTTTCTTCCTTGCATTATTGCCCTGCTATTTAGTATGGAACATCAAACCCGATGGAAGGAAGCTTACTGGTTATACTATTCCTAATTTTTCATGTCGCATATTTATATACGGATTTCACATTTTTCTTACAAATACATAATTCTTATACATCAATATATTGAACAAATTGACTTACCTCTGGGAATGTGATGATCCATCTAGGTTTCTGAAGTTTAACTCATATATGATGACACATATCTCAACTTATGATGGCAAACTTGCCAATTATACTAGATAGAGACAGATAATCATTGGGCTATTTTCTATCTGCACTGTCATCTTTCACTATGGCGTGGCATTCTGAGCACCATTAGAAAAAACAAAGATTAGAACAGTATTAGGTCAGTCAAAAGGTTTGTGATACTTCTTCTCATGCAAAGTTTATTTTTGATTTCTAATACCTATGTGGCTTATGAGCTTGAGTAATATGATAACTATTTTTGCCGGTAAGATTGACGAGTTGTGCACAAGAATCTTCCTACCATGGACTCCGTCTCTTGGTAAGATTGAGACTTTCATACCTTGCATCTTGTCTGACAAATTGCCCAAGTGAATTGTATTTCAAAAATGGTTGCAACATAGGCTTAGTAAGAAATTTGTACAAACCATCAAGATGTATGGAAAAAATACTTCGCATGGATGATCAGTATTATAGTTGATTATTGAGTCCTAGAAGTAGTGCTTA
Organism: Avena eriantha; assembly: GCA_910589775.1. Taxonomy (NCBI): domain Eukaryota; kingdom Viridiplantae; phylum Streptophyta; class Magnoliopsida; order Poales; family Poaceae; genus Avena; species Avena eriantha. The sequence continues at coordinate 298,908,738 of OU342746.1, read as the reverse complement.
ATAACTTAGTACATTTTTAGTCTAAAACACTCTCACCCTTTCTAAGCATTGTATTTTGTCTGATTTGACGAATGGTAGATATATATTAACATTCCTGATATTTTTTTGAATTTCTGAATTTATTTTCTGTAAATAGAGGTTTTATGATATTCTTTTCTTCTGTTGCAATGAAGCCTTACCACGCACCACTACCTTTTGCAATGAAATATATTATATTCTTCCTTTGTCTTCTAGATAATAGTTTGTAAAAGATTTAACTTGAGAAGAAACCCTCCATTAAACTAGCTAGACACACACATCCTCAATTGAGTGGTATTTAACATCAGGTATGTGAGATCTGGACAGAATAAGTCGGATACTCAGGTCAGCAGAGTTAAAATCCCAAGATGGACAAGGTGCTTGGATTCGAACTGCTCCTCCGGAGATCTGAGACTTTGTGCTTTCCAGTTTAGTAAGGGTTTCTGTTCGATCTTTATTGAAAGAACCTCAGTAGTTGCCTCTTGCCATTCAAAAATACATAAACTAGGCAGTGACTTCTACATGGTTCTTCACAAAGACTTGAAAGTAGATGCATCATCCTCAGTTAGTGATAATGCTTCTATATCTAGGAGCCAGCTTTTTTCCTTAACACCTTGGTTTGTCTGGTGTTCTCTTTTTTGTCTGCGTCCATTTGTATAAACATATTTGAATGGGATCTGCTTACGTACGTTGCAACGACATTAGCGGATACCTCAAAGAAGTTCCGGTGGAAAGTGCTTAATGCCAGAGTGAATGAACCTCCCAACATCGTTAGAGTCAAGCCAATATATGCCCGGATAATTCCGACAGGTGACAGCGAAGAACAAAGCTTCAGTAGATTTTTATATTGAATTGATGTATTTTGTAGACCTCACAACGTAGGTGATAACATATTTTGTACTAAATATTGTTGCCATGATAAAATAGGCCACTGTCTAAGTTTTGAAATTGAAACAATACACGTATTTTGTTGTGGTATTACAATGTATGCATTTCATACTTGAATGATGTAATTGGTTGAAGGGGAAAATATGGTTTGTTTCAGCATCAATATTAGTGAAAACTAACAGGTTGACACACAAATTTTGACGACCATAGTTGTGAAAAAATGTAGTGAATTTTTATGTTAAATTTTATTCTATGTCAATTTTGAAATGATGTTCGACTCTTTTGTTCTACTAACTGTGTATGGAAGATAAGTCATGTATTTTGTTGGAGATGAGTCTTTTCTTTATTTATTTTACCATGGAAATCATTTCATTCTGAAGTTCTGATCCGCAATTAAGTGTGATACTATATGAAGTCCAGATTCATGTGGTAGGTTACATTCATGTTCTAAGTTATTTCAATCTGGGCATTTATCTTTTTCATATTAAGTTCGTCAAATGGATCTTGATATGTGGTTCTCTCTCTTCTATTTGATATCTGTGTTTAGAACTTCTAAATCAAAGGGATCTCAGGGTTGCATGTTTGCTCACTGGAGTTGGTTGTTTATTTCTGTCGATTATCGGTGTTGTCATATAATTGATCTGATTTAATAGTACTCTCTGTTTTATAGGGTGGATATTATTATAAGAATGTTAAATGTATACTTCAATTTGCTCTTGCATTTTTAAAAGCATCATGTATTGGTGCTTTGTGTTTCGAACCTTGAAGATGATATGTATTTGAAGCTCTTATTATTTTAATGTATATTTATATAATGTAACAAAGTCAACATCTGTGTTGCACGTGCACGAGTTCTAGTATACACTAGTAATTCAATGGTGTATACAACTGTAATTATCATGAAAAAAATAAAAAATCAGTGGAAAAAAACTATAGCAACAAAGCATTACAAAGGGCAACCACCAGCCCATGAAACGAAAAAAATTGCTTGATACAAAACCAATAGGGAATCCAGAATGCCCCCAACTGAACTGTCATGGAAAGCAGAGATGATTTTCTGCTGAATATTATGGTTGTTACCTACCCAGATACAGTTCTTACATCTCAACAACCCATTGCTCAAAGCGAAGGAGGGATGAGAAGATGGACTCATAGATAGATGTTGTAATAAATTTTTAGCTTGTTCATCATTGTTGTAACTGTCTTGAATTTCCTGCATCCAAAGAGGCTGGACCACTAAAACTGGCATAACTTCAGGTTGTTGAATTGGCCGGTGAGACAAAGCATCAGCAACTCGATTATCTGCATCCTTTTTATATACAATCATGTACTGCAGACCCATCAATTTGGTCAGGGATTTCTATTGCCAATTGGTATGAAGCTGCTGATCAGCTAAACTGCACAAACTACAATTATTAGTAAGAATCAAAAATTCCTTTACCAGCAAATATGGATGCCACTATTGTATAGCCAAAAGAATAGCTGATGTCTACGCACTTTTATTCTTGTAGACAGTTGTTGGGCCTCCAAGTGCAGAGGTTTGTAGAATAGCAGCAAGTTTTCCCTTAAGTGGATCACCCAAGGTTTACCGAACTCAGGGAGGAAGTGGTCAAAGGTATTCCCTCTCAAGCAACCCTGCAATCAAGATACAAGAAGTTTCTTGTGTCCCCAACACACCCAATACACTTGTCAGGTGTATAGGTGCACTAGTTCGGCGAAGAGATAGTGAAATATAAGTGGTATGGGTAATTATAAGTGGTAACGGTGATAGAAAATAGATTGATGGCGTGGAAGAGACTAAAGGCAAACTGAAATAAAGATGGAAGCAAGCAAACATGTAACAGATCTAGTAGCAAACGGTGTTTCAATGCTTAGAAACAAGGCCTAGGGATCATACTTTCACTAGTGAACACTCTCATATAAATATCATCTCTTTATGATACTACTCTTAACTACTCTCCGGTTGAACACTCTAACGATGGTAGGGCTATAACAGCAAACCTCAAAGTAAGTCTTTCCCATCTAGAAAACCTCACACTGTCACCTTGAGTACTAGATGGTTCCAACAAACACCACAATTTCATAGAGAAATCCAACTCCAAATATAACTCATAACAAGTATTTGTAATCTCTAGCCTAAGTGCCACCATGGTGAGCACGCTCACACTTTCACACACATGGGGAGAGCAGAGATTCATTAAAGCACTTGAGTAGCAAGGTAGATCTACTAGATTACAAAGCTCATGATAACAATATGATCATGCATAGAGAGAGAGATGAACACATAGCTACCGGTAGAACCCTTAGCCTCGAGGGAGAACTACTCCCTCCTCATCATGGGAATCAACAATGGTGATGGAGATGGCGGTGGAGATCGATGGAGATGGCTCCGGGGGCACTTCCCCGTCCTGGCAGGGTGCCGGAACAGAGACTTTCTGTCCCCTGAATCTCCCCTTCGGTGGCGGCGGCGCTGTGGAACTTTTCGTGGCTGGAGGCTTGACTATCTAGGATTTTGGTATCGAGAGGCTCTTATAGGAGAGAGGGGAGACCGAGGGGGTGCCAGGGGCCACCACACCATGCCCTGGCGCGGCCTGGGGTGACCCGCGCCTGGGGGGTGTGGCCAGGCCCTGGCCCTCCTCCGTCTCGTATTCTGGCTCCGTGAGTCTTCCGGTAAAATTGGAACTTTGGCTTTTGTCCCGTCCAATTCCGAGAATATTCATTTTATGACTTTCCTGGAACCAAAAACAGCAGAAAACAGGCAACTGGCACTGTGGCTCTTGTTAATAGGTTAGTCCAAGATATCATATGAAAAGTACTCCAAAGTATGGACAAAACATAAGAAAGTAGATAAAACCAAGCATGGAACATCAAAAATTATAGATACATTTGCAATGTATCAATAGCCAAATACTATTTTTCATACACAGAAAGAGTTTGGTTCTTAGGACCCAAAGCTTTACTCGCATAAGCTATAGGATGTCCATCCTGCATCAACACAACACCAATACCTTTATCAGAAGCATCAGTTTCAAAAACCTTTGTCATTGAAACTGTCTGAAAGTCTGAAATGCATGAGTCCTACCATCTGCCGACTGAAAGTCTGAAATGCATGAGTCCTACCATCAGTAGATGAGAATAGCCAACTGATGCTTCAGAGACAGAACTTGCATTTCAAACTTTCAGATCCGCTTGTCAAAACCCAAAGTTGCCACTGATAAACACATGAGTTCAGAAGCATCTACCGACTGCTGGTTATTCTCATCATTTTCTGTTTGCAATAGTTCAACCATCTCTTGAACAAAATGGAGCTGCACAGTACCTTGACATTTATGTTCCTTGCCCCACCTTTCACCACAGATGAAACATAGCCCTTTCGCTCTTCTATAGTTTCTCAATGCCGACCACTTGTCCTCGACAACTGCTGGACGAATTGGTTGCATAGGTGCCCTATCCAATTTAGGTACTGCTTGAAGAATTGGAAGGTTCTGTTGTTGAGCAACTGGAACATAAGGTCGACGCACAGTGTTCTGAAGCTGTTGATTGATGGGAGTACTGCCATCACCCAACTCTTCATGAAGGAGTGCCAATTGATAAGCCGCGTCCAAATCTTCAGGTAACAGTATTGCAACCATCAGACGAACTGTTGGCTTCAGCCCATTCATGAACCGAGTGATGCAATTGATCCATTAACTGAGAAAATTCCTCCACATAAGCTTCTACTGTCGTCAACTGATTGATGTGAAACATACGCCTGAGCAAGGTAGCGTGCTGATTTATGCCGAAACGAGCCAAAAGAGCGAGACAGAATTCTTCCCAATCGGCATTAGGGGAACTGGATCTGGAGGACTCTAGCCACTTAGTTGCTACTCCATCAAATTGAGCAGACGCGTACGGAATCCAGAGCTGACGAGTTGTTCCCCATAACGCAAAATACTCTTCACATCTCGTTTGCCAGAGATGCGGATGAGAACAATCAAATCGCGGCAAATCCACCCGAGGACCAGGAGAAAAGTGGTCAGAGCACTCCACGAAAAATTCCTCACCAATTTTATCCGATGAATCTAGGTATTCAGAATCTTGCGTACCTCTCGCCGGAGGGGGAATATAACATCCCGTCCTCCGGCCGTGAAAAGCATCGCGACGCCTAGATTGGCCTTCCCGTTCTTCCCGTGGTGCGTGTGGTGTTGCCGCAGTGGAAGTAGAGGTTCCGTTGAGCTTGTCCAGTGCTCGGTGGATCTCCGTCATCGCACCATCGACCTTGACATTGAGCGCCGAGAATTTGGCGTCATTGTCCTTGATCATGTCCGTCATCGCCCGAGCCGCCGATGATTGGTACGAATTGACCCGATCTTCCACCGCCTCCTTCGCCGATCGCTTCAACAGATCGAAGATCTGCTTGTCCTCCTCCGATAACTCCTCCATGGCTTGATGGAAAACTAATTCCCGATGACGAGTGTTGTGATTGTGGCTATGCAGCGCCAGGATTTTTGGCTCTAAATACTAAGATGCTACTCCTATAAGCAACTAGATCTGCAGCGGGCTAGGGTTGTGGATCTGGATCATAGCATATATGGTTTCATATGTCAGACGTTCCTCCCCCACGTCTGTCTTTACAATAGAGCGATACTTGCGGTACAAGCGATGCCAAGCCAAATCCTTCCTAGCCAAGTTCATCGATACACTAGACAGAAATATATATAGGCTATCTAATCCACTCGTCTCCAGCTATGTGCGCTGGTAGCCTCCTGTTCCTGTTGGGCCTTATCGTAATCTTGACTTGTTCTTCCTGGTTGGGCCTTGGGCCGTCTTGGTCGCTAACAGGAGGAAACCTTTATCCAATTGAAAAACAGCAGACTGTCAAACAGCTAAAGTGATTAAGTAGCATTGCGCTCCATTGGACATCGCTCAAGATTGTCGTCGAGACGGACTGCACGGAGGCCTGCGTGTTGATAAAAAACATAACACCAAATATTTCCATGTACGCTGCTAGAGTGCTAGGACGAGAGTTGATGAAGGAAAGAGATGTTATAGTAGCTAGTATGGGCCGGGAGGCAAATTGTGTCACCCATGATCTAGCTAAGCTTGGTAGAACTAGACCTAAAATGGCAGCATGGTTAGCCAATTTCCCGTCGGAGATTAGCCAGTCCATTGCGGCTGATTGTAGCTCTACAGGTTTTTAATAATATATCTCTTTTCTGCGCAAAAATAAAGTGATTAAGTATTAGTAGCATATCTTGTTTGGATCTTTTCTAATAAATGACATCATTTTCTAACCAACTATGGCGGATTACCTGTACATAGGCTGTATCCTCATCAATGTAAAAAAGATCCTATAACCAAATAAATAACCACAGGTGAGGAGCTAACTGCTAAGCAAGCGCTCGCAATGGCGGAGCAGCAGCAGCAGCTCGCTGACGCCATCAGCGACCAGGCCGCCCTCTCCCTGCGACTCCTCGTCCACTTCAACCTCGGTCACACCGACCAGAACCTCGCCTTCTCTCCCTCCTCCTTCCACACAATTCTCTCCCTACTCACCTCCGGCGCCACGGGCCCCCACCGCGATCAGATCGCTTCCTTCCTCGGCCCCGCCGGCGCGGACGCGCACTCGGCCCTCGCCTCCCACATCGCCGCGACCGCAAGAACGAGTTCCACAACCCAAGCACCACCCAGCTGCAGCGACGAGGAAGAAGATGATGAGCCAGAATTGAGCCCAGAGCTCCTGTACGCCACGGGCATCTGGGTCGATTCCTCGCTCCGCCTAAAACCCTCCTTCGCGGCTGCGGCGGCGTCCACGTACGACGCGGCGGCCCGATCCATCTCCTTCCGCTCTAGCCCCGACCAGGTCAGATCGGAGATCAACGCCTGGTTTGAGGCCAAGACCGGTGGCCGGTGGAAGGCGTTCCTCCGTGAGGGCTCCATCGGCGTCACCACGGCCATCGTCCTCGCCAACGCGCTCTACTTCCGAGCCTACTGGTACGACCCCTTCGAGAAGAACCTCACCGAGGACGGGGACTTCTACGTCTCGCCGGGGCAGGTCGTGCGCGCGCCCTTCATGGCGGGGAGCGCCCTGCACGCGTACATGTGCATCGCCGTCCATCCAGGATTCAAGGTACTGCGGATGCCTTACGCCGGGCGCTACTCCATGTGCATCTACCTTCCCGACGACCGCGACGGGCTGCCGCGGCTGCTGCGCGAGCTTGTCGACGATCCGACGCCACTCCTCCACGTGCCGGAGAGGATCCCAAAGTTCGAGGCGTCGCTGAGGGTGGAGGCATCGGGGATCCTCCAGGACCTCGGGTTGCACCTGCCCTTCATCCCCTCTACGGCCAGCGAGTCCTTCTCAGAGATGCTGGAACTGGACGACGGTTCTTCCATGATGCAGTTGGCCGTGTCGTCCGTCGTGCACCAGTGCTCCGTGCACGTCAACGAGAAAGGTACCGTGGCAGCTGCAGCCACCGAGCTGGAGATGCTGGGGTTTGGCATGCCGTCCGATCCTGAGATGATCGTGGACTTCATCGCCGATCACCCATTCCTGTTTATCATACGGCAGGAGAAGGGGGATACCTCCGGGGTTGTGCTTTTTGCCGGCCAAATCGTTAATCCCCTGTTGGACTAATTGTTCAATGGTGAATTGCAACGGGATTGGAAGTTAAGTAGTACTAGGTGATCTTGAAGAAATCAACTAGTGTTATATGTTGATCCAAATTCTACAAAGTAAAGGCCAATTTTTGACGGAGCGGAGCGAGGCCCGTCGCCGGATCGTTGATGACCTAGGTTACCACCGCTATATATACTTCTTGTAAGCCGCCGGCTGGGATAAGTATCTGTGAAATCCCCGGCGTTGTGTAAACACTCCTCGTTATAGTGAAGTTTTGTTGGCTAGCGCCCGTGTTTTTTCCCTTCTCTTTGTTGGAGAGAGTTTTCCACGTTAAACCTGTGTCCCTCTTGCTGTGATTTTATTTTCGTCTTCGTTATTTACTTGTCGCAAAGCTAACAACTAGTGCTTCACATAGAAATTAAAGTCTCAAGAATCATCAAAGGATCAACAGCTTTGGAGTAGCCGGTAATTATTAGGCTGTTTTTTTGGTTTTTTTAGGTGTATCAGAGACACTTGTTGGATGGGTAAGAGCATCTCTAGCAGATCTCGGAACCGAATAAGTGGGATCGGGAACCGGAAAAGGCATATGGAGTTCGAGGTTTCCGGAGCACAATAGATTATGGATATTCCAACAGTATTTTTTAAAAAGAAATTCGCAGAATTGTCTAGATACTATTTCATACATAGATAGGAGTTCATACATTACACATATCGATTCTAGAAGTCTACATGCCATGGCCGACTAAAACTTAAACCCTAACTAAAAGGACGAAAAGGCGGCATCACCTGGACCACAATACGGTGACGCTTCTTTGTCGGGACACGAAGGCGGCGCCTCCTCACTCGTCGTCAAAGTCGGTGTTCCCTACCATTTTGGCTGGAGCAGTACATCGAAATGCCAGGCTTGGCGGTTGGCCTCGTGCTGCTTCGATGCCACGAGGACCTGCTCGAGTCGCACGGCATTCGCGGCCGACAATGATGCTTCACGAGTAGCATGATGGCCCACACATATGGTCACTAGGCCTAGGTATCTCTCGGCCTCATCATCCGGGCTATTGTCCCCACGCCGACGCCTTCCAAACTCCCCTGGCCATGCCATCCTGGTGCCAAAAGGCAACACACCATCGCGTAATAAGGGCTCCCCGCTCCTACCACTCTCATCTCTCCCTGTTCTCGCTTGAGAGTCGTTTCATGCTTTCTGGCCCAAACCGAGGCATCTCCCGGCGGTGTTGCCGCCGGTGAGAGGCCAAGGGGAGGTGTTGGCATAGATAGGTTAGTAGCTATGGTTTGTGTTGCCTCTGTGCACTCTAGGAGTAGAGCATCGAAGCTTTGCGGCTGAATTCGATGTGTGCTAGTGGTTCTTCTCTGGCTAGCGGCGCTTCGATGGTGGGGGTGCTCATGGCCAGAGAAGATGAAGCCGGAGATCTCCGCCAATAAGGCCGGCATATGGGGCCTATCCTCGCTGGTAGTGGCGCGAGCTGCAGCGAGGGCGTCCGCGGGCATGCTTTGGCGGCTTCCATGGTGGGAGGCGCCGGCATGCTCAGGTTCAGGTTCGGGTTCCTCGAATAAGCACGTACCCCGGCGGATCTGCGGTGCTCCTGCTCTGATCTCCCTCATGGTCGGATGTGGCGGTGGGGGGAGTGGGATCTTGGTTGTGTGTTGTTCGGCTCTGGTCGAGGTGAAGGGTATAGTGAAGCTTCGAATCGTGGAGTTTTCCAGCAGTGGACCTTATGCGACGGCATTGATCGTCTTGCATATGCCTCTGATGGCCATGCAACAGCCCTCCTTGGCCATGCGATGGTTGATCTTCTTCCTCTTGGCCCTAGGCTGTATGGGTGGATCTTCCTCGACCACAGCGCTGGATCCATGGTTGTTGCTACTCCAAGTGGCTCGCTCCCCGGTAGCAGCGGCGGTGCTAGCATTGGGAGGTTGTTCTTCGACGGTGGAGAAGACTAGGGATCAGATCGCTTTTTTTCTTCCCTAGGGTCTTATCTGTAAAAGACTTAGCCTTATCTATAAAATTCCTATCTCTTAGGGATTCTGCTGTAAATTTCTGCCCACCGAGTTAAATGAAGCTTCCAGGGTCTTCGGACCCTTATCTTATGCATAAAAAACATCGCGGAATAAGAAAATGGTGTCCCACATTGCACCTTCCCTTACAAGGGTTCCCCCCTCTGGTCTGACAACATTGCCTTGATCTTGCTCGATGGTGATGCCCACAACATCCTTGGTGCAATGCAAGATAGGTGTAAAAATCGTGTTCTTGATTTAGGTCGATTCGATTTGCGGTGTATATGTGGTCAATTTTGTTATCAGATTATTAATTATGAAATCGTATTGTGTAGTTTTGATTTTCATAGCATCGTCACCTTCTATATGAACATGGTGATATATTTGATTGGATTCAATCTAAATATGCCATTAGATTAATTGAATTCAATTGATAAATTTTATGACTCCATGAATTATATGCAGGATGTGTTCAATGCTTCTCAATCAAACAAAGAAGAAAGAAAAAAAGGCAATAGAATTATAAAATGATAAATATGAACCCTTGGTGAAGATGTGGGAGAGTGTGACACTAGGTGCGCTGGAGATCAAACTTGTAACAACTATTGGCAACACATTGATACGTTGCTAACGTATCTATAATTTTTGATGTTCTGCTTATTTTATATCTACTTTCTTATATTTTGTCCACACTATGGAGTACTTTTTATACACTTTCTTGGACTAACCTATTAACAAGATGCCGCAGTGCCAGCTGCCAGTTTTCTGCTGTTTTTGGTTCCACGAAAGTTAGAAAATGAATATTCTCGGAATTGGACGCGACAAAAGCAAAAGTCAATATTTCACCGAGGGGGCCACGGAGCCAGAAGACGAGACAGAGAGGGGCTAGAGGCCGGCCACACCACCTGGCCCCCCGGCCTCCCTCTTCGCCTATATATTGTCTCCGATACAGAAACCCTAAGTATTCGATCAAAATTCCACGAAAGAGTCTGTAGCCGCTGTCATCTCCATCCTTAGACCGGGAGAGATCTGAAGCTCTTCCCGGCACCCTACCGGAGGAGAGAATTCACCCTGGAGGCCTTCTTCATCACGATGCAAGCCTCTGGTGTGATGCGTGAGTAGTTCATCCTTGGACTACGGGTCCATGTAGTAGCTAGATGGTTGGTTCTTCTCCTTTGTGCTATCATGTTTAGATCTTGTAAGCTCCATTCATGATCAACATCATCTATTTGAATCCTACATGTTGTGTTTGCGGAGATCCGATGGATATTCAGATGCTATTTCAGACTGATTGTTAATTCTATCATGTCTTTGTTATTTGTGATCATGCATGCTCTCCGTTGTTCGTAGCTATCTTGGCAGAGTAGATGCTAGCAACACCAAGAGGGAGTATTTATGCTTGATAGTGGGTTCATGCCACTAGTAATCTGGGGAAGTGACAAAAATCTTTAAGGTACTAGATGTGTTGTTGCTACTAGGGAGAAAACAACAATCCTTTGTTCATAGAACAATCGTATTGTTTACTTTACATGCAATGCTTAATGCAATTATCCGTTGCTTGCAACTTAATACTGGAGGGGGTTCGGATGATAACCTGAAGGTGGATTATTAGTCATAGATGCAGTTGGATTACGGTCTATGTATAATGTTATAATGCCCAATCAAATCTCATAGGATTTAAGATCATTAGTATATGCATGTATGCTTTCTCGATGTTTGTCAATTGCCCCGCTATAATTTGTTCACCCAACATGTCATCTATCCTAAGGAGAATCACCACTAGTGAACTATGGACCCCGATCCTTTCTTTTACCATCAATCTACAACTATTTAATGTTTTTGTTTACTTTCTGCAAGCTATTACTATCTTCCACACAATACGTTTAATCCTTTGTTTTCAGCAAAACCGGTGAGATTGACAACCTCTCTGTAAGTTGGGGGCAAAGTTCTGTGATTGTGTTGTGTAGGATTCCAAGTTGGAAACAACACCTTGGAGGTGTTTCCTTGCTCCTACTGGTTCGATAACCTTGGTTTCATAACTGAGGGAAAACTTGCTGCTATGATCATCATACCTTCCTCCTGGGGTGCCCCAACGAGCTCGATATATTTTGGGCCATCAAGCTATTTTTCTGGCGCCGTTGTCGGGGAGTCAAGGACATCTTCACAAGGGGAGTCCCTCATAACCAATCTTTTTACTTTGTTTTATTTGTTTTGCTTTGTTTATTTCTGCTTTGTTTGCTTGTTTATTTATCAAAAACACACAAAAATAGTTGTACTAAGTTTGCTTTCTTTATTAAAAACACAAAAAATGACTACTCTTGAAAACACTAAGTTATGTGACTTCACTAGCACCAACAACAATGATTTCATGTGCACACCTATTGCTCTACCTGTTCCTGAAGCAACTTTCTTTGAAATTAAACCTACTTTACTCAATCTTGTTATGAGGGAACAATTTTATGGTATTGGTACTGAAGATGCTGCTGCTCATCTAAATAACTTTGTTGAACTTTGTGAGATGCAAAAGCATAGGGATATAGATGGAGATATTATTAAGCTTAAATTGTTTCCTTTCTCTTTGAGAGGAAAAGATAAAGAATGGTTGCAATCCCTAACTAGAAATAGTATTGATTCTTGGACTAAATGCAAAGATGCTTTCATTGGAAAATACTATCCTCCTGCTAAGATTATATCTATGAGAAGTAAAATAATGAAGTTTAAACAATCTGATAATGAACATGTTGCTCAAGCTTGGGAAAGAATGAAACCTTTGGTAAAGAATTGTCCCACTCATGGACTGACTGCTTGGATGATTATCCAAACCTTTTATGCAGGATTGAATTATTCTTCAAGAAATCTACTGGATTCTGCTGCTGGAGGTACCTTTATGACCATTACTTTGGGTGCTGCAACAAAGCTTCTAGATAATATGATAGTTAACTATTCTGAATGGCATACCGAGAGAGATCCACAAGGTAAGAATGTAAATTTTGTTGAAGAAACCTCCTCCTTGAGTGATAAAATTGATGTTATTATGTCTATGCTTGTTAATGGGAAAGCTCATATTGATCCAAATCATGTTCCCTTAGCCTCTTTCGTTGCTCAAGAAGAGCAAGTTGATGTGAACTTTATAAGAAATAATAACTATGGGCCATATCCTCCCAATAATGGTAATGCTTATGGAAATTCCTACAACAATAATAGGAGTGCACCCTCTGAACTTGAAGATATGCTTAAATATTTTATTAGTGAAACAAACTGCTTTCAATAAAACTATTGAGGAAAAACTCTCTAATGCTGAAAGAAATATAGCATCATTGGCTGAAGCACAATCTTCTTTTAATAAAATGACTGCTAAACCTAAAACTATTGAGAATCCCTTTGCATCTACTAATGCCATACAAGTTAGAATTGATGAAAATGTTAGAATATTAGCTGAATTGCACGCTAAGTGGGAAAGAGAAGATGAAATTGCTAGAAATATTAGTGTTTCTACTATCACTGCCAGTAATGTTGAAGCTAATAAACCCAATGGAACCTTTTCTAATAAAAATGTTGAAATTCTTCGAAATATGGGAAACAATAGCTCTACTACTTTAGATGATAATTATGATTTTGATCTTGATGGTTGTAACATCTCTGAAGTTATTATGTTCCTACAAAAGCTTGCTAAAAGTCCTAATGCTGTGTTATGAATATGGCCTTTACAAACCACATTACTGATGCTCTCATAAAACTTAAAGAAGAAAAGATGAAACATAAAGCTTCTATTCCTATGAAACTAGAAGATGGTTGGGAACCCATCATTAATATGAAAGTGAATGATTTTGATTTCAAAGCTTTATGTGATCTTGATATTAGTGTTTCTCTTATGCCTAGAAGGATTTATGATATGCTTGATTTGCCACCATTGGAAGATTGTTATTTAAATGTCCCACTTGATGATAATGCTAAAAGGAAACTCATAGGGAGTATTAATGATGTTCTTATTATGGTTAACAATGCCTATGTCCCCGTTGATTTCTATGTTTTGGATGTCGAATGCAATGCTTCTTGTCCTATTACTTTGGGAAGACCTTTTCTTAGAACTGTTGGTGCCATTATTGATATGAAAGAAGGCACCATTAAATATCAACTCCCACTCAAGAAAGGTATAGAACACTTCCGTAAGAAGAGAGAGAAGATTCCTTTTGCCTCTCCTATGAAAACAAAAATTGCTCTTAATGCTTCTTCATTTGAGAATACTTGATTCTTTTTCTTGCTTCTTATGCCTAACTTAAAGGCGTTAAAGAAAAGTACTTATTGGGAGATAACCCAAAAGTTTTAGATGAGTCTCGGAAATTATTACCTCTATAATAACCGCTCCTTATCCTTTTTATTTGCTTTTTGTGCCAAGAGTAACCTCTAATGAGAGAGAAGTAATGCTTGGGAAAGTTGCTGTCCCGAAACATATTTTTGTGCTTTGCTGTAAACATTCGTGTGAAATCTCTGTATGTCGGTTTGAGCTGTAATGTTTTGTGCTTCTGCCCCAGGTTTTTATCCAACTTTAGTTAGCTCAACACTTTTCTATTTGAGTAACAGAAGGTCTTCGAAAAAATTGGTTTTTACCTGCTGGTCTGTTTTGACAGATTTCTGCCATTATTTGCATTTGCTTCTTATTGATTCCTTTTTGGGTTATTTTTGGGGAATTGGGCTTTTTAAGGGAAGTGCTATAGTAACTTGTGTTTTAATGTAAGTTTTATTAGTGTTGAAACTGAACCCAAAGACTTATTATCTTGAGTACACTAATGTTGCTAATAAAGATTGTGTGAAGTTTTGTTTGAAGGAAAAAAATCAGGTGTAACAAAAGAATGATGTAATGAGATGATGAATGGACTAAAGCTCAATCTTGGGGATGCCACCCGTGTCACCCCAAGAAATATCCAAGAAGTACAAGAATCAAATCTTGGGGATGCCCAAGGCATCCCCTTCTTCATCAATAAAAATCTCAGGTTTCTTCCAAACCCTCCATTTTTATTGTTTCATGCACAGTTGTATTGTTCTTGGAGCGTCTTTGTTTTTGTTTTTGGTTTTCGTTTTCTTGGTTTGATTAGTTTGCTTGAATAAATTGGTTGTACCCCCTCATTCATACATTACTTTTCAAATAAGTTTGGTTTGGATTGGAAAAAGAGTAGGAAAAGTTCATGCTTAAGTGATAAAAGGAGCTTGTTTTTGAGTGTGGCCTATGCTTTGTCATGTCATGCTTGATATCGTTTTGTATTTATGCTTAGTGATTTTTTCTATAGCATGACATGTTATAAACAATTGAGATTGCTTAATGTGCCTTGAAAGAATCATGCGTTGTTTTAGCATATTAAAGCATAGTATTGTGGTATTCTCCTTTGATGCTTTATTTGGGTTGACTTGGCGCATGCTCACACCATGTTATGACTATCCCAAGTCACCATAGCCTTTATGATCCTTTAGTTTTCGACTTGTAATATCACTTTATACTTTAATTAATGATGTTTTGTCGCTTTGCATGATTATGGCCATCATTGCTCTCTTAGTTGGTCGCTCCCAGTCTTTTGCTAGCCTCCATAACCAAGTGTGAGTTCCACTCATGCATCCAACTCCAACTAAAACCAAGTTATCTCAAAGAGTACACCATACCTACCTATTAGCATTTGCTATTCCAAGTATATTCATGTTTTTATCTACCTTCTGAATTAAACTTGTTATGAGAAAAGTAGTGATTAAAGCTCTCACGAACTTGATGGCACACTTTACTTTTCTTGCCCCTAATAAGCTCGAACCATCGTATCATCTGTGTTGTATATGCTTGCACTTATAAGTTGGGGATTAGCAGAACCATGCTGTCATGGGGAATGCTTTCAACATTGCACTAGTACATTGTACCTAGTTGTTATCATGCTCTTTTGTCTATGGATATCGTCGGTGTGAAATGAAAAGGGAGCTTGTAAGTCCATGGAGTTATGTATGTGTGTTAGAGAAATGCCTGGGCCGCTGGTCTAATCCATGCCTAATCATGGTGGAAACCTGCAGCGTAACCATAATGAGCAATCTATGAAGCATTCTTCTTATAAAAAAAGAGATAGAGATTGAGAAAAAAAGAGAAAAAAAGAGATGAGAAAAGAGGAAAGAGAGGAAAAGGCACCATTTTCCCTTGGTAAATAAGAAGATTGCTGAGATGCTCGTTGTCTGCTTGCCTTGTCATTTTGATATGGGGATTCTTCTGTATCATCGGGCAAGGGGTACCCCGTTGGCAGTTCTCTATGATACACATGTACTTACTATGACAAGAACTTACCGGTAACTAAACTTGAGTAGCATGAGGAGCGGCCCTCGTATTCAAGGGACATGAGATTTCCAACTTATACTTTGTCAAGCATATACTCCATGGTTTGTTCACTTTAACCTTAATCACTTCAAGATGTTTATGATAGGGGCAATGAGAGCTGAAAGCTAATAAGTACCATAATTTTTGGAAGATCTTTATGAGACGTGAACCCCTGCTTCCTTCTATGAAGGCCTTTCTTTTACTTTTATGTTGAGTCTCCATTTTCTATCTTTATGCACCTATTGAGAGAGCATAGTGGCCATTCTTAGTTTAATGTGCATTGTCCAAAGACTTGTTGATTGATGCATAACTTTGATATTACTTGTTATTAAACTACTTGTATCTAGTCACCCTTATGAACTTTGAAGGTGTCCTATGCAATTATGTTTTGCTACACTATGAGGACAAGCTGAATAACATTCTTATTATGTTTTATTTATGTGAAACAAACAAACGTCTTGCAAAGAATTATTATTCATGAATCTTTTATTTGTGCCTTTTCATGTTACAACATAGTTGCTTTGTCTTATTGTTAGAACTTTATCTTTCATGCTATGTTGAAGTATTTTGATCCCAGCTATCAATGTTTTACAAATACTTTGATCAAGTCTATGATGGTGCATGTCACCTCAAAAATTATTCTTTCTTTTTATCACTTACCTACTCGAGGACGAGCAGGAGTTAAGCTTGGGGATGTTGATACGTTGCTAACGTATCTATAATTTTTTATGTTCCATGCTTGTTTTATATCTACTTTCTTATGTTTTGTCCACACTTTGGAGTACTCTTTATACACTTTCTTGGACTAACCTATTAACAATATGCCACAGTGCTAGCTGCCTGTTTTCTGCTGTTTTTGGTTCTAGGAAAATCAGAAAATGAATATTCTCAAAATTGGACGGGACAAAAGCCAAAGTCAATATTTCACCGAGGGGGACACGGAGCCAAAAGACGAGACGGAGAGGGGCCAGGGGCCGGTGATACATTGCAAATGTATCTATAATTTTTGATGTTCCATGCTTGGTTTTATCCACTTTCTTGTGTTTTGTCCACACTTCGAGTACTTTTCATATGATTTCTTGGACTAACCTATTAACAAGAGCCAAAGTGCCAGCTGCCTGTTTTATGTTGTTTTTGGTTCCAGGAAAGTCAGAAAATGAATATTCTCGGAATTGGACGGGACAAAACCCAAAGTGCCTATTTTTCCGGAAGTCATCAGATGCCAGAGTACGAGACGGAGAGGGGCCAGGGGGCCACCACACCACCTGGCCGCGCGGCCCAGCCTAGCCCGCGCCAGGGGGTGGTCTGGCCACCTCCAGCACCCCCTCGGCCTCCCCTTCCGCCTATAAGATGCCCTCGGGACGAAAACCCTAAGTACCCGATCAAAAATCCACGAAAGAGTCTGTAGCCGCCGTCATCTCCATGCCTAGATCGGGAGGGATTTGAAGCTCTTCCCGGCACCCTGCCAGAGAGGGGAATTCACCCTGGAGGCCTTCTTCATCACCATGCAAGCCTCCGGTGTGATGCGTGTGTAGTTCATCCTTGGACTACGGATCCATGTAGTAGCTAGATGGCTGGTTCTCCTCCTTTGTGCTTTCATGTCCAGACCTTGTGAGCTTCGTTCATGATCAAGATCATCTATTTGTAATTCTACATGTTGTGTTTGCAGGGATCCAATGGATATTGAGATTCTATTTCAGATTGATTATTGATTCTATCATGTCTTTGTTATTTGTGATCTTGCATGCTTTCCGGTGTTAGTAGCTATCTTGGCCAAGTAGATGCTAGCAACTCCAAGAGTTAGTATTTATGCTCGATAGTGGGTTCATGCCTCTGGTAATCTGGGGAAGTGACAGAAATCTCTAAGGTACTACATGTGTTGTTGCTACTAGGGAGAAAACAACAATCCTTTGTTCATAGAACAATCGTATTGTTTACTTTACACGCAATTCGTAAAGCAATAATCTGTTGCTTGCAACTTGATACTGGAGGGGGTTCGGATGATAACCTGAAGGTGGATTATTAGTCATAGATGCAATTGGATGGCGGTCTATGTATAATATTGTAATGCCCAATCAAGTCTCAAAGGAGTCAAGTTGATTAGTATATGCATGTATTGCTTTCTCGGTGTTTGTCAATTGCCCCACTGTAATTTGTTCACCCAACATGTTATCTATCTTAAGGAGAGCCACCTCTAGTGAACTATGGATCCCCGTACTTCCTTTTACATACAATCTACAAACTGTTTACTGCTTTGTGTTTACTTTCTGCAAACTATTACTTCCTTCCATTCGATACGTTTAATCCTTTGTTTTCAGCAAAACACGGTGAGATTGACAACCTCATCGCAAGTTGGGGACAAAGTTCTGTGGTTGTGTTGTGCAGGTCTCCATGTTGCTACTAGCATCGGTAGTGCGCCCTGCCAAGGCTCAGCTAGCAACACCTTTGGGGTGTTTCCTTGCTCCTACTGGTTCGATTAAACCTTGGTTTCATAACTGAGGGAAACTTGTTGTTGTGCTCATCATACCTTCCTCTTGGGGTTCCCAACGAGCTCTACATCAACACCGAGTCATCAGCCGGCCACACCACCTGGACGTGCGGCCTGGCCTCGCCCGCGCCAGGGGGTGGTGTAGCCACCTAGGGCACCCCCTTGGCCTCCCTCTTCGCCTATATATTGCATTCGATACAAAAACCCTAAGTACCCGATCAAAATTCCACGAAAGAGTCTGTAGCCGCCGTCATCTCCATCCCTAGATCAGGAGGGATATGAAGCTCTTCCCAGCACCCTGCTGGAGGGGAGAATTCACCCTGGAGGCCTTATTCATCACCATGCAAGCCTCCGGTGTGATGCGTGAGTAGTTCATATTTGGACTACGGGAACATGTAGTAGCTAGATAGTTGGTTCTTCTCCTTTGTGCTATCATGTTTAGATCTTGTGAGCTCCGTTCATGATCAAGATCTATTTGTAATCCTACATGTTGTGTTTGTGGGGATCCGATGGATATTGAGATGCTATTTCAGATTCATTATTGATTCTATCATGTCTTTGTTATTTGTGATCTTGCATTCTCTCCGTTGTTAGTAGGTATCTTGGCCGAGTAGATGCTAGCAACTCCAGGAGGGAGTATTTATGCTCGATAGTGGGTTCATGCCTCTAGTAATCTAGGGAAGTGATAGAAATCTCGAAGGTACTAGATGTGCTGTTGCTACTAGGGAGAAAATAGCAATCCTTTGTTCATAGAACAATCGTATTGTTTACTTTACACGCAATGCTTAATGCAATTATTTGTTACTTGCAACTTAATACTGGATGGGGTTCGGATGATAACCTGAAGGTGGATTATTAGTCATAGATGCAGTTGGATTACGTTCTATGTATAATGTTGTAATGCCCAATCAAATCTCATAGGATTCAAGATGATTAGTATATGCATGTATGCTTTCTCGATGTTTGTCAATTGCCCCGTTGTAATTTGTTCACCCAACATGTCATTTATCTTAAGGAGAATCACCACTAGTGAACTATGGACCCCGGTCCTTTTTTTTACCATCAATCTACAACTATTTACTGTTTTCTGTTTACTTTCTGCAAGCTATTACTATCTTCCACACAATACGTTTAATCCTTTGTTTTCAGCAAAACCGGTGGACAACCTCACTGTAAGTTGGGGAAAAGTTCTGTGGTTGTGTTGTGCAGGATTCCAAGTTGGAAACAACACTTTGGAGGTGTTTTCTTGCTCCTACTGGTTCGATAACCTTGGTTTCATAACTAAGGGAAAACTTGTTGTTGTGCTCATCATACCTTCCTCTTGGGGTTCCCCAACGAGATCGATATATTTTGGGACATCACACATCAATGACATTTTCCACCATCTATGAAGGAACCATTGGTTTGTCCAATGATATTTGTACAAGGCCATTGCAATTTGCAAAAGTATCCATGAGTGTTGCAATCGGTTATCCAGTTGTTTGGAGCAAGTGAAGAATGTGGTGCGTGGTTGTGCGAGTGAGATGACTATCTTAGTGCTCATTTATATGTTTATGTTCATGTGGATTATATGAATGTGCTCACCTTTTGTTTATGCAACATTCTTATTTTTCCATTTAGTAATGATATAGGACCAAATTGCACAATAGAGGTACACACAAATGCAAAAATTCAAAGGCAAGCCATATGTGTACCGCAATTGTAGGAAATTGCTTGAGCATAGTGAGAAGTGGAAGAATAGGGATGGCGAAAATCCTCCCTTGAAGAGATTATGATTAGTATTCTTATCTTCTTTGGGTAACAATGATGGTAATGAGGAGGAATATAGGTCAAGGGACAATAGATGTCGTCTACAGGAGAGTGAATAGGCTTTTAAAATAGTTATGGTTTAGGCTCTAATAAATGTGGAATAAAACTAATGTTTAAATTATCAAAGCACAAAACCTAAAACAACTAGGTTCAACTAAGTGCATGAATAATCTATGCTAAGCAAGTCAAGCAAGAATGTGATAGCAAAAAATAATACTTCAAACTCGATGGCTATCACAATGTAAAATGCATAAGTAAAGGGCTCAGGTATAGAGATAACCGATGGATGCAAAGACAATGATTTTTATCCCAAAGTTCATTTCCAAAGAAGTTACGTCTCTGTTCGAGAGGTGTTATGGTGCAATGCCATCCGAACGCCACAGATGGCTCACCTTGAGTTGTGGTGGCTCGATGCACACCCAATACCACACAAGGCCTCACACCAAGATATGAAGGCATACAACTCACCGACGCCACAACAGGCTCACCTTATTCTCCCATGAGCTCACCACAAATGCCTACTCACGATCCATTATGGGACACTTGTTGGTGGTCACCAAACCCGTACAAGTTTGGGACGATCTCCAAAACTCAATTGGAGACTCCCAAGAATCACAAAAATGCCTCTAGCTTGAGGAATCTCCACAACTCAATTGGAGGCCCTAATAGAATCACACCACAACCACACAACCATCTAGGGTTACAAGAACCAAGAGTAACAAGCCCATAATCTTGAACTCACCAAATCTCCGTAGAGAACTCAAACCAATGCACCAAATGTAAGGGCAAGTCCTTCACTCTCAAATTCCACCTAAGATACGAAAGCTTATGGGGGAACAGGAAAGGAAGAACAAAAGAGGAGAACACAAAACTGTCTAAGATCTAGATCCCAAGGATTCCTTTACAAAGAAGGGATTTGGTTAGGTGGGGTTATAGATCTAGATCTCCTCTCTCAAATCCCTCAAAAAGATGCAAGAATAATATGAGGGGGAAGGGAGAGTATAAGCTCTTCAAGATCAAGAATGGATGATAGAGAAAGCAAAAATGGACCAAAAGAGTTGTACCCCCAAAGAGGAGCCCCTTCTAAAGGGCTCTCCAAACCTAGCCGCTTGGCCTATTTACGCATCTAAATGGTAGTTCCGGTGAGCCCGGATCCAACAGCTCGAAAGCAGTGTAGAGACCTAGTTGTATAGGCCGGAACTAACGGTCCACTTCCGGGCAAGTACCGGTAAAGACTCGCGACCAAACTGAGAGATTACTACGGGGTGTCAATGGTTAAGCGGAAGTGATCTGGAACTTCTACCGGTACTACCGGCGGCAAAATATGCCCGAGCGGTACTTCCAGTCCTTGGCTAGTACTTCCGGTGAAGGAAACTTCAGAACCAAAACTGCAATAACTTATGCATCTGAACTCCAAAAGGGATAAAACTAATTTTGTTGGGAGATAACAATGTGTAGAATCCACCTAGAGAGAAAATATTGGATACCACCTAGGGATAAAATATCATGTATATATATGAGATACCTCCCAGGTGTGGAGCCATAAAACCCACAAGATCAAAAACACAATAAGATATGCAAGAGGAATCCATTTTTGATGAACTAGAGCTTGTTATGAAGATAACCACAAGCTCTATATTCTCACATAGACAAGATTCAAACAACAACCAAGAAAGATGATGCAATAATACAAAGGTTTGAGATCTCTCCAAAGGAAACGAACGAGCTACTCACTCGAGAGCCCCTCTTGATAGCACGGCTATCTATCCTAAACATGGTCTCCCAAAAAACTATAGGAGACCAGCAAAATAGAAAACCTATCAAGATCACACCTTTGCCTTGAGCATTCCACTTGAATTTGATGTAGATGATCTTATCCTCATCAAGATGGAACACCTTCCTTGATTGCTCTTGCTCGCGCTTGCTTGATGAAGGCTTGCAAATTGCTCCCCCATACACCATGGGGAAACCTCTTCTTTGAACTTGTCTTCATCAATCCATGATCACTGAGGATGGCAAGTTTCAAGCATGAGATCTTCTAGAGATGGCGCATCTTGAACTTGCACTTTTTCATTTCTTCTTTGTTCATTAGTATGATGTCTTGAAGATACACATGAGGAACTCTATATTCTTCTTTAGGACAATCTTGAGATTCTCTTCTTCTTCATCATGTTTCAACCTTAAAACTAACACATGGCCCAAGCGATGCCAATGGACAAATCCTACAATCAAACATTAGTCCATAGACATTGTCATTAATTACCAAAACCACACATGGAGGCATACATGCCCTTGTAATAGGGATGAAGAAGAGCTGAGTCTGACCCCAGGTATAAGCAAGGGGAGGTTGGATGGAAGGTAAAAAAAGTAAAATGAAAAAGGTGAAGGTGAACGTAGATGCCAAGGCTGTGGGAATTAGAAATAAGCTTGATTAATTCATGAATACAAGCAAGGAGATAGAGGCTCGAGATTTGCAACTCAATATGGAGTTCACCAATAAGAGGTAACAAGAGAAACTGGCGAGGTGGCAACAAGTGGAAGGGAATAATTCCATGAAATTGGGAAGAAAGAAGCACAAGAATGACATCGAAGAGAGTAGGATTCTCCTCAAGGAGACTCAGATAAGGCAAGAGATGATAGCCAAGGAGAACCTGATCATTATGATGGATCCAAATGGAATGTATGAGAATGCGAGAGCATATTGGGATATTAGGAGGACAAACATCTTGCTAGGTAGGATCGGTTAGGGCGCCATCACCATGGAAGTAGCTTGGAGGAGGTTAGGCCAACGGTGGCTGATACATTGCAAATGTATCTATAATTTTTGATGTTCCATGCTTGGTTTTATCTACTTTCTTGTGTTTTGTTCCAACTTTGGAGTACTTTTCATATGATTTCTTGGACTAACCTATTAACAAGTGCCACAGTGCCAGTTGCCTATTTTCTGCTGTTTTTGGTTCCAGGAAAGTCAGAAATCCATATTCTCGGAATTGGACCGGACAAAAGCCAAAGTTGATATTTTCCTGGAAGACTCACGGAGCCAGAAGGAGAGTCGGAGAGGGGCCACAGGGTGGCCACACCACCCCATGGCGCGGGTCTCCCCAGGCCGTGCCAGGGAATGGTGTGGGCCCTCTGTCCGCCCACCGACCTTGCCCTCTGGCCTATAAGAAGCCTCCTAAGACATAAACCCTAAATAAGCAAGCCTCCAGCCACGAAAAGTTCTGCAGCGCCGCCGCCACCGAAGGGGAGATTTGGGGGACAGAAAGTCTCTGTTCCGGCACCCTACCGGGACGGGGAAGTGCCCCCGGAGCCATCTCCATCGATCTCCACCACCATCTCCATCACCGTTGCTGATTCCCATGATGAGGAGGGAGTAGATCTCTCTCGAGGCTAAGGGTTCTACCGGTAGCTATGTGTTCATCTCTCTATCTATGAATGATCTTGTTGTGGTCATGAGCTTTGTAATCAAGTAGATCTACCTTGCTACTCAAGTGATTTAATGAATCTCTGCTCTCCCCATGTGTGTGAAAGTGACAGCGTGCACACCATGGTGGCACTTAGGCTAGAGATTACAAATACTTGTTATGAGTTATATTTGGAGTTGGATGTCTTTATGAAATTGTGGTGTTTGTTCGACTCATCTAGTACTCAAGGTGACAGTGTGGGGTTTTCTAGATGGGAAAGGCTTACTTTGCGGTGTGCTATTATAGCCCTACCATGGATTAGAGTGTCCAACCGGAGAGTAGTTTAGCGTAGTGTTGGGGGGATACCCCCGGGTAGGGTCACGCCGGGGTATAAAGGCCGAGTTAGCCGAGGTTCGGCAAGGCCAAAGAAGATGCTGGCCGGGTCACCTCAAGGCAGGCCGAATCACGGGGTAATCCGGACCTAGGGGCGTTCGCCTAACTAGGTCTCATCCGACTTAAGCAGTAAGTCGGAAGTGCATGTTTTACCTGTATGCAGGAACGGGTGTGGCCAGATGAACCATCATCCGGGTCACAGCAAGCTTCTAGGAGAAGGAAGGAATCTCGCTGGTTAAAAGGAGCCCCGGTATGCACTACCTGAGCGAAGCGAGCAAGGACAGGACCACCGGGGCGTGGCCGACAAGCGTGACGACGCCCGCGTCGGCTGACGAGGGCGCCGCAGAGGCTCACGTAGCAAAAGCATGTGTGACGCGAGGGAAAAAGCACCCCGGTCGGCTTACCACTTTGGGAGGAGGCATATTCTTAGGAATATGCCTCCTCGTATGCCCTAGGCAGAAACCGAGCCTCCCCAATAAAAGGGGGGCTAGGGCTTCTGTAGAAGGGGTTGATCTCTCTACGATTCTATTTTGGGCTAGGGTTTTAGGTGTGATCTGTGGGTGAGAGTACGAGAGCTCCTTCTTCCTCCTCTCGCCAATACAGCTCTAGGAGCACTTGTAACCTTGGAAGCAAATCAATACAAACTCTTGTGTGGAGAATCACTTCACTATCCCTCCCTGGACTCCCCTAGCGAGTAATAGTCCCCACCTTTAGCCTATACATGGCATCTGCCGTGACACCACCACTACAGTTGGCGCCCACCGTGGGGCTAGCGGCGCTAGCAGGGGTCAAGATCCGGACGGGAAACTTCATCGCCACCGGCGAGCGCATCGTCTCCGGGCTCGTTCAGCGCTTTGGAGCGCGGGACTTCGTCAGCGACAACGCAGGCTACTTCGGCACGCGCCCTATCCCGCGCAACGGCATCTTCGTCAAGCTCGGCGCGCACAAGGTCTACGTTGCGGTGGACGTGTCTTGCGTTCAATCGCGCCACATCGTCGAAGCAGGCGAACCGCCCCTCACTGTGGCTCGCGGGGAGCGTATCGCTCGTTCCCTGGACCATGCAGAGGTAATGATGACAGCGCCAGGTGCGGGTGTGAGCAAAGACCCGGCGCCAGATCTGAAGGTGACGCCCAAGGCACCAAGGAAAGGTAGAGGTCCTCCGCTAGAGAGGCCAGAAAACGTGTTGAGAGAGGCAATGAACAGCTTAGCAAACCCTGTAGTAGCAGCGGTAGATCCGGCTCGCGCACAGGCCGAGCTGGAAGAAACTAGGCAAAAAATACTAGAGGGCGCAAAGAAAATAGCCGCGGCCCAGCAGTCGTTGAACATGACGCTGCGTGAGTACGCTAAGGCAAACAAGGTTGATAATGTAAAAGTCAAAGGGAGAAATCTCATGAGCGAGATGAACAGAGAAGGTGATGTTGGAATCGACGAATCAGAAAACTGTTTGTCCGTGGGGCTGCCGAGGTATAGTACCCCGGCCAAGAACCTCAGAGCAGCGGATGCAGCTGCGTCCGAGTTAGAGGGACTGGCGGGTGAAGCCCGGCAAAGGCAGCAAGATCGGGTAAACAAGCTGGTTCGGATTGCAAATAGGCAAAACGAGGAACTACTCAGGGCAAACCCGGAGAGAGCTGGAGCCTCCAAGATTGTTCATTCGGCGGTGGGTAACCCGGAGAAATCCGCTGGAGCCGCATCGTCCCCTCACGGTGGCCAAAGGAGAGAGGAGGTGGTAACCTCGGCCAGACAGAACAAACAGATTGTCCCGTATGACCCGACACGGGCAGGGAAAGAAAAAGAAGCGCAGAAAAATGATGATCGACGGAGTGTGAGCCGAGGCGAAGCTGGCCGAGGTAACCGTGACCAAGGCATTGCCGGTCAAGGGAACGTTGTCAATGGCAATGCCGGGCAGCAAAACTCAGCTGGAGCAAGACAACCGCAGCAGCGGAACATACCGAGGCAAGAGCACAGTGCCGGCCGAGGTGTGCAACAGAAAGGTGCACCGCAAGAGCAAAACCGGTACAACGATGGTGATTCAGAGATGGCAAATGCGGGATATCCAAGACCGGACTATCATGTGATAGGGTCGAGATTGGGAAGTAGGGATTTGATGCCGGATGGTGCGAGGTTGAAACTGGATCGACTGTATAGGTCGGAACAGATTGAATGTCAAGGTCCACCGGGTCCAGCGTGTTTCGGACCCCGGATCATGAAAGAGCCACCAGTACCGAACTTTCAGCTGCCCAAGGGCACCAAGACCTATGACGGTAGTACCAAGCCAGAGGATTGGTTGATAAACTATGCTACGGCTGTAAAAATTGCCACAGGCAACCTGAGATGGGTTGTACGGTATGTACCCCAGATGTTGGAAGGCCCGACAAGGGTGTGGTTGAACAATTTGCCGCCAGGAAGCATCAACTGCTGGATAGATTTCGAGGAGATGTTCATCAGTAATTTTTCGAGTACGTATCAAAGACCAAATAGACCACAGACCCTGGCTATGTGCAAGCAAAGACCCAATGAGACAGACCAGGAGTTCTTGACCCGGTGGTGTACCGTGAGAAACTCATGTGAGGGCGTGATAGAATCACAGGCCATAGCATGGTTTGCACAGGGGTGCAGATATGGAAGCGAGCTGTGGATGAAGTTGCAACAGAAAATGCCAGCTACGTTGGCAGAAATGATCCGGATTGCAGATTCGTATGCGTTGGGTGACTTGACCCAACCAAGGCTCGCGTCAAACGAGTCAAGCGATGAGTACTATCAGAGGGATGGATCCGGATCATCCCGGAGGAATGATTACAGAGGAAAAAGGAGAGATGATAGACCGGACCACTGGTACGGTTCGCACCAAGTTGCAGTTGTGAATCAAGATCAACCCAGAGCAGGGGGTAGCCAGCGCTAGAAAACTGGAGGTCAATGGACTCCAAGGAACGATGGGAAGAAAACTTGGACATCGGAACAAAAGAAGCAGTGGCAAGAAAGGAAAGACTGTCCGAGGTATACTTACGAGTCGATCTTGGACCAGACGTGTAAGTTTCACACGCCAAATCCGAACAACCCAGCGGGTCATACGACGAGGCAATGCGAGTCGATGCGCAAGATCGAGCAAGGTGGTTCGGGGAATGCTCAGGCACCCCGGAATGATCAGCCTCGACAGGAGTTACCCCGGCAGCAATTTCTCTCCGGAGCAAACACGCAACAGCTAATGTTGCCTCCCCCTCCGCCGAGGTATGATAACAATGAAAGAAGGGATGCAGTGCATCAGGTAGAAAATTAGCATCAGCCGGATCAGAGGCACCCCGGAAATGAGGGGAGAAACGAGTACAGGGAGCATCACCAGAGCTACTATGTATTCACCACAGAAGAAACTGATAGAAAAAGCTTGCAGCGTAGGCATATGGAGGTGAATGCAGTAATGCCTGCGGTGACGAGGTACATGCCTTGGTCCGATCAGGAAATCACCTGGAGCATTAGGGATCATCCAAGCTCATGCTGAGCCCTGGTTCGTATGCGTTGGTGCTGGATCCTACGTTCATTGGACCTAGCATTAACGTAAGGTTCTCAAAGGTACTAATCGACAACGGCAGTAGCATAAATATCATGTATGCGGACATAATGCGCAAGATGGGTATCTCGGAGAACATGCTCCAAGCCACGAGGACAACTTTCCATGGCATTGTGCCCGGCATTTCTTGCGAGCCCATAGGCAATGTCCGGGTTGACGTCTTGTTCGGCACGAGGGATAATTGCCGAACTGAAAATTTGGAGTTCGAAGTGGTGAACTTAGAAAGCGTGTATCATGCGTTGCTCGGGAGGGCAGCGCTGAACAAGTTCATGGCAAGTTGTCATATCAGCTACTTGAAGATGAAATTGCCCGGACCAAACGGAGTGATTACCATTACTGGGGACTTTCGACGTTCCATGGAGTGTGCGTCGGCCGGATCAAACTTAGCCAAGTCACTTGTGATCGTGCAGGAAAAAAGAAAAATTCAAGAGGTGGCGGCATTGGCTCAGTCCGCGCAGCAGTATATGCCGGCGCTGAGTAATCCGCATGGAACTGTCTCTTTCCATGCCACGAAAGATACTAAGAAGGTTCCCGTTGATGACATGTTCCCAGAGCGCACCATAACAATTGGTGTCGGGCTAAGTGATAAATAGGAAAGCGAGCTCGTCAGCTTCCTCCGTGAGAATCGGGACATTTTTGCTTGGTCCACACAGGACTTGCAAGGTGTTCCGAGGGAGTTGGCCGAGCACTCTTTGAATGTGAGACCCGGAGCTAAGCCGGTGAAGCAGCCACTCCGCCGCTTCGCCAAAGATAGGAGGAAAGTCATTGGAGATGAGACAGCTCGGTTGCTAGCTGCAGGATTTATCATGGAGGTTCTTTACCCGGACTGGCTGTCTAATCCGATGCTGGTGGAAAAGAAGAAGGATGACCCGAACGTGGCAGTGGTTTGGCGTATGTGTATCGATTACACGAACCTAAACAAGGCGTGTCCAAAAGACCCATTTCCGCTGCCAAGAATAGATCAGGTCATAGACTCGACTGCTGGATGTGAGCTGTTGTCATTCATTGATGCTTATTCTGGTTTCCACCAGATACCTCTGAATCCGGATGATCAAATAAAGACTGCGTTTATTACCCCGTATGGGGCTTATTGCTATCGCACCATGCCGTTTGGTTTACGTAATGCAGGGGCAACGTACCAGAGGTGTATGCAAAAATGTTTGCATGACCAAATAGGTCAAAACGTACAAGTGTACGTGGATGATGTGGTTATCAAGACCAAAGAAAGCAAAACGCTCCTTGACGATATCAGGAAATGTTTGCAAACCTAAGAAGGTTCCGGATGAAACTTAACCCGGAAAAATGCACATTCGGTGTCCCGGCTGGAAAACTGCTTGGTTTTCTGGTTTCCAGCCGAGGTATCGAGGTTAATTCAACTAAGATCTGGGCCATCGAACGAATGGAACTGCCGAAGTGTCTTAACGATGTCTAGAAGTTCGCAGGTTGCCTGGCCTCGTTAAGTCGGTTTGTATGTCGGTTGGGAGAAAAGACTTTGCCTCTTTACCAACTCATGAAAAAGTCGGATAAGTTCATTTGGACACCGCAGGCCGATGAAGCCTTTGCCCACCTAAAGAAAATGTTAGCCACGGCACCAGTGCTAGCCTCACCACTATCAAAGGAGCCAATGTAGCCGCAACCAACGGAGTTGAAAGTGCAGTGATAGTGGTGGAGCGCGATGAAGAAGGTAAGTCGGTGCAAAGGCCGGTGTATTATTTGAGTGAAGTGTTGTCAACCTCAAAGCAGAACTACCCACATTATCAGAAAGTGGCATATGGCGTGTACATGGCCGCCAAGAAACTAAAGCATTACTTTGAGGAGCATCCCATCCGGGTCATATGTGAGGCCCCCATATCCAAGATAATGAGTAACAAGGATGCAAGCGGCAGAATTACAAAATGGGCAATTGAGCTAGCTCCTTATGCTCCGCAATATGATAGACGAGAAGCCATCAAATCTCAAGCTGTGGCGGACTTTTTCGTGGACTGGGCCGAGGTGCAGTACGAACCACCGCTTCCTGATCCGAACTATTGGCGAATGCACTTTGACGGATCAAAGACCAAAACTGGGCTAGGTGCCGGAGTTGTACTCACGTCGCCGAAGAAGGACCAGTTGACGTGCTGCAGATCCACTTCATGGCATCAAACAATGTCGCTGAGTATGAAGCACTTGTGCATGGCCTCAAGGTAGCAAAAGAAATTGGTATACGTCGGATCATATGCTTTGGCGACTCGGATTTGGTGGTGCAGCAAGTGTCCGGAGTGTGGGACATCCATGATCCAAACATGGCACTATACAGATTTCATGTGCAGAAGATTTCTGGTTACTTTGAGGGATGCGAATTTCATCATGTACCCCGGGTGGAAAATGAGGCTGCCGATATGCTGTCGAAGCTCGGGTCAACCAGACAAGCAATTCCACCGGGTGTAGCATTAGAGCACCTCAGGAAACCATCCATCAGGCCATCCCCGGAATCCGAGTCAATCTACGTCCCAGAGGACGCAGAATCCAGAGTTGTGCCCATGGACGTTGACACAGGAAATGGTGCGCAAAACCCAGGGACTGCTTCGGCAAACCTGGGGACTGCCTCGCAAGACCCGGGGACTGCTCAGCATGGTCCGGTTGAAGTTATGCCGGTGGATCAGATGGAGATAGACGAGGACGTGTTCCCCATGCGGCCAATACCGGCTTGGGAACTGCCTATATTTCAATTCCTGAAGGATGGAACGTTACCCACTGAGGAGGTGTTGTCCAGGCAAACACAGAGGAGGGCAAAGGCCTACACGATCGTCAATTCCGAGTTATACAAAAGAAGTGTGACCAATGTCCTCCAGCGGTGTGTTGACCCGGAAGAAGGGCTTGAAATCATCCGAGATATACATCAGGGGGAATGCGGGCATCACGCCTCATCCCGAGCCTTGGTAGCAAAAGCTTTCCGACACGGATTCTACTGGCCAAATGCCTTAGAGCAAGCTGAAGATCTGGTGAGAAAATGTAATGGTTGTCAGAGGTACGCTACCAAGACACATATGCCAATGTCGGAACTCAAGACCATCCCAATCACTTGGCCATTTGCCGTATGGTGCTTGGATATGGTTGGCCCGTTCAAACCAGCAAGGGGAAATATGACTCACATTCTGGTAATCGTGGACAAGTTTATGAAGTGGATTGAGGTGAAGCCTATAAGAAAATGTGATGGAGCTACGGCCGTGACGTTTCTCAAAGATATCATCTTGAGGTATGGTTATCCACACAGTATCATAACTGACAATGGCACAAATTTTGCGGAAGGAGCGTTTGCTCGTTTCTGCCGGGATAAGAGGATCCGGCTGGACGTAGCCTCGGTAACCCACCCCGCATCAAACGGACAAGTGGAAAGATCCAACGGATTAGTATTATTCGGGATAAAACCCCGGCTCATTGAGCCGCTGCAAAGATCAGCGGGGTGCTAGATAGAAGAACTACCAGCGGTACTGTGGAGTTTAAGAACAACTCCAAATTGATCAACAGGCTATACGTCGTTCTTTCTGGTATATGGGGCAGAAGCTGTATTACCAGCCGACATAGAGCAAGATTCGCCTAGAGTCACCCAATACACAGAAGCCGAAGTGCAAGAAGCCCGGCAAAATGATGTTGATCTGCTGGAAGAAGCGAGAGAACTGGCACTGTCCAGATCCGCCATATATCAGCAAAATCTCCGACGCTATCATAGCCGGAAAGTGTGCCCCCGAGTCTTTTGGGAAGGCGATCTGGTGCTCCGATTGGTACAACGTACTACTGGAATGCATAAATTATCCCCCCCATGGGAAGGGCCATTCATCGTGAGCAAAGCATTGCACAACGATTCTTACTATCTTATAGATGCAAAGCCACAGGAAAAGAACAAGGCAGACAGGTCCGGAGAGGAATCCAAGCGACCATGGAACATAGCTCTACTTCGGCCTTTCTACACCTAGCTAAGAAGTGTATGTATCCGTGTTATCTCATATGTCGGTATGTATGTCAGCAATGAGCTCATCAATGAAATATTGGCACCTCGAGCAGTAACTCGGGGACTGCCTTAATAATGTTTGTTATTTTCTGCGCGTCAGCTGGAGTAAGTTATTCTACTTAACTCGGATTAGTAGTGTGTGAGCACCAAAAACCCAACTCTTCGACTTGCTGCTGTCCAACAAGAATTGGCTTCATGGCAAGCAAGAGAACAAGTTTGGAATTGCGTAGCACATGAAAAACAACTAGGGAAAAGAATTTATTCGAGCTGACGTTTGTGTTTCGGACTAACCCTGTATTCATTTTCAAATTGCTATACAGTTTTATTTTTGAGCTAAGTCTAAAAGTTTCCCAGTATTGTTAAGACAATTTTTCAAGCTCGGATTCGTAAGTTGTAAAACCGAATCAAGTTAGACACGATCCGAGCCAAAAGATTGAACGAACAAGAAAAAGAAACTCGAGGACTACGCCCAAGTTAATCCGGCATAAGCACTTAGTAGCAAAATATCACATGTGTTTGGAATACAATTCCACCCGGCATACCGGGGATCTCATAAGTTTTCAAGTGTTTTTACTTAAGGAGCAGCGGGAGGAAGTTCGGCATCATCGTCGCCCTCTTCGATATCCGAGGCAGTGTCCTCTTCGTCCTCACCCGAATCATCTTCAACGTTCTCAACTTCTTCTTCGCTAGCGACTTCCAGGAAGCTCGGACCCTCAGTCCATTCGTGAATGGGGGCATATTCGATGAGGCTGTGGGCGCAAGCCTGGTGCCGAGCTACCCACTCCGGGTCATCTGTCCATTTGGATCCGGTGCGCAGGCGTGTGAGGAGGCTGAGATCTATCTTCTCATACCACGTCAGAATGTGGTGAAGGATGGTATCGGCTGCGACACGTCCAGCGGACTCTCGCCAGAGGTCGAGCTGGGTCTCGATTTCCGAAAGCTTTTCAGCGAGCTGTGTGACTCTCTCCGGAGCATCATCGGCGGGCCAAAAGGCGTTGAAGACTCGGACTGAAACATCGAGGAGGTCCCTGCCGTAGTTCTTCATGATTTCCACGCGAGACGACAGGTTGACCAACAGGTCCTCCATGTCAAAGGGAATGCTCTCACCGTCAGGAGCGACGGGAGTACCCCTTTCTCGGCGGAAATTGGCAACAGCAGCACTTGCAATAGCAGTACCCTCTAGAAAGTGGCCTGGGAAACAAGGCAAAGGACAAAGTTGAGAAAACAAGACATATGAAGTAACCCGGAGAAATAAGGCGGATAAAGTAAAAGAAATTACGTGAGATGTGACTGTGCATCCGGGTCAATTCCTTGGTGCAAGCATCACGCCTCTTCCGAAGCTGCTCGAGCTCAGCATTTGCCGACTCAAGTTTGACCTCGGCTTCCTGAAGAAGCTCACGATCCTTAGCATTTTGGAGCTTGAGGCGCTCACGTTCTTCAGTGTAGTCCTGGACAGCCTTTTTTAGCTCGGTTTGGTGCTGCGCCTTCATTTTAGCCATCTCAGCCTTGAGCTTGGCTATCTCATCGTCTTTGGTCCGGAGGAGGGTGAGCTCATCATCTTTCTTCTTTAGTTTGGCTTGGTGCTGCCCTGCTTGTTCGAGAAAATGTAGCATCACGTCAGGCACAGGCACACTATCTTCAAGCGATGCTGAAATAGTGCGTTGGCCCGGCAGTGCCGAGGAATGAATGTTTGTCGAGCCAAGGAGGAAAGCCGATGGAAACCACGGTAAATACAGACAAAAAGGATGTACCCTTGATCTGCTCCAAGTTCTTCCACATTATCTTGTTCTCATCCTCCACCCGAGCTGCGGAAACCTAACAATCAAATTAATTCGGCAAACGAAGTTGAAGAAAAATCAGGAAAGGATAAGAAAGAAATTTACCCCTTTTCTCATACTCCGCGATGAGTGCAGCCTGTTTTGCGCGAAGATTCTTGTGCGTATCCAGCAAGCGTTGGAATTCAGCACTTCGGCGGTTGGTGGTCACCTAAAAGAGATATAGAAACTTAAGTCAGCCTAGTGCATATTCGAAGTGTACTAAAATCCGGGCCAAGTGGAACTTAACCCGGCTCTAGGTGTGTGCATATTCGAAGTGTACTAAAATCCGGGCCAAGTGGAACTTAACCCGGCTCTAGGTGTGTGCATGTTCGAAGTGTACTAAAATCCGGGCCAAGTGGAACTTAACCTAGCTCTAGGTGTGTGCATATTCGAAGTGTACTAAAATCCGGGCCAAGTGGAACTTAACCCGGCTCTAGGTGTGTGCATATTCGAAGTGTACTAAAATCTGGGCCAAGTGGAACTTAACCCGGATCTAGGTGTGTGCATGTTCGAAGTGTACTAAAATCCGGGCCAAGTGGAACTTAACCCGGCTCTAGGTGTGTGCATGTTCGAAGTTCTCACGGAGCTACGTTAGTGTTCTAAAAGAGCATCCGGCCGAGGAACAAGTCACTCCCCCGGAGGCTCGGGGACTAATGGTTATTATCTACAACTTGTCAAGGAGAAGTAACGTACCTCCATCATTCGCCCAGCGAGGTTAATGGCCTTTGCGGCTGTGTTCATCTGAGCGGAAAACTCGGCAGGACCGAACTTTTCCGGGAGATCAGATTCCTGGACTACCTCGGCCTTGTTCCAATTCATAACAAATTCCATCAGGCTCGGAGGGTACCGTTCACCGGTGGGCATATGGGGCGTCACAAAGCCCTTTGCATGTGCTTCCTTCCTCTCCCCCAGGGCAAGGGCGGGGCTGGTGTGCAGAACCAACTGCTGGGCTTCGGTTGGCTCGGCAGGCGCGTCCTTCGCCGCTGATGTCTTCTTGGGGAGCATTGACACAAGGGTGCGCTGCCCAGACTCGACGGCAGTGGGCTTGGTAGCGTCTGGAGCCTTCTTGCCTTTGGCTTGCTGGGTAGAGGAAGCTGTGGTAGTGGTTTTCCCCTTAGAAATTGCCGGGGTAGTTCCTTGCCGAGGTTGAGAGGACTCGGAAGATGCAAAGGAACTAGGTGCTGGTACTCTCGCTGCTGGGCTTGGTGCCGGCGCTGAAGTTTTCACTGCCAGAGTTGGTGCTGATGCCGAGGTTGGAGTTGGTGTTGGTCTGCTTGCTGGTACTGGAATTGGTGCTGGGGCCGAAGTAGCCTCAGTGGCTGCTGGTTGAGGTGTTGTCGAGGTGGTGGATGCCGTTGCTCCGGCTAGGCTGGTCTCCCCCACTCCAAGGTTACCCTCCTCTTGCCGAGGTGGAGCTGAACCCGGAGCGGCCGCAGAACCCTCTGGGATAGGGCTCAGCGGGCGTGACTCGTCGTCACGACGGGGAGAAGGGCTAAGTCGGAGAGGTAAAGAGATGCTAGATCCACTTTGAGGGACCTCCACCGGAGCCCTGCGAAATCAAATAACGTCTGAAGAAAAATTACGACGAAGTAAGGAAGAACGAGTTACAGAAGAAACAAGGACTTACGCATCCGAGGTTTCGGCCACTTTGGGTTTCCGAGCCCTTTGTGCTGGGGCCTTGCCTGCTGGTTTGGGGGCAGTCTTGTCCCCGGACTTCTTTCGCCTTTTAATGGGCTGAGAGGGTCCGAAGGAAGAACTCGAAGAAGCCCCATGTTTCTTCTTCGTTGCCACCGGAACAGGCTCGCCCATAGCGAGAGGGGGATCCTCGTGAATATGACCGCCGGGGTGAGCTGATGGCGGAAAAGCAAAAGAAAGGGGGACAGCCTCAAAAGGTTCAATCACCTCGATTTCCGAGTCATCTTCATCATCGGGCCAATCTCTAATAGAAGAGGATTTACTCGTGGGTCGTTTCGTGGCGTCGGTTATAGGGAGGAACATCTCCTGGTCCGGCTCTTCCTCATCCGGAGTCTCCCGATCCGGCGCCCACTTAAGGGACAGATCGGTGCCATCCTCAAGGGTCTGCTGAAGGAATTGCTGAGGAAAAGAGCGAACAAAAGAGTCAAAAATTGCAACAATAACTGACATGTAATTAGTCCGGGTTAAGTTTGCGGCATGAAACTTAACGTGGGAGGAAGCCGGTCACGGCAGAAATGCTCAATCCCCCAAGCCCAATCAATGGAAAAGTCCTTGTGAGTGGTGAAGAGAGCCTTAGCCCGGCGATAAATCTCCGTGTTGGTCAGCTCGAAGGATGAGGTCCGGTTAGAATCGCGGCCATAGCTCATGTGGCACACCTTGTGGGTGCGCTTCTGAAGGGGTGAGATTCGGTTACGCACAAAGGTGATCATGGCATCCTCGTTGCATAGCCCGAGCTCCTTCAGTTCCGTGAACCTTTTGCTCACTTGGTTGGCCAAGGCTGTGGGCTTCTTGGGGATCACATCCCACAAGTCCGGGTTAGGTGGACCCGGAGTGTAGGGAAGCAACCGGATCAAGTCTTCGGTGCCCGTATTCCGGACATAGAAGAAGGTCCGGGCCCATCCTTTGCAGGACTCTAGCCCGGTGACCTGGGGAAAAACAGAAAATCGCCGGGGTGAAATGGAGGCCGCTCCAAATTGAGTGAGCCGCTTGTCCTCCGGATCAGCGTGGATGTTGGGAATGACGTTGCGACGAAGGCCGAAGAACCGGATCCATAGCTCTTTCGTGGGCCATAGTCCGGCGTAGCCTTCGATCGTAGAGGCAAAGGCAGAAAGAGAGGTGATGGCGTTGGCTGGAAGGTGGTGTGGCTGGAGTTGGTATGTACCGAGCCAGTCCCGGAAAAAATCACTCACCGGCAAGCCGAAGCCCTGTTGGAAATGGGACAGGAACACGACGAACTCGCCCGGATTGGGTGAGGGGGCCAGTTCGTTGGAAGGAAGGCGCGAGGCGACGCCGGCAGGGATGCGTCTGGTCCGGTAGTGCCAGTCCAGGTCATCCTGGCAGACCCAGGAGCCGGCCCACGCGCCGCGGTCCGCCGCCGCGGTGTCCTCTTCCATATCCCGCTCAGCAACAATGAGTTCCTCTTCAGTCATCTAGTCCTCGAGGCCCTCGCTGGCACTAGAGGCGGCGGGGGACAGTGGTTGGGACTGGCGCGGACCCGTGGCGAGAAATTTGCTTCGCGGTGGCGGCGACGCGGAGGTACGACGAAGAAGCACGGCAGTGACGCTGCTATTTGGCGATGTTGGCGGCGGCGCGGTCGCGAGGAAGAGGAAGAAGAATAGCAGCGGGCAGAGGGGTGCGGAGGGGGGGAAATCCTAAGGGACGCACCCCTCCGCTATTTAACCACTCCCATCAGGGGTGAGTGGGATCGCGCCCTGTGGACCGGCCACATGCTGTGGCCGTGTATCACCCGTCCGGACCAATCAGTGAGGAGCCACATGGAGGGCCATAGGGCTGAGAGAGTCCTGTGACGCGACGCGCTGATGCGGTAAACGAGGAGGCAGGCGTGACGTGACCCACGTACAGTGATAACTGACAATTACTGCGGCAGTTACTGTACCGTCCCTTAAAATAAGACGACATAATGATTACCGTTCACATGGGTTAACGTATGAGAGAAGGAAGCAAGACCCAGATGGAACTGTGGTAACCCGGCCGGCAAGTGAAAACTTGAAATGTGCGAAGGGAACGTAAATCCAAGCAGTCCAAGGTACAGAGGTAACTCGGCAATAACGACCGGGGCACAAGATTGAACCTGGTGTGGCCTTAGCGGCCAAGGCAGCTAACACCGCACCAGCTTCGGGGACTAATGTTGGGGGGATACCCCCGGGTAGGGTCACGCCGGGGTATGAAGGCCGAGTTAGCCGAGGTTCGGCAAGGCCAAAGCAGATGCTGGCCGGGTCACCTCAAGGCAGGACGAATCACGGGGTAATCCGGACCTGGGGGCGTTCGCCTAACTAGGTCTCATCCGACTTAAGCAGTAAGTCGGAAGTGCATGTTTTACCTGTATGCAGGAACGGGTGTGGCCGGATGAACCATCATCCGGGTCACAGCAAGCTTCTAGGAGAAGGAAGGAATCTCGCTGGTCAAAAGGAGCCCCGGTACGCACTACCTGAGCGAAGCGAGCAAGGACAGGACCACCGGGGCGTGGCCGACAATCGTGACGACGCCCGCGTCGGCTGACGAGGGCGCCGCAGAGGCTCACGTAGCAAAAGCATGTGTGACGCGAGGGAAAAAGCACCCCGGTCGGCTTACCACTTTGGGAGGAGGCATATTCTTAGGAATATGCCTCCATGTATGTCCTAGGCAGAAACCGAGCCCCCCCTATAAAAGGGGGGCTAGGGCTTCTGTAGAAGGGGTTGATCTCTCTGCGATTCTGTTTTGGGCTAGGGTTTTAGGTGTGATCTGTGGGTGAGAGTACGAGAGCTCCTTCTTCCTCCTCTCGCCAATACAGCTCTAGGAGCACTTGTAACCTTGGAAGCAAATCAATACAAACTCTTGTGTGGAGAATCACTTCACTATCCCTCCCTGGACTCCCCTAGCGAGTAATAGTCCCCACCTTTAGCCTATACATGGCATCTGCCGTGACACCACCACGACACGTAGTATCATAAAGAGGAATATATTTATATGAGAGTGTTCACTAGTGAAAGTATGATCCATAGGCCTTGTTTCTAAGCATTGAAACACTGTTTGCTATTAGATCTATTACATTTTTGCTTGCTTCCATCTTTATTTCAGTTTGCCTTTAGTCTTTTCCACACCATCAAGTTATTTTCTAGCACCGCTACCACTTATAATTATCCATACCACTTGTATTTCACTATCTCTTCGCCGAACTAGTGCACCTATACACCTGACAAGTGTATTGGGTGTGTTGGGGACACAAGAGACTTCTTGTATATTGATTGCAGGGTTGCTTGAGAGGGGATACCTTTGACCAGTTCCTCCCTGAGTTCGATAAACCTTGGGGTGATCCACTTAAGGGAAAACTTGTTGCTGTTCTACAAACCTCTGCACTTGGAGGCCCAACAACTGTCTACAATAATAGAAGTGCGTAGACATCATGCTATTTTCTGGCGCCGTTGTCGGGGAGGTAAGGTAAAAGGTATTCACACCGGAGGATTAAAGAAGAAGAACCTCCCACGGCAAACGCCTATTTTCGGGCGCCGTTGCCGGGGAGGTAAGGTAAAAGGTACTCACATCCTCCGGTGTGAGTGCTCGAAGTTATTTCCTTTAGATTCTGCAATTTTGTCTTTTTGTTTCTTGTTTTCACGAGTTAGGCTTAATGGAAAACAACAACAAAATTAGAGAGCTTTATAGTATTTATCTTGAGTTAGGACATGAAGTGTTTGAAGAGAAAATTAAAAAACCTATGGAACTTTATTTGCATGCTAATAGCAATGTTGTTAGTATGAATTCTTTGGACACCATTATTGCTAATGCTATGGAAAAGTCTAAGCTTGGGGAAGCTGGTTTTGATGAGCATGATATTTTTAGTCCCTTAAGCACGAAGGAGAAAATTTACTTTGATGATACTAAACCTCCAATATATGATGATTACAATGATGAATATGATATTTTCAGTCCACCTACTATTAAGGAGAAAATTAATGATTACAATATGCCTCCTATATCTGATGATTATGGTGATGAGAATAATAATGATAGCTATTTTGTTGAATTTGCTCCCACTATAATTAATAAGAATGACTATGCTTGTGTGGAGAGTATTAATTCTTTTATGCATGTGGCTCATGATAAGAATGTTTTATGTGATAGTTATATTGTTAAGTTTATTCATGATGCTACTGAAAGTTATTATGAGAGAGGGAAACATGGTTTTATGCATCTCAATAATATTAAGTTTCCCCTCTTTATGTTGAAAGTCTTGAAGTTGCACTTGTTTTGCTTTACTATGCTTGTTGCTTTGTGCTTTCATCACTTGTTTCTTTACAAGATTACTATGCATAGGAAGTGGGTTAGACTTAAATGTGTTTTGAATTTGCTTGTATTTCTTATGTGAGCATCTTCTCAAACTATCATGCCTAACTTAAAGGCGTTAAAGAAAAGTACTTATTGGGAGATAACCCAAAAGTTTTAGTTGATTCTTGCAAGTTATTACTTCAGTAATAACCGCTCCTTATCCTTTTTATTTGCTTTTCGTGCCAAGAGTAACCTCTAATGAGAGAGAAGTAATGATTGGGAAAGTTGATGTCCCGAAACAGATTTATGTGCGTCACCGTAAAAATTCGTGTAAAATCTCTGTATGTCCTTTTGAGGCGTGAATTTTTTTGCTTCTGCCCCAGGTTGTTATCTAACTTTCGTTAGTTCAACACTTTTTGATTTGAGCAACATAAGGTCTTCGAAAAAAAAATGTCTTTACCTACTAGTCTA
Source organism: Avena eriantha (assembly GCA_910589775.1). NCBI lineage: Eukaryota > Viridiplantae > Streptophyta > Magnoliopsida > Poales > Poaceae > Avena > Avena eriantha. Next base: position 298,868,994 of record OU342746.1, on the reverse strand, counting down.
TTTTGACAGATTTCTGCCATTTTTTGCATTTGCTTCTTGTTGGTTCCTTTTTGAGTTCTTTTAGGGAATTGAGATTTTTGAGGGAAGTGCTACAGTAGCTTGTGTTTTATTGGTGTTGAAACTGAACCTAAAGACTTATTATCTTGAGTGCACTAATGTTGCTAATAAAGATTGTGTGAAGTTTTGTATGAAGAAAAATTTCAGGTGTATGGAAGGAGTGAGTAATGAGATAAAGGATGGACTAAAGCTCAATCTCGGGGATGCCACGCGTGTCACCCCAATAAATATCCAAGAATTACAAGCGTCAAAGCGCATCCCCTTCTTCATCGATAAAAATCCCAGATTTCTTTCAAACGCTTCATTTTTATTGTTTCATGCACGGTTGTGTTGTTCTTGGAGCGTCTTCTTTTTCGTTTTTGTTTTGGTTTTTTGTTTGCTTGGTTTTCTTAGTTTTCTGAATAAATTGGATGGACCCCCCCCTCTTTCATACATTGGTTTTCAAATAGTTTGGTTTGGTTTGGAAAAGAGTAGGAAAGCTCATGCTTAAGTGGTAAAGAGAGCTTGTTTTTGACTGTGGCCTATGCTTTGTCATGCCATGATTGATATTGTTTTGGCTTTATGCTTAGTATTCTTTGCTGTATCATGACTTGTTATAAACAATTGAGATTGCTTAATGTGCCTTGGATGAATCATGCATTGTTTTAGCATATTAAAAGCATAGTATAGTGGTATTCTCCTTTGATGCTTTATTTGGGTTGACTTGGCGCATGCTCACACCATGTTATGACTATCCAAAAGTCACCATAGCCTTTATGATCCTTTAATTTTCAACTTGTAGTATCAATTTATGCTTTGATCAATGATGTTTTGTCGCTCTGCATGATTATGGCCATTATTGCTCTCTTAGTCTGTCGCTCCCAGTCTTTTGCTAGCCTCCACAACCAAGTATGAGTTCCACTCATGCATCCAACTCCCTAAACCAAGTTATTCCAAAGAGTCCACCATACCTAACTATTAGCTTAAGCTATTCCAAGTATATTCATGATTTTCTTTACCTTCCAAATTAAATTTGTTATGAGAAAACCAGTGATTAAAGCTCTCACGAACTTGATGGCACACTTTACTTTTCTTGCCCTTAATAAACTTGAACCATTGTGTCGTCTATGTTGTATATGCTTGCACTTATTTGTTGGGAATTAGCAGAACCATGCTTTCATGGGGAACGCTTTGAACATTGCACTTGGTACTTGTACCTAGTTGATATCATGCCCTTTTGTATATGGATGTCATCGGTGTGAAATGAAAGGGGAGCTTGTAAGTCCATGGAGTTATGTATATGTGTTAGAGACATGCATGGGCCACTGGTCTAATCCATGCTGACATGGTGGAAACCTGCAGTGTAACCATAATGAGTTGTCTATGAAGCATTCTTGTTATAAAAAAAATAGTCCTATATTGAGAAAAAAGAGAAACGAAAAAAAAGATATTATGAAAAGAGGAAAGAGAGAAAAAAGCACCATATTCCTGTAACATCCCAAATTTTTGCATTACAGATGTTACTAGAAGCATGCATCATATCATTGCATCATGGCATCGCATAATAAAACTGCATAGATATTCCCTCTTAAACCCCATAGTCATATATAGACTAAAAGGGGTAAAACCTTTTTGAACCACCAAAACCCTTGCAAAAGTGTTATTTTATAGTCCTACTCTAACCCTCTTCTTTTACAAAATTTTAGAGACAAATTTCGTCTAATTCGGAGTCCATTTGCAAAAGTTATTAAACAAATAGGATAACAGAAAAAAATAAAAAACGAAACCTAACCTAACTGGGCCGGCCGAGCCAGCCCGGGACTTACCTACCGCCGCCTAGCCGGGTGGGCGACGCGCAGCACGTGGGCCGGCCCAGTAGCCGCCGCCAGCAGCTAGCCCGCCTCCAGCCGCAGCCGCTGATAGACCGGGCCCACCCGTCATCCTCCTCCTGCGAGTCCGGCTCGAGCACGCCGCCGTCTCCGCGTCGGCACAACAGCCCCAGCCAAATCGGAGCGGATTCCGTGACCCCCGCGCCAAGCAAAGTCGCCTATAAGTACCCCCGACACGCCTCCCCAAAAACCCTAGTTTCTTTTCCGCTAATCGCCACCGAGCCGCCGCCAATCGCTCGCCGGAGCTCCGCCGAACTTCGCCGCCTCCAGCCGCCGCCCGCCGCCACCTCGGGAAGGAGGAGCCGACGCCGCCCCCAGAAACGCAGCCACGGCGAGGAGCAGGTCGCCGTCGACTACTTCACCGGCCCGGAGGAGCACCACCATGCCGCCGTCAACCATCGCCGTCTGCCACCGACGCTCCACCGCCGCCCGTCGTCGCCACCGACGGTAAGCCCCCTCTCCTACCGTCAGATCGAGATCCAACGGCTCCAAACGGTCAACCGCCTCGGCCAACCGCGTCGCGCCGTGTGGCAGCCGCCGCGTCGTCGCTGCGTTGGCGTCACGCGCGCCCCGCTGGCCAATCCCGAGCCGCCACGTGTCGCCGCGTAGCTGGCCACTTTTTTTTATTTCTTTTAAAATAGGCAGAAATTACTCCAATCTTGTAAAATCCATAGTAATTTGATTATTAGTCCAAAAATTGCGTATAATATACCGTTGGATTCATATCTTCGAGTAGAACACAGATCTACAATAATATTGCTGTTTTGCCACAGAAATCTTGCAGTAGGATTTAAAAATTAGATTAGAGTATTTTAATTCTAGAAAATTATCCGTAGCTCCGTTTTAGTTGATTCTTGTTGCGTTGGCTTTGTATCGACAAGACCTTATGTAGAAAATTGTCATATCATGCTTAGGGTGTTCAGATCTATCTCGAGGTAGATTGGAGTTGTAGATCTAGTTTTGAGCTTGGTTATTTAGGGTTTAACCCAAAATACCTAAAATCTATGGGGAATCGATTCTAATGACATCCCCAACTCAACAACACCCCTGAATAAAACCCTTGGTCAAATTTGAATCCATCCATATTACTGTGTGGCATGCATGCATATTCGACTTCGTGACTTTGTTTTGTGCAAATTGTGATTAGATCCATGTTTGTTCCGTTAGATTGCTCGGAGTGTGCTGCGGAGTACTGTTGTGTAGATTGCTGCTCGGATCAAGGCAAGTTACACCACTTGTTCATGTTTATGTCCCGGTTTTTAACTATGCATGTTTTACTCTTCAAATCTTGTAGTATGCATGTGTAGGTCTTTAGTAGATTTTCTTAGTACTATTTTTGCAAGTGCGGTTTTGTAGTATGCCATGAGTAGCTCTATGCTTAAGATTTTCCATCCCAATAGGTTATCCTTTTTTTTTCTAAGTTATGCTTGCTATGTTATATACTTGTATATATCAAGTGCCGTTGGGAGGGTTCGAAAGACTCAAACACTTTCTAAGTACGAGAGCTCTCTCTGGCGAACTTTTCTTCTCCAAAACCCCTTCAAAATAAAACTAAGTTTTCTTCTGGGCAGAATGGTTGTCGGGACAACGAGTGGGATTTTGGTGGAGGACCGCCGTCCAGGAATCAAAGAAGTCTGCCATGTTTCAGAACTCAGAAGCTTTCCGTGCAACCATAATACATATGGGCTCTGTCTTGGCTTAGTACTTAGTGGGAAACCTACCGAGGTGCCAACATTTGGAGGTTCTTGGCACGGTTGGATCCAGCTGGTAGAGGGGCTACTAAGGGAAGGCTTCGCCATGGTCTTGTCTATAAAAGGACTTGATCGTGGATTGTGGGGAAAGTGCACAACCTCTCGAGAGTATTGCAATCTGATCGATCAGCCGTGTTCACGAAAATAGAACAACTTTGAGCATCTGAAGGATGGAGCCTCTGAAAGATCTTCCTCTCTCTTTTCCAAACCTAACGTTTTATAAAACCCAAGGCGTGAGTAATATCGCCGTTGGGCGGGATCTTGGGAACTTGGTGTGTAATATCCAAGTGCTAGGTTGATTGGGCACCTGGTGAGTAATATCCACGTGTTCCATACGACCCTATACTATTTATTAAAGTTTACAAAGTAGGGAAAACTTTCTTCCTCTTTTCTTATTACAATAATAAAATTGGCTTTACGCAAATGAACCCCAGAGCCTACTCTTGAGCCTTGCATCTAGAGATAGTCTTACTCTTTCCTTGGTGTAATTTGCCAATACATTCAAAGTATTGACCCAACTTGTTGGCTGCACGTCTTATGTGCAGAATCCGAAGATTGAAAGGTGTGTAGGGATCGCGGGTCTTCACGCAGCTAGCCTGAGGCGTGGATGGACTCAAGTTTTACTTAGTTTCCGCTGTTATATTTGAGCTAGCTATAAGCAATGCAAGTTGTAATAATTATACTCTGGATTATTCGTGTAGTAATGACTTGTGTTTTACATGATATTCATCGACTGTGAAGTGCTAGCTATTGATCCAGGGACTAGCATGTTAATCACAGGGACTTAGGATCTTTAACGATCCGAGGTCGCAACAGATGGTATCAGAGCACAAAGTTGCCTGTAGGACGTGACCCCTAGGATTGGAAACCACCTTTACCATGTGTGTTTTTGCTTTCTCTGTTCTTCTAAGTTATTTGTACTCTTCTAGTATTTCTCTTCCTTATCACCTTGTGCCTAATTTTCTCTCTCCTAACCTAAAGATGACGGCCTTCTACTACGACACCGCCAAAGACATCAAGTGCCTGCGCTTCGGGGAATGCCTTCTGGACATCATCAAGACATTGCAGTTACCCATGCCATCAATCAAGGGAAGCGAGCTGAGTAAGATGCACAAGGAAGGATGCTGGGCAATTGAAGTCATCCAACCAGGGCGCAGTCAGACAGAACCCAAGACAGAGGCCATTGTACTCAACGTCACCAGCGACTCCAAGGAGAAAGGACTTAGCATCAGCTTGCAGGAACTCATTGGACGCCTTTGCGGACGCCACCATGAAGAGGTGGAAGGCCACTACATCAAACTCTTTGGAAGACGTGACGAGAAGGGAGTTCCAATCGAGTTAACCCCGGAGGAAAGGAAGACATGCAAGCGTCGAAGGATCCAATATCAAGACTTGGAGTTCCACATCAATGACCTTCAGAAGGGGAGCTGCCTTGAGATCGTGAGGAATGACGAGCTTTGTGCCCTAGTCAAGGAGAAGGACGAGAAGATCGAAGAGCTGGAAGAGAAGATCAAGTCCCTAGGAGGGGAGCTCACCGCCCAAGACAAGAGGTTCGCTAATCAAGAGAAGAGGGTGCAAGATAAGAACAAGAGGATTAGGGAGCAAAGTCTAGTGCTCGCAAAGAACGAGATGGAGTTCAAGAACCTTGCCACCATGTTGAAGGACCTGCGAGCAGCTAAGAGGGGCTTGGAGGAGAAGATCACGCCCGTGACTATGGGGTCAAGTTTGATCAAGAAGCTACAGAAGGAGAAAAAGGAACTCCAAAAGAGGCTGGAATCTGCTACCCAGGAGCTGCAGGAGGTGAAGGAACTTCAAGAAAGGCTCGAAGCTACTACACCAGAGCCACAAGAGGTGAAGGAATTTCAGGAGAAGCTTGAAGCCACGACGAGGGACATGGAGTTATACAAGTCACTGCTGGAAAAGGAAGGCTTCATCATTAAGGATGAGGAAGTGGATGATGAGTAGAGTAGTTGGACCACCTTTAGTTCTATAATCATACGTTATTCGCGATTGTAATGAGTACCAAAAATTATATTGGTTAGTTAAACTTGGTTGAGTGTGTGGAACTATGTGCCTTGTGTGCCTTGTTTTCTCGTGTGTTTTTCTTCTCTTGTTTACATAAGGGTAGGAGTTTATTCCTTAGGCTTTGTATCTATTTCTTAACTTGTCTCCCGAACCCTCCAGATGGCGAGATGTGGAAACAACAATAACAACATGCCCCCAGAGATAGCACAACTTCTGAACTCCCAGAATCAGTTGATCCAACTCCTCACTCAAAACATGCAAAACAACAACAACAACAACAACCCGCCGCCTCCGCCACCTCCACCACCCCACCAGGATCGCTTGACTCGGTTCTTGAGGTTGAACCCTCCAATTTTCTCAAGTAGTTCTGAGCCAATTGTGGCAGATGACTGGCTCCGCACCACCAACAAGAAGTTAGACACCGTCCAAGTTGTTGGAGCTGATAGGGTGCGCTTTGCCGCGCACCAACTTGAGGGACCAGCTGCTGAATGGTGGGATAATTACCAGGTCACCCACCCCGATATTGAAGCTATCACCTGGAACCAGTTTGAAGCGGCCTTCGTACTCATCACGTAGCCGCGGGAGTCATGTCACTTAAGAGACGTGAGTTCCGCGACTTGAAACAACTGCACCGTTCTGTCTCCGAGTATGGGGACCTTTTCAACAAGCTGGCACGTTATGCACCTGATGATGTATCCACTGATGCCAAGAGACAGGAGGAGTTCTTAAGGGGGCTTAATGATGAAATATCTATTCAGCTTGTGGCTCTGAAGTTTGACAACTACCAGGAACTCCTGGACAGGGCAGTGGTGGTTGAAGCAAAGCAAAGGAGTATAGAGAACCGAAAGAGAAAGTCCACCTCACACGAGCACAACTCTGCCCCATATCAGAAGCAACGCACTTCGTCACCACCACCCCACAACCACAATGGTCATCGTCATGGAGGACACAACCACAATGGCCATAAACACCGCAATGGAAATGGCAATGGGAAGGATCTGAGTGAGGTGACATGCTTCAAGTGTAACAAGACAGGGCACTATGCAACTACCAGCCCCGAAAAGATGAAGAATGGGAATGGTAATGGAAACGGCAACAGACACAACCATGGCAATGGTAATGGAAATAGGAAGAAGTCGAATCCGTTTGTCAAAGCCACGGTGAATCATGTCTCCGTGGAGGATGCTCGTGAGGCACCTGACTCCGTGATTGGTAAGTTCAAGCTTAACTCCACACCTGCAGTTGTTCTTTTTGATACTGGTGCATCGCATTTGTTCATATCAAGGGTATTTGTGGATAGAGGCAAGATACCTACGGAGACTATTAGTACTCCCCTAAGGGTAAGTTCTCCTGGAGGAGAAATAGTGGCAAACTCTGGATGCTGTGGGTTAGAACTAAGGATTGGGGCGCACACCTTTCCCACCAGCCTAGTCGTTCTAGAATCACAAGGTTTAGACATAATTTTGGGCATGAATTGGATTACCGAATATGAGGGAGTCATAGATTGTGCCAAAAGGACTATCACACTCACGACTCCGGATAAGAAAAGGATCCGCTTTAAGTCAGCTTTCGCACTCAAAGGAAGTATGGTGAACTCTCTTAAGGGGGTTAGCTTGGAGGATATGCCAATTGTGAAGGAGTATCCAGATGTGTTTCTGGAAGAATTGCCAGGGATGCCTCCCGACCGAGACATCGAGTTTCTCATTGACTTGATGCCAGGTACTGGACCAATAGCAAAAAGACCATACAAGATGGATGTGGATGAGTTGAAGGAACTTAAGAAACAGCTTAGAGAGCAATTGGACAAAGGCTTCATTCAACCAAGTGCGTCCTCTTGGGGAGCACCTGTTTTATTCGTGGAGAAGAAGGATAAAACCAAGAGACTAGTCGTGGACTACCGGTCGTTGAATGAAGTGACAATCAAGAACAAGTACCCTCTACCCAATATTAACGACCTGTTTGACCAATTAAAGGGAGTAGTGTGTTCTCTAAGATTGATCTCCGATCAGGATATTTCCAGCTAAAGATCCGGGAATAGGATGTACCCAAGACAGCTTTCACCACGAGGTACGGATTGTATGAATACACCATGATGTCGTTTGGCTTAACCAATGCCCCAACATACTTCATGACTATGATGAACAAGGTGTTCATGGAGTACTTGGATAAGTTTATTGTGGTACTCATTGATGACATACTCATATACTCCAAGGACGAGAAGGAACATGAGAGGCACCTACGCCTAATCATGGAAAAGTTAAGGGAACACAAGTTGTATGCCAAATTTAGCAAATGTGAGTTCTGGTTGAAAGAAGTGGGATTCCTTGGTCATATTGTATCAGCTAAAGGTGTTGCCGTGGACCCAAGTAAGGTAGCTTCCGTTACAGAATGGGAGTCTCCTAAGAATGTGGGTGATATTAGGAGTTTCCTAGGCCTTGCGGGATATTACCGAAGATTCATTGAAAACTTTTCCAAGATAGCAAAGCCTATGACAGAGTTGCTGAAGAAAGAGAAGAAGTTTCAATGGACCGAGACTTGTGAAGCAAGTTTTTAAGAGTTGAAGAAGCGCCTAGTAACAACACCAGTTTTGTGTCTCCCTGACATCCAAAAGGACTTCCAGGTCTATTGCGACGCTTCCCGGCAAGGACTCGGTAGTGTATTGATGCAAGATGGAAAAGTAGTGTCTTACGCCTCTCGGCAACTTAAGAACCATGAGAATAACTACCCCACGCACGATTTGGAACTAGCATCGGTTATGCATGCGCTCAAGGTATGGAGACATTACCTAATGGGCAAACATTGTGATGTGTTTACGGATCACAAAAGCCTTAAATACATCTTCACTCAAAAGGAATTAAATATGAGGCAAAGGAGATGGCTTGAGCTCATCAAGAACTATGACTTGGACCTATAGTACCATCCTGGAAAGGCCAACGTGGTTGCTGACGCCTTAAGTCGGAAAGTCTATGTAAATGGACTTACCGTGGGAGAACTTCCAAATGATTTGTGTGAACAATTCAAGGACCTCAGGTTGGAAATAGTTCCGGAGGGATACTTAGCAGCTATGGAGATAGTGCCAACGCTTCTGGACCAAATCAAAGAGGCCCAAAAAGGGGACAAAGAGTTGGAAGAGATAAGAGCTAATATAAGCAAGGGAAAAGCAAAAGGGTTTCATACGGATGAACAGGGAACACTTTGGTATGAGAAGCGTTTGTGCGTTCCCGATGACCCTGATATCAGGAAGTTAATCCTTCAGCAAGCTCACGATTCGCCTTACTCAATCCATCCAGGTAATACAAAGATGTACATGGATGTGAAAGATAGGTTCTGGTGGAACAACATGAAAAGGGAAATTGCATAATATATCTCCTTGTGCGACGTATGCAACACAGTCAAGGCCGAACATCAAAAACCCGCAGGACTACTACAGCCATTACCTGTGCCCGATTGGAAGTGGGACAAAGTAGGCATGGATTTTATCACAGGACTACCGCGGACTCGTTCTGGGTATGATTCCATCTGGGTAGTGGTCGACCACTTCACAAAGGTGGCTCACTTTATTCCTGTAAAGACCACCTATACGAGTGTTAAACTCGCCAAGATTTATATTTCAAGGATCGTAAGTCTTCATGGAGTACCCAAGGGGATTGTCTCTGATAGAGGTACCCAATTCACCTCTGAGTTTTGGCGATAGCTACACAAGTCTTTAGGGACACGACTTGAGTTTAGTACTGCCTTCCACCCACAAACAGATGGACGGACGAAAAGAGTCAACCAGATCTAGGAGGACATGTTAAGAGCCTGTGTGCTAGACTATGGGTCTAGTTGGGATGATAATTTGCCATATGCGGAATTCTCATACAATAACAGCTACCAAACTAGCATCAAGATGGCTCCATTTGAAGTTCTATATGGCAGAAAGTGTAGGACTCCGCTGCTATGGAGTGGGGTTAGAGAACGTAGTTTGTTTGGACCTGAACTGATCAAGGATGCCGAAGAGAAAGTGAGACAGATTCAAGACAGGTTAAAAATAGCCCAATCCAGACAAAAGAGTTATGCTGATTCCAAGCGCAGGGATGTGACTTATGAAGTGGGAGATCGTGCGTATCTCCGAGTTTCACCACTACGAGGAGTTAAGAGATTTGGTATCAAGGGTAAGTTAGCACCCTGATTCATAGGGCCCTACAAGATCTTGGGTTGTAGAGGGAAAGTTGCCTATCAGTTGGAATTACCCGAAGTGCTAACAGTTCACGATGTTTTCCATGTGCCGCAACTAAAGAAGTGTCACCCGGAAATGGCTGAAACCCCACTAAAGGATGCGGTTCCATTGGAAGAAGTTCAACTGGAAAACGATCTCACCTATGAGGAAAAACCCACCAGGATTCTGGAAACAGCCGAGAGAATTACTCGTACCAAGACTATCAGGTTTTGCAAAGTTCAATGGAATCACCATTCCAAGGAAGAGGCCACGTGGGAACGTGAAGAAGACCTGAAGAAAGAACACCCAGACCTATTTGCTAACCAACCTGAATCTCGGGGACGAGATTCCTCTTAAGGGGGTAGGTTTGTAACATCCCAAATTTTTGCATTACAGATGTTACTAGAAGCATGCATCATATCATTGCATCATGGCATCGCATAATAAAAACTGCATATATATTCCCTCTTAAACCCCATAGTCATATATAGACTAAAAGGGGTAAAACCTTTTTGAACCACCAAAACCCTTGCAAAAGTGTTATTTTATAGTCCTACTCTAACCCTCTTCTTTTACAAAATTTTAGAGACAAATTTCGTCTAATTCGGAGTCCGTTTGCAAAAGTTATTAAACAAATAGGAAAACAGAAAAAAAATAAAAAAAAAGAATAAAAAAACGAAACTTAACCTAACCGGGCCGGCCGACCCACCCCGGGACTTACCTACCGCCGCCTGGCCGGGTGGGCGACGCGCAGCACGTGGGCCGGCCTAGTAGCCGCCGCCAGCAGCTAGCCCGCCTCCAGCCGCAGCCGCTGACAGACCGGGCCCACCCATCATCCTCCTCCTCCGAGTCCGGCTCGAACACGCCGCCGTCTCTGCGTCGGCACAACCGCGCCGGCCAAATCGGAGCGGATTCCGTGACCCCCGCGCCAAGCAAAGCCGCCTATAAGTACCCCCAGCACGCCTCCCCAAAAACCCTAGTTTCTTTTCTGCTAATCGCCACCAAGCCGCCGCCAATCACTCGCCAGAGCTCCGCCGGACTTCGCCGCCGCCCGCCGCCACCTCGGGAAGGAGGAGCCGACGCCGCCCCCAGAAACGCAACCACGGCGAGGAGTCGGTCGCCGTCGACTACTTCACCGGCCTGGAGGAGCACCGCCACGCCGCCGTCAACCATCGTCGGCCGCCACCGACGCTCCACCGTCGCCCGTCGTCGCCACCGCCAGTAAGCCCCCTCTCCGACCGTCAGATCGAGATCCAACGGCTCCAAACGGTCAACCGCCTCGGCCAACCGCGCCGCGCCGCGTGGCAGCCGCCGCGTCGGCGTCACGCGTGCCCTGCTGGCCAATCCCGAGCCGCCACGTGTCGCCACGTAGCTGGCCACTTTTTTTTATTTCTTTTAAAATAGGCAGAAATTACTCCAATCTTGTAAAATCCATAGTAATTCGATTATTAGTCCAAAAATTGCGTATAATATACCGTTGGATTCATATCTTCGAGTAGAACACAGATCTACAATAATATTGCTGTTTTGCCACAGCAATCTTGCAGTAGGATTTAAAGACTAGATTAGAGTATTTTAATTCTAGAAAATTATCCGTAGCTCTGTTTTAGTTGATTCTTGTTGCGTTGGCTTTGTATCGACAAGACCTTCTGTAGCAAATTGTCATATCATGCTTAGGGTCTTCAGATATGTCTCGAGGTAGATTGGAGTTGTAGATCTAGTTTTGAGCTTGGTTATTTAGGGTTTAACCCAAAATACCTAAAATCTATGGGGAATCGATTCTAATGACATCCCCAACTCAACAACACCCCTGAATAAAACCCTTGGTCAAATTTGAATCCATCCTTGCATATTACTGTGTGGCATGCATGCATATTCGACTTCGTGACTTTGTTTTGTGCAAATTGTGATTAGATCCATGTTTGTTCCGTTAGATTGCTCGGAGTGTGCTGCGGAGTACTGTTGTGTAGATTGCTGCTCGGATCAAGGCAAGTTACACCACTTGTTCATGTTTATGTCCCGGTTTTTAACTATACATGTTTTACTCTTCAAATCTTGTAGTATGCATGTGTAGGTCTTTAGTAGATTTTCTTAGTACTATTTTTGCAAGTGCGGTTTTGTAGTATGCCATGAGTAGCTCTATGCTTAAGATTTTCCATCCCAATAGGTTATCCTATTTTTTTTTCTAAGGTATGCTTGCTATGCTATATACTTGTATATATCAAGTGCCGTTGGGAGGGTTCGAAAGACTCAAACACTTTCTAAGTACGAGAGCTCTCTCTGGCGAACTTTTCTTCTCCAAAACCCCTTCAAAATAAAACTAAGTTTTCTTCTGGGCAGAATGGTTGTCGGGACAACGAGTGGGATTTTGGTGGAGGACCGCCGTCCAGGAATCAAAGAAGTCTGCCATGTTTCAGAACTCAGAAGCTTTCCGTGCAACCATAATACATATGGGCTCTGTCTTGGCTTAGTACTTAGTGGGAAACCTCACCGGGGTACCAACATTTGGAGGTTCTTGGAACGGTTGGATCCAGCTGGTAGAGGGGCTACTCAGGGAAGGCTTCGCCATGGTCTTGTTTGTAAAAGGACTTGATCGTGGATTGTGGGGAAACTGCACAACCTCTCGAGAGTATTGCAATCTGATCGATCAGCCGTGTTCACGGAAACAGAACAACTTTGAGCATCTGAAGGATGGAGCCTCTGAAAGATCTTCCTCTCTCTTTTCCAAACCTAACGTTTTATAAAACCCAAGGCGTGAGTAATATCGCCGTTGGGCGGGATCTTGGGAACTTGGTGTGTAATATCCAAGTGCTAGGTTGATTGGGCACCTGGTGAGTAATATCCACGTGTTCCATACGACCCTATACTATTTATTAAAGTTTACAAAGTAGGGAAAACTTTCTTCCTCTTTTCTTATTACAATAATAAAATTGGCTTTACGCAAATGAACCCCAGAGCCTACTCTTGAGCCTTGCATCTAGAGATAGTCTTACTCTTTCCTTGGTGTAATTTGCCAATACATTCAAAGTATTGACCTAACTTGTTGGCTGCACGTCTTATGTGCAGAATCCGAAGATTGAAAGGTGCGTAGGGATCGCGGGTCTTCACGCAGCTAGCCTGAGGCGTGGATGGACTCAAGTTTTACTTAGTTTCCGCTGTTATATTTGAGCTAGCTATAAGCAATGCAAGTTGTAATAATTATACTCTGGATTATTCGTGTAGTAATGACTTGTGTTTTACATGATATTCATCGACTGTGAAGTGCTAGCTATTGATCCAGGGACTAGCATGTTAATCACAGGGACTTAGGATCCTTAACGATCCGAGGTCGCAACAATTCCCATGGTAAATAAGAAGATTGTTGAGATGCTCGTTGTCTGCTTGCCTTGTCATTTTGATATGGGGATTCTTCCATATCATCGGGCAAGGGGTACCCCGTTGGCGGTTCTCTATGATACACATGTACTTACGATGACAAGAACTTACCGGTTACTAAACTTGAGTAGCATGAGGAGCGGCCCTCGTATTCAAGGGACATGAGATTTCTAACTTATACTTCGTCAAGCATGTACACCATGGATTGTTCACTTTAACCTTAATCACTTCAAGATGCTTATGATAGGGGCAATGAGAGCTGAAAGCTATAAATACCATAATTTTTGGAAGCTCTTTATGAGACTTTAATCTCTACTTCCTTTTACAAAGGCCTTTCTTCCACCATTATATTGAGTCTCCACCTTCTACCTTTATGCACCTACTTTGAGAGCATAGTGGCCATTCTTAGTTCTATGTGCATTGTCCCAAGACTAGTTGATTGATGCATACTTTGATATTGCTTGTTTTAAACTATTTGAATCTAGTCACTCTTATGAACTTTAAAGGTGTCCTATGCATTTATATTTGCTACTCTATTGAGGGACAAGCTGAATACTAGTATGTTATATTTTCTTTATGTGAAACAAACAAACGTCTTGCAAAGCATTGTTATTCATGAATCTTTTGTTTGTACCTTTTCATGTTGCATCATAGTTTCTTTGTCTTATTGCTAGAACTTTGTCTTTCATGCTATGTGGAAGTACTATGATCCCAACTATCAATGTTTTACAAATACTTTGATCAAGTTTATGATGGTGCATGTCACCTCAAAAATTATTCTTTCTTTTTATCACTTACCTACTCGAGGACGAGCAGGAGTTAAGCTTGGGGATGTTGATACATTGCAAATGTATCTATAATTTTTGATGTTCCATGCTTGGTTTTATCTACTTTCTTGTGTTTTGTTCCAACTTTGGAGTACTTTTCATATGATTTCTTGGACTAACCTATTAACAAGTGCCACGGTGCCAGTTGCCTGTTTTCTGCTATTTTTGGTTCCAGGAAAGTCAGAAAATCAATATTCTCAGAATTGGACCAGACAAAAGCCAAAGTTGATATTTTCCCGGAAGACTCACGAAGCCAGAAGAAGAGTCGGAGAGGATCCACAGGGTGGCCACACCACCCCATGGTGCGGGTCAACCCAAGCAACGCCAGAGAATGGTGTGGGCCCCCTGGACGCCCACCGACCTTGCCCTCTGGCCTATAAGAAGCCTCCCGAGACATAAACCCTAAATAATCAAGCCTCCAGCCACGAAAAGTTCCGCAGCGCCGCCGCCACCGAAGGGGAGATTCGGGGGACAAAAAGTCTCTGTTCCAGCACCCTGCCGGGACGGGGAAGTGCCCTCGGAGCCATCTCCATCGATCTCCACCACCATCTCCATCACCGTTGCTGATTCCCATGATGAGGAGGGAGTAGATCTCTCTCGAGGCTAAGGGTTCTACCGGTAGCTATGTGTTCATCTCTCTATCTATGCATGATCTTGTTGTCGTCATGAGCTTTGTAATCAAGTAGATCTACCTTGCTACTCAAGTGCTTTAATGAATCTCTGCTCTCCCCATGTGTGTGAAAGTGACAGCGTGCACACCATGGTGGCACTTAGGCTAGAGATTACAAATACTTGTTATGAGTTATATTTGGAGTTGGATGTCTTTATGAAATTGTGGTGTTTGTTCGACTCATCTCGTACTCAAGGTGACAGTGTGGGGTTTTCTAGATGGGAAAGGCTTACTTTGAGGTGTGCTGTTATAGCCCTACCATGGATTAGAGTGTCCAACCGGAGAGTAGTTCAGCGTAGTATCATAAAGAGGAATATATTTATATGAGAGTGTTCACTAGTGAAAGTATGATCCATAGGCCTTGTTTCTAAGCATTGAAACACTGTTTTCTATTAGATCTATTACATTTTTGCTTGCTTCCATCTTTATTTCAGTTTGCCTTTAGTCTTTTCCGCACCATCAAGTTATTTTCTAGCACCGTTACCACTTATAATTATCCATACCACTTGTATTTCACTATCTCTTCGCCGAACTAGTGCACCTATACACCTGACAAGTGTATTGGGTGTGTTGGGGACACAAGAGACTTCTTGTATATTGATTGCAGGGTTGCTAGAGAGCGGATACCTTTGACCACTTCCTCCCTGAGTTCGATAAACCTTGGGTGATCCACTTAAGGGAACTGCTGTTCTACAAACCTCTGCACTTGGAGGCCCAACAACTGTCTACAATAATAGAAGTGCGTAGACATCAAGCTATTTTCTGGCGCCGTTGTTGGGGAGGTAAGGTAAAAGGTATTCACGCCGAAGGATTAAAGAAGAAGAACCTCCCACGGCAAACGCCTATTTTCGGGCGCCGTTGCCGGGGAGGTAAGGTAAAAGGTACTCACATCCTCCGGTGTGAGTGCTCGAAGTTATTTCCTTTAGATTCTGCAATTTTGTCTTTTTGTTTCTTGTTTTCACTAGTTAGGCTTAATGGAAAACAACAACAAAATTAGAGAGCTTTATAGTATTTATCTTGAGTTAGGTGGCAGTTTCATGTCACGGGGATTCAATCTTCACCACGTGGATGACCATCGACGATCGCCCGCCGGCATACTACTCTCCTAAGAGAATTTCCAATAGTACAGCCGACTTGCTGGCTATAAGGTCATCTATAGTCAGCTTATAGTCAAGTAGTATAATAGTTACCTTTAATTATTTAATATTTTATATGATTTAATACTTTATATGTTAATGTCCCACTCACATACAAATAAAGTGCCTAGGAGCACGCGCAAGAGCTAGCTATTGCATGAGAGCAAAGACAATAGTATAGCCAGCTGCTAGCTATAAGCCAAGTGCCATGTTATCTATAGCCAACTTAGAGCTAGCATACAAAAATATATTATTTTAGCACTACATGACCCACCTTTCACTCTCTCAAAGTGCAGGAAATATGCCCTGAGAGGCAATAATAAAGTTGTTATTATATATTTCTTGTATATGATAGATGTTTATTTTGCATGCTATAATTGTATTGATAGGAAACATCAATACATGTGTGTTTAATAAACAAAAAGGGTTCCTAGTTATGCCTCTCTTATAGACTAGCTTGTTGATTAACAAGATGATCAAAGTTTCCTGATCATGGACATTGGATGTTGTTAATAACAAGGTCACAACATTTGTGAAATGATGTGATGAACATTCATCCGAAGTATAGCATTACAATCAAGTCATTATGTTTATATTGCTATAACATCATACAAAGTAGTCTTAGTCCTTAGACCATGAGATCATGTTAATTGCTAACACCGGAAGAGTATCTTGATAACATCAAACGTCACACCGTAACAGGGTGACTATAAAGATGGGTTCAGTACTACGAAGGTGTTATGTTGAGGCTCATGGATCAAGAGTGGAATTTGTCAATCCAGATGACGGATAGATATACTCTGGGCCCTCTCGGTGATATCACATTAAGATAGCTTGCAAGCAAGTGATGTGATCACTGGAATGTTATATCACGGGAACGAGAAAAGAGTGCATGTCGGTAACGAGATCAAACTAGGTATTTGGATACCGATGATCGAATCTCGGACATGTATTATATCATGAGACAAAGGTATTAAATTGCTAACGTTAAAGGTTCTCACGATCACATAAGTCATCGTTGAATGTGCAGGAGTCAGTATGGATCTCCAGGTCCCGCTTCTGATTATTGATCTGAGAGGAGTCTCAATCATGTCTGCATTATTCGTGAACCGTAGGGTGACACACTTAAGGGTTGTCGGACACCATTTAGGAGCACATATGTTCTAGACAAAAGGTTTGCAAAGCGCAGGAAATGTTTCGATAGAAACAGGAATTGTTTCGATAGAAACCGGAATTGTTTCGGGTGAAATTGCAGAAAGTGATTATGCATGTGATATTGAAATGTTGCAAGGGGTTTTATGTGAATGTTTGTTAATTAAAGTAATTAACAAAATTCTGAATAAAATAAATAAAAGAGTTTTATTAAATGAGAGAGCATTAAATTTGGAGAAATTTAATGCATTTAAAGTGGAGACTTTAAAAGAGAATGTTAAGGGGCATTTTAATGTGGAGGGGTTACCACCACATGAATGGGGGAGGTGAGGGGTCACCCCTCCATGCGCCGGCCATGGAGAGAGGGGGCACCCCCCTCCTCCTATAAAAGGCCACCCATTCCCTCCTTCATCCTCACACCTCCTCGTGAAGGATCTCTCTCCCCCTCTAGATATTCCCCCATGGTCTCGGATTAGCGAGATACATGTTCCCGGTGGCCTTACGTCTGGAAGGATTTGCTGCTTCCGCTGATTCGCTGGAGCGAGGAGGTGGAGGTTGTCCGGTGGCTTGAACGTGTGTGCGAGGACGGATGCGCTGCTGATTTGCGACGCTCGGACTTCCACACGATCTTGAGATCGGCAAGCGTACGACTACATCAACCACGAGTTCCTACTCGTTAACAAAACTCGTTGTCTTCGAGGGTAAGTTCTCCATGGATGTATGTCCACCCGTTGCTCTGTATCTAGTAGATAGATCTTGGCGTATAGTTCTCATCGTAGGAATTTTTTTGTTTTCTATGCTGTGGACCCAACACAAAGTGCCTAGGAGCACGTGCTAGAGCCGACTCTTGCATGAGAGCTCACTCTTCTTCTCTCTCCTTTTCTCTCTCTTCCAACAAGGCAAGAAAATCATATTTTAATCCGCCAGCTGACTAGGACTTATTATACTTGCTCTGAGTGCCCACCCCTCTTCTCCCACCTCTTCTCTCTCATCTAATTAAGCAAAACAATACTAATTTAATTCTTATAATCAGCTAACTAGGACTTATCATACTTAACTGGCTTACGTGTCGGCTAGCGCCTCTCCTCTCACGAATAGGAGGCGGCGGCGACGGCGGATCCCTCCCTCTAGATCTCAACCGGCGAGAGTGCTGGTTCCCTCTCCCTCCGCTTTCCGCTTTGGCAGTAGGAGGGAGGGGGTCTCGTTTCTCTGCCTAGTAGTTAGGGTTAGGGTATGTCTACCTTGGGGCGTCGTTGGGATGGTGGGAGCGGTGCCCGGACAATAAATTTGTCTCAATTCTACTCCCACACTAGCGACGACCTTCACGGCGATGCCTCGTAGTTGATGGCAAGGTGTGCTAGTTGTTCCTTCAGATCGACAGCTTGGTCTTCTCGCAGTTCTTCAGGTCTGGCAAGATCAGTTTCTCAGTGTGTCATCAGCGTTCGTCGTTCTCAGGAACGATGCTGGTGGCCGGGGTGAGGTGGTTTCTATGGAGCGAGGATGTTGGTCCGGAGGTGGTGGATCTGTCGTTCTTCTCCGACTTTGTCGATGAGAGGCAGCGAATCTTGGTTCAAAACAGCACGGGGACATCCCCCGGTCAACATGCCACATCGACATGTGCTTCTAGGGCATGTGCCCTCTTGTCCAGTTCTTCAGCAGTAAGTTCTGCAGCTGTAGGAATAGGTGTGGTTAATGCAGCATCGATGAATTTACACGCACCTTCAATGATCACGTGTCCATCCACTGGTTCTTCTTTTTTGGGCTCGTCTGGGATAAGTGCTCCATCCGAGTCTTCCTCATATTCCTCGGCAATCACCTCCTCTACCGGAGGATCTTTTGTCGGGGTCTTGTTCTTCTTGTTTTTCTTCTTCGCTTTCTTGGCAGCGCCGGTAGCAAAGACGGCTTTGGGTCTGTTTCCCGGAGTCAAGCTCTGATCGGTACTTTCGGACATCTGGACTTCGGGATTATCTCCGACTTCCATGTCATCCTGCGCTTTGGGAGAGTGTTCCCCGGATCCTTCATCCATGGCTTCTCCTTCTTCTGTAGCCTTGGAGTTATACTCCTCTTCATATTCTGCGAAGAACTTTCGGAAATCTGCTGACGTCATCGATTCATCCGAGGATGCGGGTACGTCGGTGTTTGTTCCAATTGCCTCCAGCGCAGAGTCGGTGTTTTCTCTAGCATCGACAGAGCCGCATCCGGATCCAACATAACCGACGAAGTGCGACGTGTGCTTCATGAGGTATCTGCGGCTCTCGCGATCAGCTTCGTCGAAACTTCTGATGGCCTCGAGAATTGCATCTGCGCTTGAGTTTTGCATTATCATACGTCGCAGCGTGTACCTTAGGAAAGGCATGTATGTCCTGGCGTCATCAGAGCCGGAATCAGTGTCGTTGTTATGCTCCTCCTAGATTTCGACTTCGGTGGGTGGGTCGATCTGGGATTCGGTCTGTGCAAGGAGATCCACTCCAGAATCGATCTGGACCGCTAGGTCTGCTTCAGGCTCGGATTTCTCCACTATCTCCGCAACTAGTGCGGGCTGGGTGGGATTAGGGTTTTCTGAGATCCGGAACTCTGCCGCCTCCGCGGACAAAGGGGACCCAGAAGATTCTTCTGCCTCTATCATCACCGCTGGGGTGGGTGGGACAGGTTCAGCAAAGCCGATGTAAACATCGATCTCGCCAAAAGACATGATGGTGTAGGCAGTCACAGCCTCCCTAGCCGGAATCCAGGTCTCGTCGAGAACGATGAGAGGGACGTCGCTGGCGTAGAGGATGCGACCGACGGTGATGGTTTCGCTGATTCCGATTCTTGTAGATTCTGCTCGGAACATAGATCCGAAGCTCACTTGCCCCACGGTGGGTGCCAACTATCGTCGGATTGATGACAAGTACGCCATGAGGGGGTCCTCGAGGCGTGCGGAAGAGAGGGGTGTGAGACGTACGGTGTTCCGGGACGGTGAGCACACAAGTTTACCTAGGTTCGAATCCGCTGGCTTTTGATGGATCCTACTCCTGCTAGCAATCCAGTAATACGGCAGAGCCGGAGTATGGGTTACAAGGGTTCGCCTGTGCAAGTTGAGATTGTAGACTATTGAGGTGTGCCCTAAAGGCTCTCCCTAGGACGACTTATATAGATATTCGGCCTAGGGTTTACAGGAGAGATCTGTCCGGCTATGACTAAGAGTTGGTTATAGAGTACATCTTGAGCTACAAGTAATACTATGGGCCTAAGTCGGTAAGTCTTATGGGCCTTCCCGTAGCCGGACTGGACTCCGTCTCTTCTTCCTGACTGGGCCGCCCGTGAAGAAAAGCTCTAACCCGAAGTGGGCCACCCTGGTCAGTGAGGAACTGTGAGGATACCCGGAAAGTATATCTCCAACACTCGCTGTGTGCAGCAGGCCTGTTCATCGACTCACAAAGCCTCGTTGGCGATGGTGCTTTTTTTGGATCTTGTAGTGTTGGAGGTTCGACGTCTATTCTAGTGTGCGTCTTGATGGCAATGGAGTTGGGCGGCGGCCGCTGACTTCGGTGGTTGCGGGAAAACCTAGGGATCGTTTTGTATTTCTCGGTCTCTTGGGATTTTATCTGCATTGTTTCGAGGATAATCATTTTATCCTAGTCTATCTTTTAGTTTTCACATGTGTTTCTCCATGTAACATGGTTTTCGATTAATGAAAGATGTGGTTGCTCTAAAAAATGGCTTTCGTGTCCTACGACCACCTCAACTCCTCCATGTTCCGGACTCTCCCGCTCCGTTCCCCACCTTCTCTCTCGTTGAGAGTCCGTCGCCGCCTTTCTTGGTCGGGCCGATCCCGAGCGCCCTCCCCGATGGTGTTGCCGGCCGGGGACGATGGAGGAAAGGCGCCCGAGTAGTTAGTAGGGCTAGGAGTAGCGGTTTTGGCGTTATGCCAGTAGATTGGAGTTTGGCTGCGGGATTTCTTGGCTAGATCCTGAGCGATTCGAGCGGAGGAGGCACCGACATTTTGCTCTGGCGGTTGGAGCGGATGCTGCTTCCCTCGATCTCGACTTTCTCCAAAAATAAGGCCTACAACTGCCTCCTCTTGACCTGGTTCAAGGCGGTGTTTCTCCTTCTTCTCCTGGCCGACCATGGCGGCGAGAGGAAGGAGAAGGGAAGCTCACCGCCGGCTAGATCTGGAGGCCTACAGGGGTGCTCTGCCCTTCTGGTGCTGTGATGCGGCGTTGGACGGGCGGTCGTGGATGCTACTGCTCTGCTTCCATGGTGGAAGCGAGCTATCAGTGTTCCATTGGTCCACCCCTCAATAAGCGCCTTCGTCTCACTGGATGTGGAAGAGTTATAGATGCGGCGGTGCTTCTGGCCGGCCTTGGTGGCAAGGAGGAGCGTCATGGCCATATGCTAGTAGGTGCGCCTGTCTCCCCCTTGGCTGGCCTTGGTGGTGAGGGAGGTCGGAGCGGTGTGGCACATCCCCTTTCTTCTATCTGGTGGTGGTTGCTCTCTCCTTTGGGGGAGGGTGTGTATCGAGTTCGTCGAGGCTGCATCTTCTTCGGTTCCTTCTCCTCATCTCGGGCAGGAGCTCTGAGGAGAGAGCTTGGTTTCTCAGAGCGGCGATGACGAATCCTGGATGCTCGTTGTTGTTGTTCTTCGTCGTGTCTTCTCTTCCTGGGCGCAGTGGTTACGACTGAAAGGGAAGGCTCACGAAGTTGCAGCGACGTCGGTCATCTTCGGAGTAGTGAAGCCATCATTTCCTGCAGTTCCAAATCGGAGGCAATCAGCCAGCCGATTACCCTGGCCAAATCGAGGCCTTCAAGCTTGCCGGCAAAGTCCGGCGATCCTCCAACCTCCATAGCGAGGCCCAGTAGTTGCAAAGACGAGTTGAAAGGAGGGTCTGATTGCTTTCTCTTTTATTCCTATAGAGCTCTCTTTGTAAAGCGTTTGGACCTGGTTGTATTCTTATATTATTTAGGATTCTGCACGAAAACCTGTATCTCCACCGTCTGGTTTTAATGAAAGGCTTAGAGCCCCTTACTGGCGCTCTCCTCTTAAAAAAAAAACTCCTCCACCTTTGGACCGTATTTGCCCCTCCAAGCAAAGTTTTACGGTGTGGAACCGCTCACCCATGTCAAGTTCACGCACGACACCATTCAAAAAAGAAGAGTTCATGCACGACGGTGATCGTTGAGTTTACAGACTCTGAAGATTTTCTGAAAACAATTAAGACTCTGGAAAATGAATTGTATAATTAGTTAAGAAACCGAAGGAGGAAAATATCGCAATCTGCGTATACATCTCCTCTAACTCCATAGAAGTTCCCCACCGTCCCGTGCCTTCCTTCTTGTTCCTCTCCCTCGAGCCCTGACCTACCCACCGCGGGCCTACACCCGCCCCACCGTGCCGTCGCCGCCCACGCATCGACGCCCTTCCGCCTCTCAATCGTCATCGCCGTTCCCGTCCATCTTCATCGCGTCCCCGCTGTCTCCGCCGCGCCCGCGATCTTTGGCCATTGGGTTTTCAGGTACGAAATCCTTTTCATCAAGTGATGATTAGTTAAATCCCAGTGACCGCAACAGTTTCTGGGTGTGCCGGCGCACGCCCATCTAGATCCGTCCCTGTTACCTGAGTTCCTGAATGCTCTAATTGTGAAATTTTCAACGAGTCGTGGCAGTAGCATCTCTCTTTTTTTTTTTTGCCCATCGCGAGGAGCATAGCAATGGCGCATTGTGTACTGTCGTAATCTGCTTTGAGTCGTCGAAATTGCGATAGTTTTGAAAAAAAATCTTCCAAATACTTGTTTCATCTTCGCTAAACCAATGTATGCTTTTGTCAAACTGCTCTCATACACTCAGTTTGTGGGTAGTTTGATCGTTGTGCTGATGGCATGTGTGTACTTTTTTCGCCTGGCGCTAACCAAGTCTAGATCCCCAGTTCTGTGAACTGTATGCTTATAAATTTGTCATTACCTTTTTATTCATCAATCTTCCAAGAGCTGTTGTTTATGTGGTTTTCGTGCCGGATTGCATCTGGATTGAACAGTATAGTACTATGGTTTAACTCTTCGAAACATGTGAACTTGCATAGCAATGAGTATTTATAGTCACACATTGCCATTACCAACGGTTGAGCTAGCGCAGTCTGGAATTAACGCTGATCCTTTTTATATTTTTATGGAAACAGTAGGACGCTACTGTATATTTTTATTACTTTTTGTTTGTGTTACAAGTGCACAAGAGATTTGTACATAAGGAGGAAAAGAGCAAAGAGAGATTTCTACAAGAGATTTGACGTTGATACTAATGATGGAACATCATGACTTATTGACCATAATATGCCTACATGTCATTTCAAAAAGTAATTTGAATCACACGGTATGCTTTGTTATTTGCTTACTGGAACAACAATTTTGCTCAAGAACATGTCTTGGGCTTGCTGTTTTTGGTTGGGTCTGTTTGTTTCAGAGTTTATCCCGAGTTGTGTGCTTATCGTTCAGCTGATAGGGATAATTCAATCAGTCAGAACAAATATCTTTTATTCCGAATTGGTCACAAGTTAATGAGTTATGCAACTAAATAGGGAGATCACAACCCTCCTTGGCCTCATAAGAGCTCACCAGTGTGGTTCTTTGTTTTGCATGTCATCAGATACTACAACACAAGCCTTGAATTTAATAGAATTGTTTGCATGTAATAAAATATATATCTGATAGTCACCTTTTCTGTTGCAGTAAGTGGCAATTTCAGCTCTACCATAATCATGAGTCTAGCATGTCTAGCATGCCCTGGCATGAGCAGCAGCCCCTCACACTCTTTCAGAAGTTATTCAGTCTCAAGCTCAGAGGGCGAAAACAGGTGTGGAGCTGCTGTTGCCTGCCTATCGCGGCAGATTATGGCTGCGGGAGCTGCTAACCGTGTGGGAACGTCAAAGGTGACCCCTGCAATGGCTACTGGCCAAGGCATTGAGGGTGCTCCTCGCCTTCAACGGAGCCGTGCTGTTTCAAGGGATCTTGTTAGAGACTGGAACTTTGATGAGATAGTTGTTGGGAACTAGAGTAGGGTGCCAGCAGTTCTTCCAAGGCTGGACATTGGACTATTATCTGGCAAGGAGCACTCATGTACATATTCTAGTATACACCTGGATGTCCGAGTACTATGATGATGCGCGTTCAGCTGATCAGCAGATTATTAAGAATACTGGCTATTTATAGAGACAACACCTGTCATGTTATATAGTTGAGTTGTTTAGTTACAACAAAAACTTTCAGGGTTTTTCCTTCTGTTGCCACATGTGAATGATACATTGAGTTTTCTTTAAATATCTGTAGATGTCAACTGCTGCCATGTCAATAATTTAGCCAACAAACTCTTGCATACTTTGGATGGTGCTGTAGCCTGTTGATGTATTGATGCCATGTGTCCATCCACGAGGCATGAGGGCCATGAGGAATCCAGAGCTTTGTTTGTCTATCCTTATGTGGTTACTTGCCCATTGCCCTGCTAAATATCCTGATCTTCTCTTCCATCAAAATGTGACGAAGTTGAACACATTGCTGTAACTGAAATTTATTTGCAGAGGGGAGAAATTCTCACGATATGGGCACAATTTGGCTTCTTTATTAAAAGCATTATCATGAATATTAATTTGCTTACATATATATGTAACCAACCCATCACAAGAACAAGTCTGTCACAACAATGCCCACAATTTTGTTTTCAAAATGATAAAGAGGTGCCTTTGGTCACTTCTCGCTGCAATTTAGTTATTGCACATGTTCACTAAGTTTCAATAGTAGGCTGGAGCAGAGCAACTTTTTTTTTTCTTTTTCTTTTTTTGCTATAGCAGTTTGCAAGGTAGATAGCGCTGCAGCATATGAAATGCAAACACATGTGGCATCGCCAAATGTATCGCCGGGACAAGCGCAACCTATAGTGCAATTCACAAGTAGCGATGTTTTGGTAGGCTTCACTGAAGAATGGGCAGCAAATCACAAATGAATTGCTTGCTATCTAATATTCCCTCCGTTTCAAAATATAAGATGTTTTAGTTTTGTGAATGAAGTGTATCTAGATCTCTTTTAGTGCGTAGGTTCACTTCAAACCTAGATGAACCTATACACTAAAAAGAGTCTAGATACACTACGTTCACAAAGCTAAAACATCTTATATTTTGAAACGGAGGGAGTAGAAATTTGCAGAGGGATTCTGGGCACTGATAGAGCCAAAACCGTTTTAGTAAGCTTCCCCAAAGGATGGACACAAAATTACTAACGAACTGCTAGCTGATACTTGTGCTTTCTCTAAGAGAAAAATGCAGAGGGATTCATCCACCCGTAGTGGTGCGGAAACCCTCTACCTCGGATCCATGGTAGAGCTGAAGTCAAAATGGAAAATAGAAGGCACCATACAAATTTGAAAACTATAGACAATTCGTTCCAAGTGTTCAACCAGGTTTCCACAAAACACTTGCGATCTTTGAATACCTGAGACTCTGGTGGTGGGCGCGCCACGACCACGGACACAGGGAGAGCCGAGGAAGAAATTGCTTCCAGCTATGCAGAACCCAGAGAAGAATCCCGAGTGAAGTGACAAGCAGAAATTTCACACGAAACAGGTTAAATTTCCACGCTAATCAAATAAATTTATCGCTCTTATATGGCACTTTCCATCTTGGGTGTTGCTCAACTGGGATTGTATGCGATGTTTCCCATTATAAGGAACTCCTTTTACACTCAGCCTGAAAAGGATTTCTATTTTATTCTTCTTCCGTCCAGCTATGTCAGGGTATTCATTGCAGAGTTGCACTACACGCAAGGCGCCAGCACAGATGACAAAACTATGTATATACCTCACAACTGGAGCTATTTCAAATCTATACGGAAGTTCTTGATCATTATTGATGACCACAACATAAAAAGTACACTTGAGAAAAGAGGCATGGACCAGAATGGCTCTCCCTGAATGGAGGGAGAACTAGGCCAGCGTCATACATATAACATCGCACACAACGACCCGACGGTGACGACCTCCATCAGCTGTCTCCGCCGGGCTGCCCGAAACTGCACGACCCTGGTCCCGAGGGCAGGAAGGAGAAGGGGTCCTCGGAGATGTCGAACCCAGGGCGAGTGAAGTCATCGAGCGCGCCGAAGCACGGGTCGAAGTTCAACGGCGAGAAATAGCCGCGCGTATCATCAACCTTCATGTCTAGATTCGGGATACCGTCGGATGCGCTGCCAGGGAAGTTGTACCCTGCGCTCCCTACCATGTCTTCCATCGCCTCGCTCCCCTGAGGCTGCTCCGACGCTCCTATTGCTTTCAGATCGTCCATGTGAAGAGCAGGTGTGTGCCCTTGGAAAAGGGCGACGTGCCCAAACAACTTGTCCTTTCTCGAGAAGGTCGTTCCACATGAGCAGAGCCACTTGTCGCGCCCGCAGTGCTTCTCATGAGTCTTCAGGTCTGCGATGACCGAGAACTTCTTGGTGTTGCATCGGCTGCAGGTATAGCTCTTGTCGCAGTGGCTCCTCTTGTAGTGGTTCTTCACGCACAGGATTGTCTTGAGAGGCTGGAACTTCCTGTGCTCCTTGTTCCGCTTGCAACCCACAAATGGGCAAGAGTACCTTGTAACTGGTGTATGATCTGAGCCAGAATCTCTCATGGGTTTGGCAAGAGCTGCAGGAGTCTTGTACTCGTCTCCGTGGCCCCTCATGTGCATCCGTAGGTTAGCATCTCTCTTGAAACCCTTGCCACATATCACACAGAAATGAGTGTGTGGTGCTAAAATCTCCTCCTTCTCCAGCTGCAGGACCACATAAGAACCAGGGGGGAGATTCTCTCCCTCACCACCATCATCGCTCTCCTTCACGTCATGGTCTTCCATAGGAATCGGTTCAGACCCTTCCCCACTACAAGGATTTGGGCATTTGATCAGCTCATCCTTATCATCATGAGTTGTATTAATGGTATTCATCAGCTCCTCGTAGTCAACGGTCTTGGTCACGTCAGGAATTGCCTCCTCCCTGTTTGTGCTTGGCCGCTGATTGCCAACCGAGCCAAAGCCCATGGGAGAACCATATGTGTTGAGTTGCCTGACCGCTGGATTGCTGCTAAGCAGAGGGCTCTTCATGGAAGGAAGCATAGAACCAGCTGTTGAGATGAGCTGAATTATGATAGAAGTGAGATCAGCAGTGACAAGCTGCTGCTTTGCTGCAAGCTCGTTTGAACCACCAACAACTTGGCTCCCTAGATTACCCATGGACTGCACAATATCTTTTACCTGCTTGATCTTCTGCTCAAGGAAGGTTAGGTTGCTCAGCATTGCCTGAGGATCCCAATCTGATATAGGAGTGTTCAGTGAAGGATTCGGTTCAAACGGGTTGCCCACTTTAGCTCCACTGTCATCAGGAAGACCAAAACTGGAAGACTGAGGAGCAAAGAATGGAGGACAGCCAGGGTTTGGTTGGCCAGGTCTTGCAAAATAAGACAGGTCCATGGAATTGTAACGTACACCCTGTTGGATAGGGTCAGCATTCCTTGATGCGTCACTTGCCATTGATGACGAAGCTTTCATGGAAATTTCCGAACTTCTTCTCATGCCACTTATCGTCTAGATCCACGAGATCTCAAATTCTACTTCAGTCTGCCCTCTCTTCTATCTCATAGAATGATCATCCCCAAACGAGAAAATGATATTTAGAAAAAGCCTGAAACCCTGCAGGAAAAAAAAATTCGTTAGAACATGAAGCTGAACAGGGCAGGATATACCAAACTAGACATGGCATAGTTGGAAAGAAACCATGATTGGTATTGCCCTTTCTTTGTTACTACTTCTTTTTGATGTGTTGAAACCATGACTAGTCTCCTAAAAAAATGGACCTTTCTAGTTCAAAGCGATAAAAAATCAGAAAAAAACAAGCAAGCGAACCAGACGACTATGCATATCTCCAATTGCATAGGACACAAGGATCCTGCCTCTTCCACATATAACACACAAGAAAGTACCCAACTTTTAAGAAGAAATTTACAGCCGGAAGCAAGGGAGCAGATAAAAGGAATCCCTGATTTGCACAGGGGGAGAGAAGAATACATGAATACGTGCACGGAACAACTAAGCTGACTAGTCAGAAAATCAAACATCGCATCATCCTCTCCAATCATTTCACCTAACTTGATATGCGGCTCCTAACGAATTCCCCTTGATTGCAGCAAAATACGCTAGGAAACTTAGTCATATGGAACAGATCTGTAAGCACAGGACTAGGGGCGGATCTAGATGCTAATCACTGCGTGTAAACAAGCTCATACCTCAAAACCCAATGGCCAAAAGGTCGCGGACGGGGTGGAGACAGGGAGGGATGTGATGCCGTGACGAGGAAGAACGGGAACGGCGGCCGCGCGTGAGAGGCGGAGAGGATGGTGGAGGGGCCGGCGGGATTGAGGCGTCGCCGGTGACGCGGTGGTATGACTATAGGAGAGAGAGGTGAAAGAGGAAAGAATGGTACGGGACGGCGGAGAGGTGTCTATAGCGAAGAGTGGAGGAGGAGCACATGGAGTTTGACTCTCGATGGAGAAAAGATATTTTTTTAATCAGAAAATTTTCTCAATGTCTCCTTTTTTCTGCTTTTAGAAAAAGTTCAAATCTGTAAATAGCTCCCGGTCCAAATTCAAGATATCATTGTTCCACATTTTTTTCGTCAACTTGGACCTACCAACCAGGGGTAAGATATAGCTCTGAGGGTTGATGCGGAGCCAAACCCTAAATTCTTCCCCTAGCTTGCGGCGCACGACACTATTTTGGCTCCGAAAACCTAGCCATCCGGATGGTGGCGGCGTGATCGCACCGGCATGCTATGCTGCATTCACCCAAAGATGCGGAGTCAAAACCTAAATTATTCGTCTAGCTTGCGGTGCACGACACTGTTTTGGCTCCGGAAGCCTAGCCACCCACATGGTGGCGGCATGATCGCATCGGCTTGCTACGCTGCATTCACCGAAAGATAGCTAGCCATCTTCTAGAGAACGCTCCTTCACTGGTAAGTGTGAGAGCAAACTTGTTCGTGGAGCGGAAACCCTCAGTCCTACAACCGGTGGCGAATACTAGGGTTATCGATGTCCAGAGGACTTTCTAAACCCCTTGCAACTAGCGCGATAGAAAATCCAGGGGCAGAACACCAATCCACGCAGTGTCGAGGGGAGGGATGGAAGTAGGGGAATCGAATGGTTTCCTGAAACTTTCCCTTCCTAGCCCTAGATGTGATCAAAGCTAGTCTTGGGCTTTTTGCCTGTGTTTTTTCTCCCTCTTTATCGATTGTGCATACTTGTTCTCCTTCAAAGTATTTAGGAAGTGGGTGAAAAATATACTCCCTCCACGGACATCTATTTTGAGACGGAGGGAGTACTCCGACAGAGCAAGGGACTTACGCACGTAAAGAGCCACCTGTGAGATGGTTTAATACATTTTACTATCCCTGTACTATGGTATAAGACGTTTTGCTACACTAAATAGCCTATCAAAATGTCTCACATTATATTGCATAGGTAGTACGGAGTATTTCATTGTATCGACAATATCGGTGATTTAAAATAACGCGATTTGCTGAACTGGTGGAGATTTAGACCACACAGCAGACTAGTTCCCCCTTTTGGTTGCTCTAGTGCGCCAATTTTCGTGGTTGTCATGTTCCGAGTATTTTTCAATCAACGTCGCACTCATGTTTGCGTTCCTTTCTTTTTTATTATTACTTTCTCTTTGCGCTGAGTTCGTGTTTCTGTCCTATGTATGCATTCCTATCCATTTCCATATCTGGCGTGGATTGTAAAACATATATACATACGGAAAGATTGTTGTCCATTAATTTATTGCTCTATTTCACTCCAATTCGTGCCCACAATTTTTTACTACTCCGTAGCTACTAAGCTAATATGCTGTCCTTCCTTCCGAAGATTTACATGCATAGTGTTCACAAGAGTTATAATTCTTGGTACTACATGCGTTTTTTAATTTATTTATTTTTTATAATTCTTTTTTTTGGGCCGTGTGCATTCAGAAGGCCGCTAGGGCATGCATTGTTGTAGAGGTTGGGTGTAATTGATATCTCCGCGATGCTCTTTTCAAAAAAAAAAGTACATAGACTTTGTTTCACGAATACTACTGGAATTACATATAAATGAAATTGTCACACCAATAATTGACAATAGGAACACGGGAAGCGGAACTCATCCATCAGAAAGATACACCAAAACAAACTTGGTTGAGCATGATCGAACTGGTGTTCAAAGAGGGATAGATGGATCTTTGCTACCGCAGGCATTGTATGCGATCATCCGCCAACAAGGACGTATATACTATTGCGATCAACAATCCAAAGCTTGGGTCTATATCTTGTGTTTACGATTTTTTTCCGACTTAGCTGATTTACTTTGCATAGTCTCCTATTTTTTTCCGTAAATTTAGGTGTGCGTGCTTAGAGTTAGATTAGTGCTTGTAGGCAATGAGTAGAAAAGAACTTGTCAAGAGGGGCTTTCATTAAGTTATTGAAATCGTCTATTCATCCCCCTCCAGTCGATAGATGTCGATCGATACGAGGACATGCACCACATGTATTTTGGAATTGCACAAAGCTCAGGTGTGTCGGCGTTAGAGTCCTTTGCGTGCAACTTTTTATGAAGTTTTTTCATTACATTTTTATAGAAAATGGCTACTGTTTCGACCTTGTGAAAGACTTTGCCCTTTTTCATGCTACAGCCAAGCATCTTTGGATGCATTTGTGTAACCTTGCATGTAGTAAATCATGCCCGAGAAACGGAGATAGAAACCCAAAAAAAATAATAAAACGGAGATAGATCGGTGGGAGATGATGTGCCATCCGACCCTCAACGACGGCACAGACATCACACGTTGCAACGGTGGGCGACACGCCCGAGAAGAAGCACGCGAGCCGCGCTCCATTTGACATCATCGCTGAGGTCACTCGCAGCACATGGGACAAACGAAGAAAAAACGAACTACACACAGCACAGTACAGTAGAAGCACAGTACCCATGGGCCCCGTTCTGTTCCAGCGGTCCAGATCACCGTGGGTCTGGGACGCCCTCTGCTCGGAAGAGGAATAATCACGCCGACGCAGGTCGTCTCGCCAAACTCGCTTGGCAGTGTTAGGACATCTCCACAGGCCCCGATCTAAACGGAACGATCCGTTTCTATTCGTTTGGATCGGTCCACGGCTGTTTTGGGGTCGTGGCCCGGTCTGTTCGACCAACCGCGCCCAATGACGCGACCCAAATGTCCGTGTCTGACGTTTATAGATGTCATGGCTGGCCAAGGCTTTGCCAACAGTCGAACACTTAAATTCACAGGCAATAATAGAGAAACTAACAATCAGATAAATTGCCATCGCAACTAGTGGCCAGTCGTTCTGAAATGTGCAAAAAACGACAATATCATACACAATGTCCAAAAGAATGACGGCTTCTATGCACAAAAGGCTACAGCTGCCGTCACCATTGTCATTCAAGCATCGCGAGCACGGATGGTCTGCTACCTGCGAGCGACCCAAGCCCTGTGATCGGGTTGGCGATGGTGTCCAGGTCGGTGAGCATGATGACATTCTCCTCGGCCATTATCTTGGCTTCGGCCTCTACCTCCACCACCCTAGACCTGGCCTCGGCCCCCTTGGCCTTGGCTTCGGCCTCCATCGCCTTTGCCTTCGCCTCGGTCTCCATTAGCCTCGCTTTGGCGTTAGCCTCATCCACCTCGATAGACCTCGTCTGGAGCCCGACAAAGGTCTTAGCGGTGGCCTCTTTCTCCTTGCGTCGCCTCTCTTCCCTCTCGGCGATGGCCTCTTCCTTCTTCTCCAGGATCTTCGTCAACGTCTCCTGGAATGCCAACGAACCAGCCTGGCGGGCGATGTCGGCCTTCGTAGCCTTGTGGCGTCCGGGCCGGCAGGCATGGGCGCCATAGGGTTGGCGAAGCCTTCGTAATTGCCGCCGTCGTCTAGGTCGATGACACCACCCGTAGAAGCATTGCTCTTGCCCTTCTTCTTGTTATTGAGTTCTTTCCAAAGGGCATAACTAGTCTCCTTTTTTGTAGTCTTTGATCAACGTCCAACAATACGTCAATGTGAAGGCCTTGTTGTCATTTACCTTCTTCAAGTGCTCCATTGCCTTCATGACCTACACATATGGATGCCAACAACGGCTCAATGCATATGCAAGACATCACAAGGAGAGGAAGGGGTGGTTTTACCATGTCAACTGGCAACATGCCACTTATTTTCCTTTTCGTCACCATCTCGTAAGAGTCTTGGAACTTGCTACACTCGGCATGGATGGTGCCCCGTCGCTTGGAGAAAGAGATCATTTCAATTGTTATAGAAGGCGTCCTTGTCGAATTTCCTGTTCTCATGGAAGAACATTTTCTAGTAGGCAAAGCCATTTTGCTCGGCGTCGCATAGTGGACCTTGTGAAACCTCCATCCATGCCTTGCATAGGATCTTGTCCTCCTCGGTGGTGTAGCTCGCGGTTCGTTGGCTCAACTTCTTGCTGTCCACGAGCAACGCCGCAAGTGAAGCGGCCAGTGACACGGCAGTGACCCCCACGCCCATGGAAGCGCCATCGTTTCTAAACAATGACTCGTCCGCAATGTTGTAGGCATCTTGTTGCATCTCCTGCTGCGTCCCCTACTGGGTCTCTGCGTCCTCGCCATAACCGTCGCCACCCTCGTTGATCATGTCGTGCATGGCGCCCTTAGCATCGTTGGCCACAAATTCCTACACCCAATTTGGCCACGATAAACAGACAGGAGCGACGAGCAGGCAAAGGCAGAGAAATGTCAAGACCATACCGTGGCATCGTCGGTCGGCGACGCGTCAGTCATTCCATCAAACAGGTTGGCTGGCGCCGGCATGTCCGCGGCGGAGATGTATTGTTGCTTCTTCGACGCATCTGGGGTGGTATCCGCGGTCGTTGGAGTGCGGTTGAGGTCGATGACGGGCTCTCCTGCCTCCGACGACGCCGTGCGGGGATGGACGAACCGGAAGAGCGAGGCGACGTTCCTAGTGTGGCCTTCGAGCGAATGTGTGCGTGGGCCTGGCGTCCTGGGCTGGCCGCAAGGGGTGGACGTGACTTAGCTGGTAGAGGACGCGTCGGCCATGGACATGCCGGGGATAGAGCCGTTGGCACCAAAGGGCATGGTGCCACTGAAAGTGGCGGTCAACGCCTCATGCTTTATCATGTTCCCGGCGTGCTTGACGGGCATTGATACATTGCAAATGTATCTATAATTTTTGATGTTCCATGCTTGGTTTTATCTACTTTATTGTGTTTTGTCCATACTTTCGAGTACTTTTCATATGATTTCTTGGACTAACCTATTAACAAGAGCCACAGTGCTAGCTGCCTGTTTTCTGCTGTTTTTGGTTCTAGGAAGTTAGAAAATGAATATTCTCGGAATTGGACGGGACAAAAGCCAAAGTTATTATTTTACCGGGGTACACTTGGAGCCAGAATATGAGACGGAGAAGGCCCAGAGGGTGGCCACACCACCTGGTGGCGCAGGCCAGGCCAGGCCGCGCCAGGGGGTGGTGTGGGCCCCTCCGGCACCCACTCGGTCTCCCCTCTCGCCTATAAGAGCCTCCTGATGCATAAACCCCAAATAGTCAATCAGAAATTCACGAAAAGTTCCGCAGCGCCGCCGCCATCAAAGGGGAGATTTGGGAGACAAAAAGTCTCTGTTCCGGCACCCTGCCGGGACGGGGAAGTGCCCCCGGAGCCATCTCCATTGATCTCCACCACCATCTCCATCACCTTTGCTGATTCCCATGATGATGAGGGAGTAGTTCTCTCTCGAGGCTAAGGGTTCTACCGGTAGCTATGTGTTCATCTCTCTTTCTATGCATGATCATATTATGATCATGAGCTTTGTAATCAAGTAGATCTACCTTGCTACTCAAGTGCTTTAAAGATCTCTGCTCTCCCCATGTGTGTGAAAGTGACAACGTGCACACCATGGTGGCACTTAGGCTAGATATTACAAATATTTGTTATGAGTTATATTTGGAGTTGGATGTCTTTATGAAATTGTGGTGTTTGTTGGAACCATCTAGTGCTCAAGGTGACAGTGTGGGGTTTTCTAGATGGGAAAGGCTTACTTTGAGGTGTGCTGTTATAGCCCTACCATGGATTAGAGTGTCCAACCGGAGAGTAGTTAAGAGTAGTATCATGAAGATAATATATTTATATGAGAGTGTTCACTAGCGAAAGTATGATCCCTAGGCCTTGTTTCTAAGCATTGAATCACCGTTTGCAATTAGTTCTATTACATCTTTTCTTGCTGCCATCTTTATTTCAGTTTTCCTTTAGTCTCTTCGACGCCAGCAAGCTATTTTCTAGCACCGTTACCACTTATAATTATCCATACCACTTGTATTTCACTATCTCTTCGCCGAACTAGTGCACATATACACCTGACAAGTGTATTGGGTGTGTTGGGGACACAAGAGACTTCTTGTATCTTGATTGTAGAGTTGCTTGAGAGGGGATACCTTTGACCACTTCCTCCCTGAGTTCGATAAACCTTGGGTGATCCACTTAAGGGAAAACTTGCTACTGTTCTACAAACCTCTCCACTTGGAGGCCCAACAACTATCTACAAGAATAGAAGTGCGTAGACATCAAGCTATTTTCTAGCGCCGTTGCCGGGGAGGTAAGGTAAAAGGTATTCACACCGTAGGATTAAAGAAGAAGAACCTCCCACGGCAAACGCCTATTTTCTGGCGCCGTTGCTGGGGAGGTAAGGTAAAAGGTACTCACACCCTCCGGTGTGAGTGCTCGAAGTTATTTCCTTTAGATTCTGCAATTTTGTCTTTTTGTTTCTTGTTTTTATTTTCACTAGTTAGGCTTAATAAAAACAACAACAAAAATAGAGAGCTTTTTAGTTTTTTTCCTAATATAGAACATGAATTGTCTGAAAAGAAAATTAAAAAACCCGTGGAACTTTCTTTGCATGCTAATAGCAATGTTATTAGTATGAATCTTTTGAACACCTTTGTTACTAATGCTATGGAAATGTCTAATCTTGGGGAAGTTGGTTTTTATGAAAATGATCTTTTTACGTCCCCAGTTTTAAAGAAGAAAATTTGGTCTGATGATACTTTATCTCCCATATGTGGTAATTCTGATGATACTTGTGATATTCTAAATCCACATACTAAAAGCATCCCTTTTAAAATATCAATAAAAATTGTTGAACGTGTTATGAATAGCTGCTATTTTGGAGATGGAATTGTTCATCTTGGTGATCATTTACACTTTATACATGAATTATGCGAGTTGTTCAAGGGTGCAGGTATTTCAATGAACCAAGTTAAGAGGAAGCTATTCCCTATTTCACTTAAGGGCAAAGCAAGGGAGTGGTATGAGCTACTAGATGATCCTCTTCATTTGGAGTGGAAGGAACTTGAATCTCTCTTTTACTCTAAATTTTATCCTCTCATGAAATTCATAAAGATAGGAATTACATTTATAATTTTCATCCACATGATGGAGAAAGTATTGCCCAAGAATGGGGAGATTGAAGTCACTAATGCTCAAATGTCCCATTCATGAGCTCCCCAGTAATATTGTTATTAATAATTTCTATGCAAGGCTTTCAGGACATTACAAGGATTATTTAGATACTTGTTTAGAGGGATCCTTCACAAGTAAGGAGGTCAAAGGTAAGTGGGGTCTTCTTAAAACAATTCAAAGCAATACCGAAGATTGGGATAACAACAAAGGTAAAGAACCAGGTATAAACTATGAGTATGATTGCATTAGGTCTTTCGCTGAAACTGCTGATTTTCAAGAGCTTAGTGCTAAATATGGTCTTGATCCTCAAATTCTTATTGATTGTTTTAGATCCTTTGCTTCTCATATTAATGCTCCTAAATAAAAATGGAACATGTATCATGAGCCTTTTAAAGACACTTGCATGGAAAATGAAATTGTTATTAATGATAGCAATAAACATGCTTAAACCTCTGAAAGTACTATTTTTTATAAGCATGTTAACTTTTGTGGAATACATAGACCTTGTGAGAATAATCAAATTAAAGAAGAATATTGTATCACCCACAGGAATGAAAAAACTAGGACGTGGTATAGGGATCTAAATGATCTTGGTAAGAAAGTTTGTGCCCTCTATCCTTTTATTTGTGAACTTTGCTTTGAAGTGGGTCATTTCAATTTTCAATGCTCAGGCCATAATAATAGCCCTTCTAATCCAATGAGTACTGCAAGTTTGTATTGTGATGACATGATCACTCCTAATTAGCATGATGAACTTATATTATTTTTGGGGTGTGAAGAGTTATCAAGAAAAACCTCTTTTGTAGATATGGGTGCCTTTGATATGAATAGTGTCCTACATGGTTGTCATCTTTATTGTGTTGATAATTGCCACACAAATACTTACATACAAAATATTATAGAAGATGAGATTTTACCAAAATATGACAGGACTAATATGTGTTTTGTTCTTATTAATGAAAAGGGGGAATTCTCCAAAGTTTCTTCTATTGTCTCTAACAATGAACCAGGGTATATGGAGAAGCTTCCTTTGAAGCCTCTCCCTCCTAAAGAGAAGAAGAAAAAGAAGAAGAGGAGGAGTAAAAGGAGAGGGGAAACGGTATTTTCCCCTAAGCATGTTGCTCCTATTATAGGTTTTGATGAGTCTGAACTCGATGATGTTCCTATGCCTATTACCTATAGTAGTGATCATGATTGGGAAAAGCACACTTCTTTTGATATTGAAAATCTCTTTGGTACCGATTCTGAAAATGATGATATTAATAATTGCTATACTATTAGTGCTATCCATGATCCTTCCAATGATGATATGTTTACAAATGAACACACTTTGGAAGATAACTATTCTATTGCTTATGATGATACTATACCTCCAATATATGATGATTGCAATGATGAATATGATATTTTCAGTCCACCTACTATTGAGGAGGAAATTAATTATGATTATAATATGCCTCCTATATTTGATGATTATGGTGATGAAAATAATAATGATAGCTATTTTGTTGAATTTGCTCCCACCACAATCAATAAGAATGACTATGTTTATGTGGGGAGTATTAATTCTTTTATGCATGTGGCTCATGATAAGAATGTTTCTTGTAATAGTTATATTGTTAATTTTACTCATGATGCTACTGAAAGTTATTATGAGAGAGGGAAACATGGTTTTATGTATCTCAACAATATTAAGTTTCTCCTCTTTACGTTGAAAGTCTTGAAGTTGCACTTGTTTTGCTTTCCTATGCTTGTTGCTTTGTGCTTTCATGACTTGTTTCTTTATAAGATTCCTATGCGTAGGAAG
Organism: Avena eriantha; assembly: GCA_910589775.1. Lineage (NCBI taxonomy): Eukaryota > Viridiplantae > Streptophyta > Magnoliopsida > Poales > Poaceae > Avena > Avena eriantha. Next base: position 298,831,598 of record OU342746.1, on the reverse strand, counting down.
TGGGTTAGACTTAAATATGCTTTGAATTTGCTTCTTGATGCTCTCTTTTACTTCAATTCATATTTCTTATGTGAGCATCTTCTCAAACTGTCATGCCTAACTTAAAGGCGTTAAAGAAAAGTACTTATTGGGAGATAACCCAAAAGTTTTAGATGAGTCTTGAAAGTTATTACCTCTGTAATAACCTCTCCTTATCTTTTTTTTGCTTTTTGTGCCAAGAGTAACCTCTAATGAGAGAGAAGAAATGATTGGGAAAGTTGCTATCCCGAAACAGATTTCTGTACTTCACCATAAAAATTCGTGTAAAATCTCTGTACGTCCTTTTGAGGCGTGAATTTTTTTGCTTCTACCCCAGGTTGTTATCTAACTTTGGTTAGTTCAACATTTTTTTATTTGAGCAACAGAAGGTCTTCGAAAAAATTCGTCTTTACCTGTTGGTCTGTTTTGACAGATTGCTGCCATTTTCTGTATTTGCTTCTTGTTGGTTCCTTTTTTGAGTTCTTTTGGGGAATTGAGATTTTTGAGGAAAGTGCTACAGTAGTTTCTGTTTTAATGGAAGTTTTCTTGGTGTTATAACTGAACCTTAAAAACCTATTATCTTGAGTGCACTAATGTTGCTAATAAATATTGTGTAAAGTTTTGTATGAAGAAAAAAATTCAGGTGTATGGAAGTAATGAGTAATGAGATGAAGGATGGACTAAATCTCAAGCTTGGGGATGCCACGTGTGTCACCCCAAGAAATATCCAAAAAGTACAAGCGTCAAATCTTGGGGATGCCCAAGGCATCCCCCTCTTTATCAATAAAAATCCCAGGTTTCTTCCAAACACTTCATTTTAATTGTTTCATGCACAGTTGTGTTGTTCTTGAAGCGTCTTCTTTTTAATTTTCGTTTTGGTTTTTCGTTTGCTTTGTTTTATTAGTTTTCTGAATAAATTGGTTGGACACCCTCTTTCATGCACTGGTTTTCAAATAGTTTGGTTTGGTTCGAAAAAGAGTAGGAAAGTTCATGTTTAAGTGTTAAAGAGAGCTTGTTTTTGACTGTGGCCTATGCTTTATCATGCCATGCTTGATATTGTTTTGGATTTATGCTTAGTATTCTTTGCTATAGCATGACTTGTTATAAACAATTGAGATTGCTTAATGTGCTTTGGATGAATCATGCGTTGTTTTAGCATATTAAAGCATAGTATTGTGGTATTCTCCTTTGATGTTTTATTTGGGTTGACTTGGCGCATGCTCACACCATGTTATGACTATCTAAAGTCACCATAAGCCTTTATGATCCTTTATTTTTCAACTTGTAGTATTACTTTATGCTTTGATCAATGATGTTTTGTCGCTCTGCATGATTATGGCCATTATTGCTCTCTTAGTTTGTCGCTCCCAGTCTTTTGCTAGCCTCCACAACCAAGTATGAGTTCCACTCATGCATCCAACTCCTTAAACCAAGTTATTCCAAAGAGTCCACCATACCTACCTATTAGCATATGCTATTACAAGTATATTCATGTTTTTGTTTACCTTCCAAATTAAACTTGTTATGAGAAAACTAGTAATTAAAGCTCTCACGAACTTGATGGCACACTTTACTTTTCTTGCCCTTAACAAACTTGAACCATTGTGTCGTCTATGTTGTATATGCTTGCACTTATTTGTTGGGGATTAGCAGAACCATGCTGTCATGGGGAACGCTTTCAACATTGCACTAGTACTTTGTACCTAGTTGATATCATGCTCTTTTGTCTATGGATGTCGTCGGTGTGAAATAAAATGGGAGCTTGTAAGTCCATGGAGTTATGTATATGTGTTAGAGAAACGCCTAGGCCGCTGGTCTAATCCATGCTGACATGGTGGAAACTTGTAGCGTAACCATAATGAGCTGTCTATGAAGCATTCTTCTTATAAAAAAAGAGTCCTATATTGAGAAAAAAGAGAAAAAGAGATATTATGAAAAGAGGAAAGAGATAAAAAGCACCATATTTCCATGATAAATAAGAAGATTGCCGAGATGCTCGTTGTCTGCTTGCCTTGTCATTTTGATATGGGGATTCTTCTGTATCATCGGGCAAGGGGTACCTCGTTGGCGGTTCTCTATGATACACATGTACTTACGATGACAAGAACTTACCGGTGACTAAACTTGAGTAGCATGCGGAGCGGCCCTCGTATTCAAGGGACATGAGATTTCTAACTTATACTTCGTCAAGCATATACAGCATAGTTTGTTCACTTTAACCTTAATCACTTCAAGATGCTTATGATAGGGGCAATGAGAGCTGAAAGCTATTAATTACCATAATTTTTGGAAGCTCTTTATGAGACTTGAATTCCTACTTCTTTCTATTGAGGGCCTTTCTTTCACCATTATATTGAGTCACCACCTTCTACCTTTATGCACCTACTTTGAGAGCATAATGGCCATTCTTAGTTCTATGTGCATTGTCCCAAGACTAGTTGATTGATGCATAACCTTGATATTGCTTGTTTTAAACTATTTGTATCTAGTCACTCTTATGAACTTTGAAGGTGTCCTATGCATTTATGTTTTGCTACTCTATGAGGGACAAGCTGAATGCTATTATGCTATGTTTTCTTTATGCGAAACAAACAGACATCTTGCAAAGCATTATTATTCATGAATCTTTTGTTTGTGCCTTTTCATGTTGCATCATAGTTTCTTTGTCTTATTGCTAGAACCTTGTCTTTCATGTTATGATTGAAGTACTATGATCCCAATTTCGAATGTTTTACAAATACTTTGATCAAGTTTATGATGGTGCATGTCACCTCAAAAATTATTATTTCTTTTATCACTTACCTACTCGAGGACGAGCAGGAGTTAAGCTTGGGGATGTTGATACATTGCAAATATATCTATAATTTTTGATGTTCCATGCTTGGTTTTATCTACTTTATTGTGTTTTGTCCACACTTTGGAGTACTTTTCATATGATTTCTTGGACTAACCTATTAACAAGAGCCACAGTGTTAGCTGCCTGTTTTCTGCTGTTTTTGGTTCCAGGAAGTCAGAAAATGAATATTCTCGGAATTGGACGGGACAAAAGCCAAAGTTATTATTTTACCGGAGGACACTTGGAGCCAGAATACGAGACGGAGAAGGCCCAGAGGGTGGCCACACCACCTGGTGGCGCGGGCTAGGCCAGGCCACGCCAGGGGGGTGGTGTGGGCCCCTCCGGCACCCCCTCGGTCTCCCTCTCGCCTATAAGAGCCTCCCGATGAATAAACCCTAAATAGTCAATCAGAAATCCACGAAAAGTTCCGCAGCGCCGCCGCCACCGAAGGGGAGATTCGGGGGACAGAAAGTCTCTGTTCCGGCACCCTGCCGGGACAGGGAAGTGCCCCTGGAGCCATCTCCATCGATCTCCACCACCATCTCCATCACCGTTGTTGATTCCCATGATGATGAGGGAGTAGTTCTCTCTCGAGGCTAAGGGTTCTACCGGTAGCTATGTGTTCATCTCTCTTTCTATGCATGATCATATTGTGATCATGAGCTTTGTAATCAAGTAGATCTATCTTGCTACTCAAGTGCTTTAATAGATCTCTGCTCTCCCCTTGTGTGTGAAAGTGACAACGTGCACACCATGGTGGCACTTAGGCTAGAGATTACAAATACTTGTTATGCGTTATATTTGGAGTTGGATGTCTTTATGAAATTGTGGTGTTTGTTGGAACCATCTAGTGCTCAAGGTGACAGTGTGGGGTTTTCTAGATGAGAAAGGCTTACTTTGAGGTGTGGATTAGAGTGTCCAACCGAAGAGTAGTTAAGAGTAGTATCATGAAGATAATATATTTATATGAGAGTGTTCACTAGCGAAAGTATGATCCCTAGGGCTTGTTTCTAAGCATTGAAACACCGTTTGCAATTAGATCTGTTACATCTTTGCTTGTTGCCATCTTTGTTTCAGTTTGCCTTTAGTCTCTTCGACGCCAGCAAGCTATTTTCTAGCACCGTTACCACTTATAATTATCCATACCACTTGTATTTCACTATCTCTTCGCCGAACTAGTGCACCTATACACCTGACAAGTGTATTGGGTGTGTTGGGAACACAAGAGACTGCTTGTATCTTGATTGCAGGGTTGCTTGAGAGGGGATACCTTTGACCACTTCCTCCTTGAGTTCGATAAACCTTGGGTGATCCACTTAAGGGAAAACTTGCTGCTGTTCTACAAACCTCTCCACTTGGAGGCCCAACAACTATCTACAAGAATAGAAGTGCGTAGACATCAAGCTATTTTCTTGCGCCGTTGCCGGGGAGGTAAGGTAAAAGGTATTCACACCGGAGGATTAAATAAGAAGAACCTCCCACGGCAAACGCCTATTTTCTGGCGCCTTTGCCGGGGAGGTAAGGTAAAAGGTACTCACACCCTCCGGTGTGAGTGCTCGAAGTTATTTCTTTAGATTCTGCAATTTTGTCTTTTTGTTTCTTGTTTTTATTTCCTCCGCTCCTCCACCGTCATGTCCTTGGCAAGCTTCTTCAGACGGCCGCGCTTCTTGGCGACGGGAACACCGGAGGGTGCAGCTTGGCCATGGCGGCGGTATCCATCGTCTTTCTTGCCGCTCCCGCTAGTGGAAATTTGAGAGAGGTTTTTTTGGAGGGAGAAGTAGAGTGGTCAGTGTGCTACTGGTGGGAGGGGCCGCCAAAGGTGATGGTCGGACACGGGAGGCCGCGTCCGCTGTCCGGGCTGACCCAACTGTTGCCCAATTAGGTGCACATATGGGCTGATCAGGATTCGTTGAGTCGGATGGGTCGGGCCGCTGGAAGGCCGTGCACGTCCGGCGCGTTCGCGCGGACGCGCCCGGGCTGGTTGGGTCGGCCCGATAGAGATGCCCTTAAATATGGTGTCGTATTTTGGACTTGCATTTGTTGTCGTGGTAGGGTCCGCAGAGCATCCCAGCGGGCGGGCAACAAACTGGACACCAAATCGGTCGGATTTGATCCGTTTGGGACGGTTCGCGGGCATGAAGTCTAGGCGGTGCGGACCCAAGAATTATTCAAAGTCTAGGCTAACAGGGTATTTAAAGTCCTGTGACACTACCTTTTATGAAACTGCCATCAAATTAGACTTGTCGGCTGATCAGAAGCCTGGACACGTGCCCATGCTTATGGACGGTCGGGTCCGCCTATGGTGTCTGGCCTTGTCCGCGAGTGCGTCCAACGAGTGAGCATTTCTCCTGCCAAATCGGTCACTCCTGTCAATTCGTTTAGGATTTGCACGTGCGAGGCCACAAAGGCGATTTTGCATAGTTTTGAGGCCATTTTCACTATTCTTGGTCTCAAAGAGAATCAATTTTAAAGAAAAACAATTAATACAAAGTTCGTACATAATACAAAGCCGTCCACACAAGAATTATCACAATACAAATAGTTGTACATATTGAATAGTCCAACATAATAATAATAAAATTCTTGGTGAGCTAGATGAGCCCACATGTGCATCATGAGATGGTCCCAAAGTGCATTGTGGGTTGCTCGATCACGAATTTCATGGTTGGTATGGAGGATTGTCGAAATGTTGTCGGTTCCGGCTGGGGTTCAACCAACTCTCCACGGAACTTCCAATCTAGATCAAAAAGCATATCATCACGCGCATCCTTCACAATCATAATCTCGGTATCCCTTCTCTGGTCATAGTCGTTGCCAAATGAAGTAGTTGTTGTACAACTGGACGTGGTGGGCGTCCCTTCTCCGGTCCAACGCGGGCGCCCAAACCTTCACAAAGCCCCTTTATTATGGCATAACATCATCTTGGAGCTGCCCAATGACTGCGGCTGTGGCCACGATGATCTCGATATGATCATCGGAGGGATCGTCCGATGTATCGATGAAATGCTTGTAAAAGAACGCATTCGAGCTGTCCATGGTGATCTACATGTCGAATAGACCATGGTCACAACTAGGATCATCTACAATGTTGCCAGTTTGCTAGAAAAAATGATTGGCAAACATACCAAGCTCGTGGGCGATAGCGGTCCAGGGGGACGAGCCTCTGGGCTTTCCTCCAATGGGGCGACATCGAGGAGGAGGAGCTAGGCATGAGGGAGGGCTTCTGGGCGCCCTCCTTCGGGGTGGCTGTGGCGAAGTCCAACCAAATCTGGTTCCAAAACGCCGGCAAGAGAAGGTATCCGGGTCGAACGGCCCGCCAGCTGCCACTAGGAGGAAGAGGGGTGGCCCGAAACTGATGCGAGTGGTGGCAGCGGTCGGCGACGGCGCGGGGGAGGGTTTGTCCTAGGGGTTGGATGCGGGGAGGAGTGGTGAGTTGACTCGGACGACCGGGACAGGAAGAACAAAATGTGGAATTGGGCCACGAATGCGCCGGTCCGGGGTCTGCGGACCGTTTGCCCCCCTCTCCTCCCCGCGCGCCATGTTGGTGCTCTTTTTTGGACCGTGTTGTCCGCGGACATTGATTCAAACATGAACAGTGTAAATATGGCCCGCCGCTGGAATGCTCTTAGTATTTCCCAGTTGAGTTGGAACTTACCTCACCGCAGGGTTGCATGCGGGATCTGGCGAAATTGCTACTTCGGTTTCATTTGAGGGTTTTCTGGTTCAATATTTCCAAAAAAAATGTTATACTGAAAAGTCTTAAAACGAATTAGAAACGAGAATTTCGCGGGATCCCATTTGCAAGTAGGGGATCGTAGTTGACAATTGTATTTGTTTAGGTGATCTTTGGAAATCAGCGAGAAAATGGTTCACGCAACAAGACGGCGAATCACCATTCACCAGGTAACGTCTCTAAAATACAAGTCAAAGCGGCTTGCGTGACCACAACAGGATAGATTAGTCACTCGGCGGAAGATGCAAGTATATCTCCCAACAAAAAGAAATCATAATCATGAGTCATATAACTGGCAGGGAAACAATATCTTATATCTTATCGGCATGAAAAGGCAAGGAATATATGTTGCTAGGCCCAGAATAAAAGAGGCAGAGGCTGCTGCGCACGCGTGCAAGGCCAAGAATCAAAGTACGTAGAATATAGGATGAAATGGATTTTTTTTGGAGAAGAAAGGGATGTTGAAAGAGATACTGTATGCCACTAGTCACTGCACCGAAATCGTGCACGTACTGCAACACGCAGCAGAAGATTCAAGCGAATCCGCACCGAAAATGAGTTGCTGGGACCTGGGACCAACAGGCAACAACACGGCCACGTTAATGGAGGGACACATCATGTCGGCCAACTGTACCATTGTTTCTTTGGCTTCAACTGTTTTTTTTTTTTTTTTTTTTTTTTTTTGAGAATTGGCTTCAACTGGTTTGACAAAGTTACCACCGATGTAACCATGGCTTAGAGCATCTGTAGTTGTCGGTCTCCCCGCTGATGGCGACAAAAAGGCAAAAAGAAGAGCCCTCGTTAACCCCCAAGAAAAGAAAAAACACTGGCACCCCGGGTACACATCTAGCCCACACGGAGCTATTGAGGCGCCGACGGAGACACAACCCCTCACATGCAATGCCCGTCGAGGAAGTCTTTCTTCTCTATCGCACCTTCACTCGTTGGGCGTTTTCAAGCCGAAATCAGGCGCTATTTAGCGTTATACGGACGTAACATTCGGTCTGATAATAGCTGTTTTCCCACTCCCGTTCCTAAGCGGCGTTTCCCGGCGATGCAAAATCGGCAACACATTTCAATATTTTTTGTTCCTGTCGGCGAAATCTCGCCCAAAGGTTTCGGCGAAAAAGTTATTACTAAACATGATGAAGATCGGCTATCATTCATCGATGGGGATGACCTCCTCTGACGTGCAGGTGCGACGGGGATGGGCTCCTCTGTAGGGTAACGGGTAGGCTACACTAGCGTAAAATCAAAAATTTCTACCGCGTCAACCAGGAATACTATTGTCATAGATCACGGGATTACCGCTAGACGCGCAGGTGCGGAACTCGATGAAGCACGTTGCGGCAGTGTAGATGTTCTACGTCTCCTCCTCGTCCTCGTCCCACGAGCAGCTCCCCTTTGCGCGGCTCGTCCAAGTGCTACAGATGCAGCACCTCCGAGGTATCCACACGTCCGGAGTGGAAGTCGTCACACGCCAGACTGCTAGGTCTGCGCGTGCAACACAGGCGGAAGAGGAGTGGCGGCTGGGTGGAATGCTCTCTCCTTTTCAGCTCGCCTTACTCCCTCTTATATAGGCATCCCTGGTGGGCTTCTACATTAGCAGCCCATTAGCAGCCTAAGCCTGGTCTAATTCGGATCCAATCCTCATTAGGCTTCCAGCCCCTAAAGTGTGTGACCCTACAGGTTCATACACGTATAGACATGACGCGAGTACACTTACTCCGTCAATAGTTGGTAGCGGCCTCTAGCAAGACGTGCCAACTCCTAAACGCATATAAAGATCATTCGGACGAACCATCACAAGGTTGAGTACATGTCTTTCCCTTTGCCTCACGATATTTGGTCTAGCTCTAAGCTGACCTCTCTTTCTCGATACTGTGATTCAGAATCCCTTTACTAGGTTAACTCTTAACCATATGTAGCACGGCCATGCATTTCTGGATCCGATCACTCGAGGGGCCCAGAGATATCTCTCTCAAGTAGAGAGGGGCAAATCCCATCTTGATTGACCGATGCCTTGCAGCATGTATCAGGACAAACCCGAAAGCTACCTTTATAACTACCCAGTTACGGAGTAGTGTTTGATAGCCCCAAAGTAGGTCGATCCACATCTCAAGTACATGCGACAATCTCAGGTCTAAGGACAAAACGTACACGATGTGTAGAGAGAGCTGCAAGTATTATTGCTAGTCTCATGTTGGGTCAGTCCAACCCCATGTTCATAACATGTGTCCACATCATTGGTTTGACATCTCCATGTCAATGACTTGCGAAACATAGTCATTAACCAATCGATGTGCTAGTCTAATATTCACGTGTGTCCTCGCATGAACTCCGACTAGGGACAATTATTAGATAACCATACAAGTAAAGAGTTTCACAAACAATTCACATAATTGCCAATCAATACAAGTTGCCTGGTATATGGATATTCAAGGAACATTATAATAACTCATGGATACACATGAAATACAATCATCTCTATGATTGCCTCTAGGGCATATTTCCTTCAGTCTCCCACTTGCACTAGAGTCAATCTAGAGAGTATCTAATACCTATTGCTCTTGTGTGCGCTTCATGCGCAGGCTGCGGGAGTGGCTTAGTCAAGGGATCAGCAACATTTGAGTCCGTATGTATTTTGCATAACATGACACTACCTTCATCAATGAACTCACGAATCAGATGGTAGCGCATGCGAATAGGTTTGTTCTTCTGGTGCTGTCTAGGTTCTTTGGCTTGTGCAATAGCACCATTGTTGTCACAATAAACGTCCAAGGGATTGGACGAGCCCTGAACCACACCAAGAGCGATCAGGAAATTCCTAATCCAAACAGCTTCCTTTGCAGCCTCCGAGGCAGCAATATATTCAGCTTCTGTTGAAGAGGAGGCCACTGTATCTTGCTTGGAACTTTTCCAGCTCACAGCACCACCATTCATGACAAACACATAACCTGATTGCGATTTCGAGTCGTCTGAGTCATTAAGGTAACTCGCATCTGTGTAACCCTTTACACTGAGTTCAACCTCACCTCCATAAACTAGGAACATATCCTTAGTCCTTCTCAAGTACTTAAGGATATTCTTTACCGCTGTCCAGTGAATCTCACCTGGATCAGCCTGGTATCTGCTCGTAACACTTAGAGCATAGGAAACATCTGGGCGAGTACATGTCATTGCATACATGATGGATCCAATAGCCGAAGCATATGGAACCCTACTCATGCGTTCTCGCTCATCAGTGGTCGAAGGACACTGAGTCTTGCTGAGTTTAATGCCGTGAGACATGGGCAAGAACCCCTTCTTAGCCTCTTCCATGCTGAACCGTTTCAACACTTTGTCAATGTACGTACTCTGGCTTAATCCAATTAGCCTCCTTGATCTATCTCTATAGATCTTGATACCCAGAATATATGCCGCTTCTCCCAAGTCCTTCATAGAAAAACTATTTTTCAATGAGGTCTTAACAGACTCGAGCATAGGAATGTCATTTCCAATCAATAATATGTCATCCACATATAAGATTAGAAACACAAGTGATTTCCCATTTTCTTTCTTATACACACAAGGTTCTTGGTCGTTTTTGGTGAAGCCAAACTCCTTTACAACTTCATCAAATCGAATGTTCCAACTCCGAGATGCTTGCTTCAGCCCATAAATAGACTTTTGAAGTTTGCATACCTTTCCAGCATTGTTTGGATCGACAAAACCTTCGGGCTGCATCATATACACGTCCTCAGAAAGGATTCCATTTAAGAAAGCCGTCTTGACGTCCATCTGCCATATCTCATAATCGAAATGTGCAGCAATGGCTAGAATGATCCGTATAGATTTAAGCATCGCTACGGGCGAGAAAGTCTCGTCGTAGTCAACTCCTTGAACTTGTCGAAAACCTTTTGCAACAAGTCGAGCTTTATGGATGTGAACATTTCCATCCATATCAATCTTCTTCTTATAGATCCACTTGCACTCGATGGCTTTAAAACCATCAGGCAGGTCAACCAAGTTCCAAACTTGATTGTCTCCCATGGACTCTATCTCGGATCTCATGGCAATCAGCCATTTCTCAGAGTCTGGGTCCACCATCGCTTCTGCATAGGTCGCAGGCTCATCATTGTCTAACAATAATAACTCTCGCGCTTCGCGGAGCCTCGCCGACCTTCGTGGTTGTGGTGCTTCTATTGCCACGGGTTCCTCAACTTGTTCTGCTACAATAGCATCACTCGTAGAAGCATCCCCGACTGGCTCATCTTGAACTTCTTCAAGTCGCACCGACCTTCCACTCGTTCCCTTTGTGAGAAACTCTTTCTCTAGGAAAACACCGCTACGAGCGACAAACACTTTGCCCTCTTCTCGGTTGTAGAAGTAATACCCTAAGGTTTCCCTTGGGTATCCCACAAAAATGCACTTATCCGATTTGGGTGTTAGCTTGTCCGACTGAAGTCGCTTGACAAATGCATCACAACCCCAAATCTTTAGAAAAGACAAACTGGGATTCTTTCCAGTCCACATCTCATATGGTGTCTTAACTACGGATTTAGATGGTACCCTATTTAGTGTGAAAGCTGCTGTTTCTAGCGCGTAACCCCAAAATGATAATGGTAAATCCGACTGGCTCATCATCGATCGAACCATGTCCAACAAAGTTCGATTACGCCGTTCAGAGACCCCGTTTCTTTGAGGCGTTCCGGGCGGCGTGAGCTGTGGAACAATTCCGCAACTCTTAAGATGATTGCTAAACTCGTGACTCAAATATTCGCCTCCGCGATCAGATCGCAAGGCCTTTATTTTCTTGCCACGTTGATTCTCTACCTCATTTTGAAACTCTTTGAACTTTTCAAAAGTTTCAGACTTATGCTTCATCAAGTAGACATAGCCATATCTACTGAAATCATCAGTGAAAGTAATGAAGTAGTGATATCCTCCTCTGGCTGTCGTGCTCATTGGTCCACATACATCAGTATGTATGAGTTCCAACAAGTCTGTCGCTCTCTCGGGAAACCCCGTAAAAGGCGTCTTGGTCATCTTTCCAAGTAAACAAGCTTGACATGTCTCGTATGATTCAAAATCAAACGAAGTTAGAAGACCATCACCATGGAGCTTCTTCATGCGCTTTTCACTTATATGCCCCAAACGACAATGCCATAGATAGGTAGGACTCAAATCATTTGGCCGAAGCCTTTTAGCACTAACATTGTAAACACATGCATTATCAAGATTTAAAATAAATAACCCATTCACAATGGGAGCATCAGCCACAAACATAGCATTCTTAGAGATTACACAACCATTGTTTGTACTCGCGAATGAATAACCATCCCTCATCAAACATGAAGGTGATAAAATGTTTCGACCCATACTAGGAATGTAATAACAATTATTCAACTCCATGATAAATCCTGACGGAAGGTGAAGTTGCATGACGCCGACGAACAATGCAGCAACCCTTGCTTTATTTCCGACGCGAAAATCCACTTCGCCTTTTTGCACTTCTCTAGTCCTTATTAGCCCCTGCATCGAATTGCAAATATGAGCAACCGATCCGGTATCAAATACCCAAGAGTTAACATAAGAATCTGCGAGAAAAATGTCCACAACATTTACAACAAGTGTACCTGAGTGGGAAGTACTCTTACTTCCACTTTTCTTCAAAGAAGCCTGGTACTTGCTGCAGTTTCTCTTCCAGTGGCCATATTCGTGACAAAAGAAACACTCAGTGTCTCCTGCAGGACCAGCCTTTTGCTTGGGTGCAGGGTTTGGCTTAGGGATCGTATCCTTAGCCTTGCCCTTCTTCTTCTGCCAAGAAGTGCCCTTTTTCTTGAAGCTAGGCTTGTTCTGCACAGCCATCACATGGCTATGCCCTGCACACTTCTTAATGTCACATTCTGCTGTTTTTAGCATCCCACATAATTCATTAAGGCCCCTCTCCACCCCATGCATATGGTAGTTCGAAATGAAATGCCCATAGCTAGATGGAAGAGATGCCAAAATGAAGTCAGTGGCCAACTCTTGGCCTAATGGAAAACCAAGCTTTTCCAAAGTCTGACTATAACCAACCATTTTGATCACATGGGGGCCTACAGCTGCTCCCTCTGCCAGCTTGCATTCCACAAAGGACTTAGCGACATTGTACCTCTCAGTCCTAGCCTGAGTCTGGAACATGTCCTTAAGCGCAACGATCATATCGTACGCTTCCTGATCCTCAAACTGTTTTTGAAGATCAGGTTCCATGCATGCAAGCATAAGACAACTGACCTCAAGAGATTCATCACATGCTTTCTTGTAGGCATTCTTAAGGGTAGCAGTTGCATTATCAGCAGGTTCATCCGGGATTGGGGTATCCAGAACAGTTTCCTTTTTCTCAGCCCTGAGAACAATTCTCAGGTTACGGACCCAGTCCGAATAGTTTGTTCCATTTAGTTTATCCTTTTCAAGAATCGAACGCAAAGCAAAAGGTGATGAATTGTTCGGTGCCATTGATCTACAACAAAAAATATGCAAAATACTAAGCCATGTAACCATGAAAGAGTAAAACATATTAAACAATTTAATAGCATATACTCCCACTTAAATCAACATCCCTCTATTGATACTAAGTGATTCAAGATCCACAATTAACAAGTCGACTAGTGAGCTTTAGCATCACTGCTAGAAGACAAGGTAAATCGGTAAGCAACCTTTGCTAATCATATCACATATGACTCTTGTTGTTGGGTGACATCTCTATGTCAAAACTAGGCGCCCAACCTTTATGCCCCAAGGTCCTTAACTGTTAAGATGACCTTGTTAAGCTCACCAACCCTTATGCGTGTAGGTATCCGATACAAACCCATCCAGCCAAGGAAAACCGTGGCACCCTAATTTCATAGACCCACCAACGATTGTACAGGGCATAGGATGGTGCAAGGTTTGGTTGGGAGGGCATGGTTTAACTTAAACTTTGTGAGGGATCGTTCTACTTCTATCAACTAAGCATGCATAGTAGTAAAACGTATAAGAATAGCATTCACATAGATGTGATACAGTATGGCCCATTTTCTCATGGTGATCTCCATCGCCATAGAACCTGTCCACCATGATGATCTCCATCTTCATGCTCTATGCGAGCCATCCTCCAAGTGATGAGTTCTCCAAGAACTAATACAAGCTATTACTCCTAACATCTAGTAATCAAAATTACATGGTATTGGGATCATCACAAGTTGGCACGCAGGCCATTACAATAATTGACAACACATATGGCTCCAGCCGTGTTGCCCAACTCACGACACGCAGGTCATGAAAAAATACATACATGCATCACATACATTTTTGGGCCATACTGATCACATAAATCCTGCAAAAACAAGTTGTGCATAGAATCGCATTCTACCGGATCATGTGAAATCGTACCACCTATGAACCTTAACGAGATACAAAAAAGGGGGCTACGACTAAGGGGGGTCTAGGGGGTCTCCCCCTGCGGGGTTCGAAGGGGCAGCGCCCCTCGCGGTACCTTTCCGGGCGTCCGGACATTCGTGAAAAATGAGAGATCAAATCTATACAATTTTCTTTAAGGATTTTGATCGGCAAATCCAATTTACCATAAACCGACCATAGTTCCGATTTGACCAAACTCCTTTGATCACGGTACGTCGATTCAGATCTAATTCCCGATTCGATCAATCATATTGATCTTCGCGTGATTCAGAAGGATTTATGTGTCACTGTCTACCCCGATGGCGGAAACCGACCGGTAGGGGTAAGTCGTTCGACGACCTTAGAATCACGATCACGGAAATTAAGATCATAGATCAATCCAGAAAACACCGCCATACAAACGATCATATCATTCATATCAATCTACATATCACCATATGCAAACTTCCCGAACCTATGACTGAATAGCATCGGCTCTGATACCACTGTAGGGTAACGGGTAGGCTACACTAGCGTAAAATCAAAAATTTCTACCGCGTCAACCAGGAATACTATTGTCATAGATCACGGGATTACCGCTAGACGCGCAGGTGCGGAACTCGATGAAGCACGTTGCGGCAGTGTAGATGTTCTACGTCTCCTCCTCGTCCTCGTCCCACGAGCAGCTCCCCTTTGCGCGGCTCGTCCAAGTGCTACAGATGCAGCACCTCCGAGGTATCCACACGTCCGGAGTGGAAGTCGTCACACGCCAGACTGCTAGGTCTGCGCGTGCAACACAGGCGGAAGAGGAGTGGCGGCTGGGTGGAATGCTCTCTCCTTTTCAGCTCGCCTTACTCCCTCTTATATAGGCATCCCTGGTGGGCTTCTACATTAGCAGCCCATTAGCAGCCTAAGCCTGGTCTAATTCGGATCCAATCCTCATTAGGCTTCCAGCCCCTAAAGTGTGTGACCCTATAGGTTCATACACGTATAGACATGACGCGAGTACACTTACTCCGTCAATAGTTGGTAGCGGCCTCTAGCAAGACGTGCCAACTCCTAAACGCATATAAAGATCATTCGGACGAACCATCACAAGGTTGAGTACATGTCTTTCCCTTTGCCTCACGATATTTGGTCTAGCTCTAAGCTGACCTCTCTTTCTCGATACTGTGATTCAGAATCCCTTTACTAGGTTAACTCTTAACCATATGTAGCACGGCCATGCATTTCTGGATCCGATCACTCGAGGGGCCCAGAGATATCTCTCTCAAGTAGAGAGGGGCAAATCCCATCTTGATTGACCGATGCCTTGCAGCATGTATCAGGACAAACCCGAAAGCTACCTTTATAACTACCCAGTTACGGAGTAGTGTTTGATAGCCCCAAAGTAGGTCGATCCACATCTCAAGTACATGCGACAATCTCAGGTCTAAGGACAAAACGTACACGATGTGTAGAGAGAGCTGCAAGTATTATTGCTAGTCTCATGTTGGGTCAGTCCAACCCCATGTTCATAACATGTGTCCACATCATTGGTTTGACATCTCCATGTCAATGACTTGCGAAACATAGTCATTAACCAATCGATGTGCTAGTCTAATATTCACGTGTGTCCTCGCATGAACTCCGACTAGGGACAATTATTAGATAACCATACAAGTAAAGAGTTTCACAAACAATTCACATAATTGCCAATCAATACAAGTTGCCTGGTATATGGATATTCAAGGAACATTATAATAACTCATGGATACACATGAAATACAATCATCTCTATGATTGCCTCTAGGGCATATTTCCTTCATCCTCGATCAGGACAGGGGCAGCCGACAGGTTGGAGGAGGTGGAGGCAGGGTGCGGCGAAGGAGTGGTAGCCGAAATGGTGGGCGCAGGACTCGGCGTGCTGGCAGGGACGTCCTCGTCGAGGATGGCGGTGCGGCGCGCCATGTACAAGGCCTTGACCTGGGGGCTCATCGCCGAGGTGTCTTCGCCGCCCAAGAGGAACTGCAGGTCCGTGTTCCTCTTCTTGGCGGTGAAGTTCGCCTTGAGGAGGTCGAGCTTCCTATCTTGGTTCTGCAGCAATTGCGTCCACCTCTCCTCGACCTTCTCCTCCCTCTTCACAGCATGGGCCTTGGAGTCGGCGATGCACTTCTCGATCGATGCGTGGAGACGTTCAGCGGGAGGTCCTGTAGCTTTCAGCATATTCGCCTTCTTCTGGCCGATTTCCGGCCTTCCTTCGCCGGCGGCTGGAGGTGAGCCTCCGGGTTGTACACGCCGTCCTTGTTCTTGGCCAGGCTCACGTGAGTGTCCGCCCACGGGCAGTTCTAAATCTTGTCGAACACGTGGTGGAACTTGAACCCCGTGTTGGTGTCGTCCCTTTACATGCCGAGCGCAACGGAGGAGCTACATAGACAACGCGAAATGTGTCAGGACAGGCATCATGTCGGCATAGATTTAAGCTTGAAGTTGGTGACCTACCTTGCTATCCATGCTTTCGTCGCTAATTGGTGTGCGCTCGATCTCTTTCATAATACTGTGCCACTTGTTGCAAGCCTGCTACACCAGTCTCCAGTGGTTTGTCATGGCCTTCTCGCCCCGCTCCATGTGGATCTTGTTGAACTTCGGGTCCATAAGGCTGCGCTCATCAAACACCAACTTCACACGCTTCCAGTAATTATCCGAGTTTTGGTTTGCACTTGTGATGGGGTCCATGCTCACCGACATCCATGACTCGGTGAGGCAAAGGTCCTCGAGCGTCTTCCACTTGACACGGGGCTCCACCGTCTTTGCCTTCTTCTTGCCCTTTCCCTTCGTCGCCGCCAAGGCGTCCTCTTCGGCCTGCATCTGGTCGACGCCATCCTCGGCCCGCGTCCGGTCTGTGTCGTATCCTTCGCCAAAGTCCTGGGACTCGAGGCCATGTTCGGCGGTGGTCCGTGACTGCTCTTCGCTGAAGAAGCCAGGCGCCGCGGAACCGAAGGCGATCATGTCTGACATGAAGACCTCACCGGCCGTTTCGCCGAACATGTTGTGGGCGTCCTCTTCGCTGAAGTTGTTGGGTGAGGACCTGCTATCGGCGAACAGAACAAAACCTCGGCGCATGGCCGACAATGAGCCGTACGCCAGAGAGCTGGCGTAGGGGATGTTGATGTCGACGTTGAAGGCCGGAGGACGAGGTGTGGGGTAGGGGAAGAGCACGTTCGGGTTGAACCTGATGTCGAACTTGGGGGCGGACGAGAACCTCTGTCGCAGGTTCGCCTGGCTCTCCTCGAACATGGCGGGTGAGATCGGCGAGAACCCGGCCGGAGACCCGACCCTCGGCTGGCTCCCCCAATGAGCGGCGTACTGCGAGGCAGACATCGCCATCGGGCGGTACATCGCCGTGCGCGAGGCGCGCTCCAATGCCTCCCGCTTTTCCCTCACCTCCGCCCTCGCCATCCGATCCTTTCGGCTCTCTATTCCGGTCTTCTTCCGCCGGCACTCCTGCAACCACTCGGCATCCGTGTAGCCGTTTGGCCTCGGCGCTGTCTGCCTCGGCTTCTTCTCCTTTGGCACGCCGACGGCGGATCAGGGTTTCATGAAACCCTTGGGCGGCATGGTGGGAGGGAGCTCAGGGAACTGGCGGGAGATGTGGCGAGGTATGGAGAAAAAAGGCGGGAGGAGGGATAAGAAAGGCAGGAACTCGGCCTTGAGTCACCGACATGGTTGGCCCACCCTTTTTTTGCTACGTTCGGCATTCCCAGGCAGTTCCCAGCGCCCTGGGTTCGGCTTGGGAACGCCGGATGAAGGTTGGGCCAAATCCAGACGAATTCGGCATCCTAGGAACACTACTGAGCGAAATTTCGCCGTCCGGGTGTAAAAATCGCCCTGGGAACACCCTCCTGGGATGCGAGTGGAAATGCTCTTACTCACATACACATGCAAGAATATTTTGGTACTGGTGTGACACGGCTAGGAAAAAATTCATGCTATTCTATTGGGGTTGTTGAGAAAGGAGAAAAAAAGTTTCCCTGGCATAGATATGCCCAACGGGAGTTCCCATTTGGCTTATCTGGTCCGGCCTAGATGGAGGCCTACGTGACGATCTGCTGATATATGCGAAGCCCATGACGATTCAGGTGAAGCCAGACCCATGGAGGCATCGACTCCTTGACGGGCAAGACTAGATAGAAAACTTCTAGGGTTACACCCTCAATTTGTAATCGACTCGGACGACTCCCGGGACCTCTTAGCCATCTCGGCACTATTGTAACCTTCGGTTTATTATCAATTAAGAACAAACAAGCAAGAGTAGGGTTTTCCCTCTAGGAGCCTGTACCCGGTTAAACCTCATGTCCCCTTGTTTATCCGTCAGACAACAAAATCTCCAACGTACACTTCTTCCCCAAAACCCAAGTCCATAAACCATGATCATTGGGATGCTCTTAGTACAAGTTTTACATTGGAGAGAGTAGTAAGGCATCGTCACCTGGCTGATCCGTTCGACCACGGGCTGTCTAAATCGGTCCACGGGACAGGCGGTAGGGGAAAACCCACCGCCAGTGGCGCGACCTATTCTACCACGCGTGTCCGCGGACAGCGTGCGTCTAATTCTGTCTGCTCATCGACTGAACGGCCCCGCATGGCAGTTACACATTAATTGCTAATAAAGACCAGGTCATTAATTAATTGTTCCAATGATTACAACGACATAAACAAGGACGATGGTGATTGAAAAACCTACATACCGTCCTGCCCTACTTCCTACGACGGCGACAATCCAAAAAGTTGCTTGTCATCATGCCCTATGCCCGGCGCCGCCATCTACTACTCGGTATCGGTGAGGCCCTCGCTATCGCTGCCTTGCTTGGCTTGGAGCCATGATGTGGTGCTGTCGTAGCACTCACTCCAGATGACGGCCTCCGTCGTGTCAGTCCCGGCCTACAAGGCCGCCCGCTTGATGGCCGTGCGGCACCGGCTCCTCTCGGAGCTGCGTTGTGGCCACGTCCTCATCTCCGCCTCCTTCCTTCGGTGGCGCTGCGCGAACGCCCACTCCATCTCAGTGTTCCAGGTGCGCACTCGCCTTGGCCGCTGCCTTCACTGCATCCACCTCGGCCTGGGCCAAAGCGAAGGCCACCAATAGGTCGTCATCATCGGTGTCGTTGGTGTTCTCCTCTGCCTCCTCCTCCATGGCCTCCACCTATGCCGGTGTGTCCTCCACTGCCTTCCCTGGCGGCTTCTCCTCCTCCGCCTCCGCCGCGACCTCCTCCGTGGCATGGGCACGCGTGCAGCGGCGGCGCGTCTAGCCGCCCTAGCCTCAAGGATGATCTCCTAGACCTCCCGCTCTGCCACCATGAATGTGTGGCCTTCAACCTCGCTCTTGGCGGTGGAGAACGAGGCGAGCAGAACCCGCTGCTCGTCGCGGACATCCGGCACGGCGACCTCGTCGAAGTCCTCCAACCAGGCGTCGACGTCATCGTTGTTCACGACGACTGTGTCGGCGTCCGACGCCTCCATGACCGCCGCAACCGCATCCTCCACCGCAACCACCTCCTCCTGTGACGTGTGAGTCGCCGCTAGTATCTCAACGGCTGCCCCGTGACACGCGACGACGATGGCCTGCTCCGCGTCCAGCGTGGCATCGACCTCGTGCGCGTCCTTCGTGTTGTGTAATGCCTTCGCCTCAATTGCCGCTAGCTCCTCCTCCACCGCGACCAGTGCCTCCTCCTGCTCCAGCGAGGCGACGAAGGCCGCCTCGTCCTCCTTGGGGTAGCAATGGCGAGCCAGCTGGCCGATCCTTGCCCAGGTGGTGCTAGGCATTGTTGATATGTAGGCAGCTCTGGGTTTGGCCGTCCCCCTAGCCCCACAGCGGGGAAACGTTGCCGCGCGCGCTCGACTTTGCCACATGCAGGAAAACCTATGCGGGAACGAGTACACGAACCGGCCGGGTGGGAAGCCATGCCGACGACGGTCCACAAGACGTTGATCGTCGTTACCACCGCTAATGTCGATGACGGTGCCGGTGGGGCCGGTCAAATCGGTCGGCCCGCTAGGGGCACCGCACACCCCAAAAGGACCGCGGAAAAAAATCTCGTTTTGTGTGTGCAGGCCAACACAAACTGACCGATTCACCTCCTGTGTCTGAAATGGGTCGGCCCCGGTGGAGATTCCTAACTTGGATAGAAATAATGAGAACACCCCACGAAGGCACCAACCACTTGTTTCCAGCGCCCAAAGAGGAATCAGCAAGACAGACTTTCCCTTTTCTCTTCCATGGTAATATAGATGTAGATAGTATATGGGTGAAATGCACGAATAACGAGTTAGTGACAGGTCAATTGAGCATCTTATCAGCAGTTTCAGTATAATTGCCAGAACACTTTTCCTTCTTTCTTTCTTTTTCTGAAAGAATTTGCTTATTTTTTTCTGGCCTTTGCACCAAGGCGTACAAATGACTTGGGAACTAAAGTGGAATCAAATGTCTGTACAGACCATGATACAGATGAATGAAATACGTGTGGGCTGAGAGCAGTCTACTTATTTACTCTGCTGTTTGGCAGAAATGGGATTCCTGAACTTCTTCCTAAACACGATGAAAGCTAGGGAGCCAAGGAGTGGCCATGATGTAACAAAAGATATGTAGGCGAGCAGCCAGACGGACCTCCCTTGGTACCGAGTCAGTCGGTTTATGGATCTCTTTACAGGGGCAATGGCATCGTGTATCATATTAGCCATCTCCCCTTGCTGTTTTGCAGATCCTGCGGGGCTTTGGGCAGGCACTGCATCTTCTTCTATGCCACCTCTTTTATTCTCGTCTTCCTTGGCGTGTTCATTCTCTTTACTCAGTTTCAATTCATTGGCCACATCATCTGTCGCTGGAGCTACCATTCCATTTCCCAGGACATTGACATATGGGCTCTTATCAATAGACGACTGCAGCGAAGAGTGCAAAACATGATCTTCCGCCTGCATTCAATTATGACATGATTAACCATTTAACCACCATAATGAAATTTAAGTCACCAAGATAGATGTTTTCATCCTTGAATAATGATAAAGACTAGTAGCCGTTTTGGCACACAGGAGCAGATGCCCCCATTACAGATAACACATTTTAAATGGCTGAAACATTTCCAATTGAGACCGCACCTTTTGCCGATGCATGTAAGAGCTGTCATGCAGAGCACACAGGAATTCTGACGTTGCTCCGACCCACCTACAAAATTACGAATAAAATGATGTATACATGCAACAGAAAAATGTAACCCATAACATGGATGGATTAGATATCAGATTTAGTACAGTCGCCATACCATAGTCTTCCAGCAGTTAGTCCTTCAAAAAATGCGAGATGGCCACCATTCGGTGTAGTTGCCAAAACGATGTTCTTGTTCGCTCTAAATCAAACAGAGATCCTTCCGATGAATACATAAAAAGAGGATATTGACGAGAACAACTTCTATGAGGCTAAAACTCACCTGCATTCGTCCCAAGGAATTGCCTCTCTTGTGCAAAGGGGGTCATCCAAGGCATTGACACAAAGCAAGGGAACTGACACATTACCAACATAACTAGCACTACTGCACCGGCGATAGTAAGTATCCACAGTCTGAGAAATAAAAAGTCAGTACTTGAGTGATGAGATTATCACATTATACAACAGCATTGACTATTTAGCTGTTACAGCAGCAGTTCTGAATCTTATGATTTGATTTATTATAGAGCAGCGGGCATGCCATGAAGGCAACAGTAAAAGTACCGAGATTCTTATCTGATTGATAGTGGAATCAGACAAGGTATGCATGGTGCCAGGAAGGTACCTCATATTTTGCAACAATGCAAGTGGCATGGCGGTCAAAATCCCGGATAGACCATGACTGGTAAAATAGAAATAATAGAACATAAGTAATGCATATCACGAGTCATGAAGAGCTACCCTACACAAATTCTATCACTTATGAAGTAGAGAAGTACATAGTCAGACTCCTTGCAGTTTGAATTTCAATGTTTTTCTTTACAAAACTAAGTAGCAAATTATAAATAACCGCACATGTCAACAAGTAGGCACTCTACCTCCATAAAATGGAAGTGACTAATTTTACTGAAGGGTTGTTGAACATAAATCCCGTAAAATTATTCGGTGTAAGGATTTTGTTTTTGCAGAAGAGTGCGTCCAACCTTTTTAATACCTTCCCAGTTCGCAAGTCGTGCCAAAATAGGTTGATGTCTGCAAGTGGGGAAAACACAAGGCACATAAAAAAGGGTCATCTTTCTGAATAGCCATCGTGTTATTCAATTGCATATTTGATTACTACAAGCTACAACGTGTATCCGCTGTCATGAATGCCTGTGACTACTGTGCAAGAAAGAGTATCATACTGAGATCAGATCACATGTGTACCATTTGCACCCAGTGACTTGGGCAACCCAAAAGTGGAAAAACAGAGCATTACACTAGCATAAACCAATCACAACTCACAAGTACACCGTGGAGGTGATTGGTAATGGAAATATATCATATCATACCAGTCTGCAGAACTCTGTACAAAATATAATTTTTCCCTTGCGCATCGCTATCAACCATTACATTTACAAGATATAGACATGCATGACCAAACTATAAAACAGTTAAAACTACAAAAGCAATGGCATTATGCTGAACTAAGGTTGCATACATGTGGTCCAGCTTCTACTCAAGTGAGAATTTTAGTAATTTGTTTGAAAGAACAACTAGCATTAAGTTCAGAATATACAAATAACAGAGATCTAAAAGGAAGAGCATATGACACCAAAGCCAACAGAAGAAACCGATAAGGATAACCTAAATGCTGTAGATTCCATACAAAGAGACATGTACAAATGTTTAGTGAAGGATGGATACTTACAGCTTTGCATATCCCTTTAGCCCAAATGCAAGGGCTTTGTCATAAAACCGTTGCACAAGCTTACGTGAAATAAACCGGTCACCCACCTAGAAAATCAAAGTTAAATGACACAACACAATGATGTTAAAGGGCTAGTTTGGCTCTCCACAGTGGAAACAATTGTACTCCCTCCTTGCCACAATGTAGTGAATATAAGTTTTTTCAAAAGTCAAACAATGCAAAGGTTGACCAAATTTATTCACAAAATCATCTATATCTACAATACCAAATGTATACAATATAAAAGCATCCATCATGATAAATCTAATGGTATTGATTTGGTATTCTAGATGTTCATATTTTTTCTACATACTTGGTCAAACTTTACATCGTTTGAGTTTTCAAGAAAAAATACACTACATTCTGGCAAGGACGGAGTACAGACTTAGTTGTAGAGAAGAGAATTGGTCAATGTATCTATAAATAGTAAAGCAAAACTAATTCCAGGAAGTTCTCCCAGTGCCAAGCTAACCCTAAGTTACCACTAAATTAAAACATCAGAGATTGCTCTTAGGTTCTGTAAGCAATGCTCTTCAATTCTTCCTTTATGACAAAGGCATTTGAGAAAGATTGGTCAAACTAAGTTGAAAATTATTGAGATAAAAGTTGCTACAATTTTCTACCGAAAAACAAGCATGCAAGTAAATTTGGATATGCAGTTATAAGTATATGTATTGTAGTGAATTAGGTGCAGCAACTAACCAACAGATCCCATGGAGAACAAATAGATGCAGCACCAGCCACAGGAGTATTCTGACCTTCTTCTCCAAGATACTTGACCTGGGGAAATATGTGGATCCAATATACATGTTAGTACATCAATTATGATTGCTCTAAGATCCAGTGACATACTTTGGCATATTTTTTTATTCTAGTGTGGCGTGTGGATAGGTGGCAGATTTAGGGGTTCTGAGAAAGAGTAGCATGGGAGTTGGTGATAACCCAACAAGGATTGTCAAATGACCAATCATTAAAAGTGGATGCATGTACGAAAACACAACCCAAAATCCCCAAAACACACCATCATCCATTCAAAAGAAGCTCAAAGGAGACCTGGACAAACAGACTGCTGCAAACATATTACATATATATCCAATGTTACAGACTAAAAGAAGAATGTGAGTTTTTCATTAGTTGTGGATGCATCTTAAATAAGCTAACGGAGTATACTTTTCTTAGAAATAATAGATAGTTTAACATCATATGTGCTAGCTTTGAAGAATGGCTGGTTTCAGACTCTTTCCTGCACAACCAGGTTCATTCTGGTTTCAGGCTCACTATAGAAAGGAGACATAATTTAAAAACTAAATCAAACTTAAATGGTTGCCCAAGCACAGAACACATTGAGCGAGAAAATGCTACCATCATTAGATCAGGTCATTGTTATGCAAATTTCTAGAGCCAACGCCCAGTGGTGTTAGTACATGGTAAACTGGGCAACTAGCAGTAGCATTACTGAATAGACAATTGTAGTGGCAAAAAATAGAAGGCAAGTTTAGATTACGAGAAGGTACCACGACATTGGCACCTATGCTTGTGCCAACACAGAACAATGGAGCCTCTGGAAACTTGTGATGGAGATAATTAACAATTTCTCGGATATCTTCCGTCCATCCAGCATTGTAGAAGCAATCTGACTGCCAGGAGGACAAACAATGTGTTGAGTGATGGTTACTTACCAAATCAATTCACTCATTGCCAGTTTATGATCATTTTACAGTAATCAGATTTATGACTCAACAGATATAAATCTTGGTTACAAATTACGCATGACGAACAAGCTCCAAACAGCAATCAGGAATTCATAGTTGAGTGCACATGGAGGCTAGAGAGTGAAATTCTAATAATTGAAATTTTACATTAGGTAACTTACTGTAATGGACACACCACCAAGACCCCTGTGGTTGCTTACGACAACATTCCAGCCTTTTGTCGCCATGGAATGGACCAAGTGTTTTACATACTGCGATAAATCACTACATCTTTAGAATGATTAATAAAAATAATAAGTTATTCAATCATCATAAACCAAAGAGGCCTTCAAAATAGCAACACATATGGACCAACATCTAGTAAAGTTAGGGACTAACTGCAGCATCAGAATCACTAGTTAATCCAGGGACCACAACCACAAGGGGTGTCGAAGCATCTTGAGAAATAATCCCATCTGCATCTGCCACATAGCTAAAATGGTCAGACATCACCATATATGATTTACGATATTACAGTTCTACAATCAGTGAGCCCATACCCTCCAAATCAGAGGCCAACAGCCAGTCCAAAGCAAGGGTTCCCCCATCACGAAGTGTGTACAACTGCCTGCAGTACAGAGGATGTACACGGCCATTGTCAACAGAAAGAAGTGTGCCCATAAGAAGAAAAAGTATGCCCATAAACTCTTTTGGAGGCCATTCAAGCTGACTGAGACATATATTTTCACACATTCTATAATTCCAAATAAATGCTGTTCTCATTGTTGTTTTTCGAGAACACAAGATGAATAGCAACAACAGTGTAGCAGAAATTACTGACAGTCAAATCAAAATCACACAGTTACTTTTTTTTGTTCATCGAACCGGAACATACAGTCCAGTGCACTTGAATTTATGCTGTATAAAGTAGCAGAATAACTTGCGGTGTAGTCCACTTGGATTTGATACTAAATTGATCTAGTGAATTTGCAAGATTACAATGCACATGTACTAACTCATCTCCAAAAGGATCTAGTCCAACCTCTCGTACGTGAACGAAGGTGGTCTCCCAGAGATTCCCAGGAACAATGTTTGCAAATGTGGGCTCGCGAGCCATGGCGTCGCCAGGTACCTGCATAATCACAAGATGAATCCACACTCCAACCATAATGCTGTGCCTATATATAACCCATCCCAATTACAGTACAATCACAATGTGATCCTATCGATTCTACCAATTTTGACCCACCTTTTGGGAAGCAAGGACAGGAATCACAGAAAAATTACGGTCCAACGCACCAATGAGAGAGTACAGAGTAACAAGTACAATGACGCGACCAGATGGAGTGGGTCATGGCCGTACATACCTGCCATGGAGTGAGCGGCACTTGGAGGCGACGCAGTGGTAGATGTCGGAAGCGGGGTGGAAGACGAGGTCGACGCGGCCTCCGCGGAAGCCGCGGAGGAGGTCGCCGAGGACGTGGAGCTCCAGGAACTGGTACCCGAGGACCGACAAGACGGCGATGGCCGCGAGGGCGTAGTGCTCCGCGGGCACCAGCGCCGCCGCGCGGCGCAACAGGTCGACGGCTGACTCGCCGCCGGCAACGGCGGCCGCCGACATGGCGGGGGTCCGGGCTGCTAGGGCCCGGATGCGAAGCGGGGACGTGAATGAGCCCTAGCCGCCGCCGCCGTGGCGCGCGCTCTCGTTCGCTCGCTCAGTCGGTCTTCGATCGCGTCGCGCGTGGGAGCGCTGGAGACCGGGGGAAGAGAGAAAGAGAGTTGCGTATATATGAATTGGAGAGGCAGTTAATTCTAGGAGAGGCGGAGCACGCGATTGTCGCGGCGGCAAGGGCAACCGCTGAACTGCCCCCAACCACCGTGCGTGACGGTGAGCTCAGCAGCGAGGACGGCACGGCCGTGCCTGAGACTGAGAAATCGAGAGGTTCCTGCACCAAATCCAGAATCCATGCTCTCGCTCTCGTCCACGTACGAGTGGAGACAACAAAAATTCTCCCGAGCACTAATCCTCTTGCTATTTTAAAAAATCGAAAATCATAGTTGTTAGTTTAAAAAATAAACAAAATATTTGGAGGTAGCTAATGATTTTCCCTACAAACATGCAAATTTTCAATTTCAGATATTTTGTATTTTGAGTTAGTACATAAAAATGATAAGAGTGTGGATTTGTGTATGCATTTTTCAAATTCTCAAACTTTATCAATTATTTTTAAAACTTTAAAATATACTCCCTCCGTCCCAAAATAAGAGACTTGAGTTTGTCTAGATTCACATGTACCTATATATTAAAACGTGTCTAGATACATCCGAATCTAAGCAAACACACGTCACTTATTTTGAGACGGGGGGAGTATTTTTTTGAATTTTATTTAAAGAAATGGGCACTAGAGCTCGAGAGCAGAAGACACTTTCCTAGTATGCTATTGCCTCCATGGTATACGAGTAGGTTTTGCCAATCACAATCTAAGGAGATGTTTACGAACTCACCATAGAGGGGTGGAAATAGAAACTAGACGAACATGCGCGCTTCGCCGCGCCGTCCAAAACGCGTTTGAGCATTGTCTGATAGGGCGTGAGGGGCTTGCATGCGTTTTAGACTGCTTAGCTATTGGTTGTAACACTTTTTTCTTGTTTTTTTAGTATCACACATTAAATTAAATAGATGGCCAAGAGTGTCCTATCCTGCTGGTTACAGTTCTTTTAGGCTTTCTATGGTAGGATCATCCATTGTTGTTCGGTTTCAGTAGTAACATGTTGAGTTTTTCTTCGACACTACATCATAATGTTAATTTAGTTCCTCAAGTTAGTGGCTCCATAAGTAACGCTGTTAGAGACACACATACATGTATTCCCACTCCTCTGGCAAAGACCTATTTACTTGCATGGATGCTTATAGTCTAGGACTCTTTGATTATGAATATACTTATAAACTGAGCTACTTATTTTTCTTCCAGTGATTTACTAGCATATGGCATTAACAAAAACTGATAAGTAGTCATCTCGCGCCGACTTCAATCATAATATAATACTTTTCAGGACATGTCAAATAATATACTCCTTCCATCTCAAAATAAGTGACTTTACTTTATCTAGATATATATATTTATAAATACATAAATATCTAAACAAAGTGAAGTCACTTAATTTAGGACGGAGGGAGTAGAATATTTCTGCCACTACATCCCACAAAGAAATGAACATGTCGAATTTATAAAGAAGGAACAGAACATTCCATAAGGTAAAATTACCTTACGATGTATCTATTAGAAAAAACACAGGATCCTCATATATGCTCAACAGAGCAGTTGAATCAAAGTATTGCCATGGTAAATGGGAGACAAAGTAAAACAAAAGCAGTTCTTCCAACAATTAGCGGACAGAGCCCAATAACCCAAATAGAGAAGATAAAATAATGTCTACAAGTCTTAGTTTTGTACTCTTTAAAAGAACTAAAATTGTGTTACGGGCAAGGTAAAAGAAAGCATCGGAATGTTGAACGAGATATGAAAACGAAAAAACATGAGTAACCTATATGTCCAAAAGCCTCCATAATCTAGAAGGAAGCAGCTCCTGACTCTTCCTTTATACAAACTTGTGGCAACTGTCATGATTGTAAAAAATGATTATTTATACTTAAATTTCAGATGTTGTATTTAGAAGACAACCAAAAATTAAACCAAGTGGCTTGAGAAAGTCCACGGTGTTTACACAGCTAGAGCTTTCCAATTAATATAGCTATCTTAGAGCAAAACGCCAGAAAATTACTCCCTCTGTTCCATACTAAAAAGCTTATATTGTGAAATATAGGGAGTAGTTCAATAGACATATTCCCTTCATTGCAAAAATATAAATACTTCAAAGTGGGATACAAAAAATTAAATTCTGACTGCATAACAAGTCAATTCAATCGGACAAAGCATGAAGAACTATTATTTGTTTATGTCACTACAAATGGATTTATTTGCCAAAACCACTTCTAGAGCTCCAGACACCATTTCACATGTAAACTACGAAAGCATCAGTTTTTTTGCTTAACAGTGGCCTACCGAG
The DNA here is from genome assembly GCA_910589775.1 of Avena eriantha. NCBI lineage: Eukaryota > Viridiplantae > Streptophyta > Magnoliopsida > Poales > Poaceae > Avena > Avena eriantha. The sequence goes on along the minus strand of OU342746.1, from coordinate 298,802,948 downwards.
CTTACTTAGAATGGACAACGTAAAATGTAAGAATGCCTCTACATTTTATCTAATAAGAAAAAACAAAACTTCTCAATTGCGATGTAGTAGCCTAGATAATGAAGCAAATGGCGTATAAGGAAAGACACACAAATTTAAATAGAACAAGTATGTGCTGATGCATTCTTCCCTACTAACCAAGCAGGTGCAGTCTATAAACAAAAGAGACTAAAATTGAAACCTCTGCAATTAGCTAGTTTTCTTTGGTACTGATAGCCAACAACAAATGTAAGGGATATAGTTGTGTGATGGTATGATAAGTAATCCAACCTATTTTGTAAATTCACAAGATATCGAGTAGATCAAGAAACATATGGTCTTGCAATCATAAGAGAAATCACAAGATCCCTAAGCAGAGCAAGCAAGAGCATTCAGTTTGCATCACATCAGCTCTTCGCAAACTGGCACTACCTTAAAACCTAAAATGCAGAGAATTCACATTGTATGATCGGATTTCTTTCTATTTACAACAACTAATAGAATGATAGTAACTCCATGGAAGAACCAAAAATAAGGAAGTGCAAAATAATGAATAAAAACGAAAAGTGGCACATATATGATCTTCCATTTATTGAGCAAAATGAAGTGCTTCTATAATAAAACCGCAAAGACACGCACATTATCAAAAGGAATCAGCCATTGAAAGGATAGTTATTGCGGTGAATTTGTTTTCAGATATAGTAGCAAGAGCAGACTAAATACATTGTGTATATCCTACAAAGTATTTGAACCATCTAACAATGAATTGTATATTTTAATTTATGACGTAGATGGCATACAACAAACTTTGATAAATGGCTTCGGCTAAAAAATACATTTTTTATTCAATTTCAAATAATACATAAAATTCGTAAATTTCAGAAATAGCATAGCGTCAGCTCACGAGGAAATGAAAAGGGGTTGTCAGCCCACGACCAGCCGAAAGGGCACTATCGGCTCATGCGGGGAAGACAGGCCGGTCACACGGCCCCAGCTGAGACAAACAGCCGATAGCACCCTGTTGGCTCAGCCCGGACCGACAACACCGGTCGGCTCAGTAGGGACCGACAGGGACCGCTGCATGCGATGCGAGCTGCCGCATGTGATGACTTCTATTTCCTTTCTGTTTCCAACAACTCCAATGTGCTGCTGTGCGCTGCCGATGTGTTGTTGCGCGCTACCGCTGCATGCGATGCTCTGCTCAGCTGTTGCGTGCTGCTGCTGCTCAGCTGTTGCGTGTTGTCGCATGAACTTATCAGCCCACGGTGAGTAGACAGGTCCAGTCTTGCCGGGCCATTCTGGCTTTGGGCAACTTGGTCGTTACTCAGCTATCCCTTATATACTATACCTTAGCTGACTTATACCTCGGTGGACTTTGGTTCTACACCATAGCTTGACCCTACCTGGGATCACCCCCCCAATAAAATCTCTGAGCCCATTTTTTGAGAGTTCGATATAAACCCTCGACTCACCCGTGTGAAGAAAATACGCTTGCTACAATACTCTACACTTCGAGTCCCAAAGAATCGGTACACAGAGATTTTGCCATCAACCATTAACCTCCTGATGGCCCACTTTATCTCATTTTGTTTGAATCAAAATTTTCAAAGCATGCTCCCTGATCTTGCCCTTTTTCAAGTCCTGTAGCTCCAGAAAAGTCTAAAATACTAACAATAGGTTTTTCGGCCATACATAGTTAGAACCGAAGGTGTCAGGGGGATGATCCCCAGGTACCCCAACCGGACAAGAAACCAAGCAGTCGGATCGCGTCCGGCTGGCTAGATGCAGCCGGACAAGGCAAGACAGGGCGGCTATCGCATGATAGCCGGATCAGCAAGAAGTAGCCAGCTACGGCGACGTAGTCGGAACCAATCAGTGAGACAGAACGACGTGTGTATCAGTGCACGGTACACCCTGTACGACGACAAGACCGGCAACCACTCGGCCATACCGAAGACTTTGCGGGCTGGCGCAGGAACAGTGGCCCGGTGCTGACGACAGGCTCGCACGGCGTCCACTGTGTCTACGACAGCCATACCGCTCGTACTCCGATGTGACATACCATACCGGTTACTGTAGATGACCAGCCGGCTGGGACCCCGCCTGTGGGGCCCGCCTGTCGGATTGATCAGTGAGACCGTTGCCTCTCTGCCTATATAAGGAGAGGCAAGGCCTCAGTAGAAAGGGTTGGTCTTAATGCATTTAAGGCAGTAGCTAGTGAATACAGCTCGAGGAGCACTTGTAGTTCATGTATCCCACATAGTCAGATCCGACAGGAGTAGGAGCTTCACCTCACCACGAGGGCTCCGAACCTGGGTACTTCCTGCGTCCAGCTACGCTTGCTTGTATCCAATCCCGCCTGCGGACGCCGTCGATAGCTTCCCTGCTAGTCCCCACACCTCTATCTAACCTCTTCAGGTACTACCGTTCCCAATACAACGACAGTTGGCGCCCACCGTGGGGCTAGATGGCTTCGACCGGAGTCACGTTCCGCACGGGACCCCGCACTTCAACCGGTGAGCGCGTGGCCTCCGGCCTGGTGCTCACGCTCGGCAAGTTCGATTGCGTCATCGACAAACACTTCCTGCTTCGTCGGAACCTCCTTCCCGGCGAACGACACCGTCTTGCTATTCGGCGACCTCCCTGTCTACGTCGCCACCGTCCCAGAGCGTTTCCCTAGGGAAATCGTCTTTGTCGCGGAGCTGCCGCATTCGGGCGGTAGCGCCTCCGTCGCACCCGCGGCGTGGAGGTCATGATGGCCGGCTCCAGCTCTCACCCCCGCCAGCCGCGGGAGCGAGGCGTGGAAGAGGTCGGAACTTCCGCTCCTCCGCTCCTCCGTAGCCTCGGAATCCGATGGAGGATGCCATTGATCGGCTCCTGACGCGGTTAACCTCGGGGATAACCCGGAGGAGAGGGAGGCCAACTTCGCCATGGAGAGACAGATCCTCCTCCAGGAGGCCATGGAACTGGCGGCTACCAGCAAGCAACTCGAGATCACCCGGCGCGAGTACGACTGCGCGCACGGCTTCACTCCGGCTACCGCGGAGCCGAGCCGGCGCGGCCAGGTACGGCGCCGGGGCGGCGAGCTAGGCGGTAGGATGGAAAAGGATGGGGAGCCGGATCCCGCACCCGCCCTCATCCGGCCCACCTACAGCACGCCCATCAAGAACCTGCACGCGGCGCGAGCCACGGTAGAGGAACTACCCAACCTGGAGGGCGAGGAGCGATCCCACCAGCACGCTCGCGTGCAGGAACTCCTCCGCATCACGGACGAACAGGATGATGCCAACCGGAAGATGCAGGAGGACCCCAGCTACTCCAGGGGGAGCAAGCTGCCTGCCAACAGCAGGGGCGCGCCGCGCGACACCCAGCAGGTGTCCTCCCCTCAGCCGGCTAAGGCCCGCAGCCGGCGTCGCAGCTCTGGCAATAGGGACCAGCCGCGCCAGGAGCAGACGGTGAACAGCAACCCGCCGCCTCCCCCTCCACCAACCGGAGCGCCTAGACCCGCTGGTTCCTGTCTTTTGGGCCGGGTGGGAGCGCCCAACCCGGATTGTCCGGATCCCCGTGACCGCATCGAGCTCCTCGCTCAAGCGCGCGTCACGGAGGAGGAAGATTCTACCGATCCGGTTTGTTGGACCCCGCATCCGGAACGAGCCGTTTCCTGATAAGTTCTCCCTGCCCAGGGACACCCCCAAGTACGACAGCAGCATGAAGCCGGAAGATTGGCTGATCGACTATGCTACGGCAGTCGGCATCACCCATGGGAACAAGTGCACAGCCGTGCGCTACGTCCCCCTCATGCTAACCAGGTCGGCAAGGACGTGGCTCAATAGCCTCGCGCCCAATAGCATCAACGCCTGGCCAGACTTCGAGAAGGTGTTCGTTCGCAACTTCAACGGCACGTACAAGCGTCCAGGGCGCCCGCGCGACCTGGCCTTGTGCGTCCAGGGTGACCGCGAAACTGACCGCGAGTACCTCGCTAAGTGGACGGAGTTGCACAACACCTGTGAGGGCATCCTGGAGAGCCAGACCATCAGTTTCTTCATCGAGGGTTGCCGAGAAGGCACCATGCTTCGCCACCGGCTACTGTGTGACGAGCCGAAACCCATGGTGGAGCTCATGACGGTTGCAGACCAGTACGCCACGGCAGACGCCGCCATGAAGAAGCCCCTCCGAGTAAACGCGGATGGGCGTCCGACTCCTATGGAGCCGGCTCGCGACCGCCTGAGCAATCCGGCTGGCGAAGCCGGATCCTCCAGACGCCACGGCAACGACAACCGGTTCCATGGGGACTGCCAGGCCGGACAACAGAAGCCCTGCTACCACGCGCGGCAGGTCAATGGTGTGGAGGGCGCGCCCGACGCGCCGGCTAATGAGTCAAGGAGGCAGAAGCCACGGCTCACCTTCGACCAGATGTTTGATGGCCCGTGCAAGTGGCATAACGGTCCCTTCAAACTGGCTACACATACCACTCGGAATTGCAACTGGACCCGCCAGCTGAAAGACCAGGGTAACCAGCCTCGTCTCCCCCTCCCCCTCTCGGCGGACCCTCGCCACTGGCTAGGGGAGCCAGCAATGATGGTAACGGCGACAACAACAACAACAACGGCTACCCCCAGCTGCACGCCGCCTACCACATCTTCAAGACAGAGCAGGACGACAAGCACATCCGCAGGCGACGCTCCAAGGAGGTCAATGTCGTCTCCTCTCCGGTCCCCAGTACCTGAACTGGTCGAAAACCCCCATCACCTGGAGCCGTGCAGACCAGCCAGAGCATCTGCTGGCTCCCGGGAGCTACGCCATGGTGCTCAACCCCCTCATCATCTCCAATGCGCGTACCTGCTGATTCTCGCGCGTCCTCATTGACGGAGGCAGCAGCCTCAACCTCCTCTACCAGTCCTCACTGGAGAAGCTGGGCATTCGCGAAAGCGACCTGCGCCCGACTACCACGATGTTCCACGGCGTACTGCCGGGGCCAGCCTGCGCCCCGCTGGGGAAAATCCAGCTGGACGTCATCTTCGGGACCGAGGAGAACTTCCGCCACGAACCAATTTGGTTCGAGGTGGTAAACCTGACGAGATCCTACCATGCTCTCCTCGGGCGCTCCGCCCTCGTCAAGTTCATGGCCGTACCCCAGTACGCGTACCTCAAGACGAAGATGCCGGGACCCCACGGCGTGATCACCGTCGCCGGCTGCTTCAGGCGGTCGATGGAGTGCGCCTCGGCCGGTTTTAAACTGGTAGAGGCCCTCATTATAGCCGAAGAAAAGCGCGTGATCATGCGCAATGTGGCCATGGCCCAGCAGGACATACCGGCTAGCAGCAAACCGGCTGGAGAGGGAGCTTTCCAGCCGGCAAAGGAAACAAAGAGGATCCTGCTCGACCCCTCCGACTCGACTAAGTTTGTCACCATTGGCGTCGGCTTGGACAACAAATAGGAAGGGGCGCTCGTCGACTTCCTCCGTAAGAATCAGGACATCTTTGCATGGTCCCCCAAGGACATGCCGGGTGTGCCGAGGGAGTTCGCCGAGCACTCACTTCATGTGCGGCCGGATGCCAAGCCGGTCAAGCAACCTCTACGCCGGTTCGCGGAGGAGAAGAGGAAGATAATCGGTGATGAGATCACTCGGCTCCTTGCAGCCAGGTTCATTATGGAAGTGTACCACCCGGACTGGTTGGCGAACCCAGTCCTAGTGTAACATCCCGAATTTTGCAATTTCAGATGTTACTAGTGAGCATACATCATATCATTGCATCATGGCATCTCATATCGAAAATTTGCATCAGGTAATTCTCAAACCCCATAGTCAATTATGGACAAAAGGGGGGTAAAACCTTTTGAACCACCAAAACCTTTGCAAAAGGGTCATTTTATAGTCCTATTCTAACCCTCTTCTTTTTACAAAATTTTAGAGACCAATTTCGTCTAATTCGGAGTCCGTTTGCAAAAGTTATTAAACAAATAGCAAAACAGAAATTAATAAAAGAATAAAAAAACACGAAATCTACCTAACCGGGCCGGCCGAGCCAGCCCGGGGGCCTATCTACCGCGCGCGCAGCGCAGCCGCCGCCCAGGCCGGCCCAGCAGGCCGCCAGCCCACCGCGCCGCGCCAGCGCCGCTGACAGGCGGGCCCCGCCCGTCGCCCGCCGCCTCCGAGTCCGGCTCGGCCCCGTCCGCCGCCGCCGCCTCAGAGACAACCGTCTCCGGCGAAACCGGAGCAAACTCCGCGATTTCCGCGCCAAGTCTTCCGCCTTTAAATAGCCCTCGGCACGCTCTCCTAGAACCCTAACTTTTTTCGCCGCCACCACCACCGAGCGCCGCCGGATTTCTCGCCGGAGTTCCATCGCCGCCCGCCGCCTCCGGCCGCCGTCCGCCGACGCCTCGGAGAAGAAGGGACGACGCTGCCCTCGGGAACGGGACCGCGGGGACGAGCTGCGCGTCGTCCGAGCACCGCCGCCGTCGGTCATCGCCGAAGCCCCGCCGCCGCTCGCCGTCGTCCGCCGCAACCAGCCGCCGCCGCCTCGGTAAGCAGCCGCCGCCCTTCCCCCTCTTCGACCGTCGGATCTAGATCCGACGGCCCCAGATCGGTCAACCGGGCCGGCCAACCGCCTCGCGCCGCATGGCAGCGCCACGTCGACGCCGCGTCGCCACCGCGTCGCGTCACGCGCGCCCGACGGACCACTCGCAAGCCGCCACGTGTCGCGCATCTTTGGCCTTTTCCTTTTTCTTTTAAAATAGGCAGAATTAGCCCCAATCTCGTAAAATTCATAGAAATTCGAATATTAGTCCAAAAATTGCGTATGATATACCATTGGATTCATATTTTCGAGTAGAACACAGATCTACAATAATAATATTACTGTTTTGCCACAGCAATCTTGCAGTAGAATTAAAAGTTTAGATTAGAGTATTTTAATTCTAGAAAATTATCCGTAGCTCCGTTTTAGTTGATTCTTGTTGCGTTGGCTTTGTATCGTCGAGACCTTCTGTAGAAAATTGTCATATCTTGCTTAGGGTGTTCAGATCTGTCTCGAGGAAGATTAGAGTTATAGATCTAGTTTTGAGCTTAGTAAATTAGGGTTTAACCCAAAATACTTAAGATCTGTGGGAAATCAACTCTAATGACATCTCCAACTCAACAACACCCCTGGTTAAAACCTTTGGTCGAAATCAAATCCATCCTTGCTTATTACCATGTCGCATGCATGCATAATTGACTCTGTGACTTGTTTTGTGCATTTTGTAATTAGACCCATGTTTGTTTCGTTAGATTGCTCGGAGTGCGCTGAGGAGTATTGTTGTGTAGATTGCTGCTCGGATCAAGGAAAGTTACACCATTTGTTCATATTAATGTCCTAGTTTTGACTATGCATGTTTTACTCTTCAAATTCTGTAGTATGCATGCGTAGGTTTTTGGTAGAATTTCTTAGTATTATTTTGCAAGTACGGTTTTGTAGTATGCCATGAGTAGCTCTATGCTTAGGATTTTCTATCCCAATAGGTTATCCTATTTTTCTAAGTTATGCTTGCTATGCTATATACTTATATATATCAAATACCGTTGGGAGGGTTCGAAAGACTAAAGAATTTTCTAAGTATGATAGCTCTCTCGAGCGAACTTTTCTTCTCCAAAACCCCTTCAAAATAAAACTAAGATTTCTTCTGGGCGGAATGGTTGTCGGGACAACGAGTGAGATTTTGGTGGAGGACGGCCGCCTAGGAATCAAAGAAGTCTGCCATGTTTTCAGAATTCAGAAGCTTCCCATGCAACCACAATACATATGGGCTCTGTCTTGGCTTAGTACTTAGTGGGAAACCTCACCGGGGTACCAACATTTGGAGGTTCTTGGCACGGTTGGATCCAGCTGGTAGAGGGGCTACTAAGGGAAGGCTTCGCCATGGTCTTGTCTGTAAAAGGGCTTGATCGTGGATTGTGGGGAAAGTGCACAACCTCTCGAGAGTATTGCAATCTGATAGATCAGCCGTGTTCACGGAAACAGAACAACAATGAGCATCTGAAGGATGGAGCCTCTGGAAGATCTTCCTCTCTCTATTTTCCAAACTTAACGTTTTATAAACCCCAGGGCGTGAGTAATATCGCCATTGGGTGGGATTTTGGGAACTTGGTGCGTAATATCCAAGTGCTAGGTTGATTGGGCACTTGGTGAGTAATATCCACGTGTTCCATTCGACCCTATACTATTTATCAAAGATTACAAAGTAGGGAAAACTTTCTTCCTCTTTTCTTATTACACTGGTAAAATTGGCTTTACGCAAATGAACCCCAGAGCCTACTCTTAGCCTTGCATGTAGTGATAGTCTTACTCTTCCCTTGGTGTAATTTGCCAATACATTCAAAGTATTGACCCAACTTGTTGGCTGCACGTCTTATGTGCAGAATCCGAAGATGGAAAGGTGCGTAGGGATCGCGGGTCTTCACGTAGCTAGCCTGAGGCGTTGATGGACTCAAGTTTACTTAGTTTCCGCTGTTTTATTTGAGCTAGCTATAAGCTATGCAAGTTGTAATAATTATACTCTGGATTATTCGTGTAATAATGACTTGTGTTTTACATGATATTCATCGATTGTGAAGTGCTAGCTATTGATCCAGGGACTAGAATGTTAATCACAGGGACTTAGGATCCTTAACGATCCGAGGTCGCAACAGATGGTATCAGAGCACAAAGTTGCCTGTAGAACGTGACCCCTAGGACTGGAAACCACCTTTACCATGTGTGTTTTTGCTTTCTATATTCTACTACGTTATTTGTACTCTTCTAGTATTTCTCTTCCTTACCACCTTGTGCCTAATTTTCTTTCTCCTAACCTAAAGATGACGGCCTTCTACTACGACACCGCCGAAGACGTCAAGTGCCTGCGCTTAGGAGAGTGCCTTCTGGACATCATCAAGACACTGCAGTTACCCATGCCATCAATCAAGGGAAGCGAGTTGAGGAAGATGCACAAGGAAGGATGCTAGGCAATTGAAGTCATCCAACCAGGGCGCAGTCAGATAGAACCCAAGACAGAAGCCATTGTACTCAACGTCACCAGCGACTCCAAGGAGAAGGGACTTAGCATCTGTTTACAGGAGCTCATTGGACGCCTTTGCGGACGCCACCATGAAGAGGTTGAAGGCCACTACATCAAACTCTTTGGAAGACGAGATGAGAAGGGAGTTCCAATCGAGTTAACCCCGGAGGAAAGAAAGACATGCAAGCGTCGAAGAATCCAATATCAAGACTTGGAGTTCCACATCGATGACCTTCAGAAGGGGAGCTGCCTTGAGATCGCGAGGAATGACGAGCTGTGTGCCCTAGTCAAGGAGAAGGACGAGAAGATCGAAGAGCTGGAAGAGAAGATCAAGTCCCTAGGAGGTGAGCTCACCTCCCAAGACAAGAGGTTCGCAAATCAAGAGAAGAGGGTGCAAGATAAGAATAAGAGGATTAGGGAGCAAAGTCTCGTGCTCGCAAAGAACGAGCTAGAGTTCAAGAACCTTGCCACCATGTTGAAGGACCTATAAGCAGCCAAGAGGAGCTTGGAGGAGAAGATCACGCTCGTGACTATGGGGTCAAGTTTGATCAAGAAGCTACAGAAGGAGAAGAAGGAACTCCGAGCGAAGCTAGAAGCTGCTACCCAGGAGCTGCAAGAGGTGAAGGAACTTCAAGGAAGGCTCGAAGCTGCAATACCGGAGCCACAAGAGATGAAGGAACTTCAAGAGAAGCTTGAAGCCACGACGAGGGACATGGAGCTATACAAATCACTGCTGGAAAAGGAAGGCTTCATCATTGAGGATGAGGAAGTGGATGATGAGTAGAGTAGTTGGACCACCATCAGTTCTATAGTCGAACGTTATTCGCGATTGTAATAAGTACCAAAAATCTTATATTGGTTAGTTAAACTTGGTTGAGTGTGTGGATTTTTGTGACATGTGTGCCTTGCCTTTCTCGTGTGTTTTTCTTGTTTACATAAGGGTAGGAGTTTATTCCTTAGATTTTCTATCTATTTCTTTACTTGTCTCCCAAACCCTCCAGATGGCGAGACGCGAAAACAACAATAACAACATGCCCCCAGAGATAGCACAACTTCTGAACTCCCAGAATCAGCTGATCCAACTCCTCACTCAAAACATGCAAAACAACAACAACAACCCGCCGCCTCCACCACCCCCACCACCCCAACAGGATCGCTTGACTCGGTTCCTGAGGTTGAACCCTCCAACTTTTTCAAGTAGTTCTGAGCCAATTGTGGCAGACGACTGGCTCCACACCATCAACAAGAAGTTAGACACCGTCCAGGTTGTTGGAGCTGATAGGGTGCGCTTTGCCGCGCACCAACTTGAGGGACCAGCTGCTGAATGGTGGGATAACTACCAGGTCACCCACCCTGATATTGAAGCTATCACCTGGAACCAGTTTGAAGCGGCTTTTCGTACTCATCACGTAGCCGCGGGAATCATGTCACTTAAGAGGCGTGAGTTCCGCGACTTGAAACAACGGCACCGCTCTGTCTCAGAGTATGGGGACCTTTTCAACAAGCTGGCACGTTATGCACCTGATGATGTATCCACTGATGCCAAGAGACAGGAGGAGTTCTTGAGGGGACTTAATGATGAAATATCTATTCAGCTTGTGGCTCTGAAGTTTGATAACTATCAGGAACTTCTGGACAGGGCAGTCGTAGTTGAAGCAAAGCAAAGGAGTATAGAGAACCGGAAGAGAAAGTCCACCTCACACAAGCACAACTCTGCCCCATATCAGAAGCAACGCACCTCGTCACCACCACCCCACAACCACAATGGTCATCGTCATGGAGGGCATAACCACAATGGCCATAAGCACCGCAATGGAAATGGCAATAGGAAGGATCTGAGTGAAGTGACATGCTTCAAGTGTAACAAGACACGGCACTATGCGACTACTTGTCCCGAAAAGGCGAAGAATGGGAATGGCAATGGAAACGGCAACGGACATAACCATAGCAATGGTAATGGAAATAGGAAGAAGCCGAACCCGTTCGTCAAAGCCACGGTGAATCATGTCTCCGTGGAGGATGCTCGTGAGGCACCTGACTCCATGATCGGTAAGTTCAAGCTTAACTCCACACCTGCAGTTGTTCTTTTTGATACTGGTGCATCGCATTCATTCATATCAAGGGTATTTGTGGATAGAGGCCAGATACCTACGGAGACTATTAGTACTCCCCTAAGGGTAAGTTCTCCTGGAGGAGAAATAGTGGCAAACTCTGGATGCCGTGGGTTAGAACTAAGAATTGGGACGCACACCTTTCCCACTAGCCTAGTCGTTCTGGAATCACAAGGCTTAGACATAATTTTGGGCATGAATTGGATGACCGAGTATGAGGGAGTCATAGATTGTGCCAAAAGGACTATCGCACTCACGACTCCGGAAAAGAAAAGGATCCGCTTTAAGTCAGCTTTTGCTCTCAAAGGAAGTATGGTGAACTCTCTTAAGGGGGTTAGCTTGGAGGATGTGCCAATTGTGAAGGAGTATCCAGATGTGTTTCCGGAAGAATTGCCAGGGATGCCTCCCGACCGAGACATCGAGTTTCTCATTAACTTGATGCCAGGTACTGGTCCAATAGCAAAGAGACCGTATAAGATGGATGTGGATGAGTTGAAGGAACTTAAGAAACAGCTTAGAGAGCAATTGGACAAAGGCTTCATTCAACCCAGTGCGTCATCTTGGGGAGCACCTGTCTTATTCGTGGAGAAGAAGGATAAGACCAAGAGGCTAGTCGTGGACTACCGGTCATTGAATGAAGTGACGATCAAGAACAAGTACCCTCTACCCAATATTAACGACCTATTTGACCAGTTAAAGGGAGCTAGTGTGTTCTCTAAGATTGATCTCCGATCAGGTTATTTTCAGTTGAAGATCCGAGAACAGGATGTACCCAAGACAGCCTTCACCACAAGATATGGATTGTATGAATACACCGTGATGTCGTTTGGCTTAACCAATGCCCCAGCATACTTCATGACTATGATGAACAAGGTGTTCATGGAGTACTTGGATAAGTTTATTGTGGTATTCATTGATGACATACTCATATACTCCAAGGACGAGAAGGAACATGAGAGGCACCTGCGCCTAATCATGGAAAAGTTAAGGGAACACAAGTTGTATGCTAAATTTAGCAAATGTGAGTTCTGGTTGAAAGAAGTGGGTTTCCTTGGCCATATTGTGTCGGCTAAAGGAGTTGCCGTGGACCCAAGTAAGGTAGCTTCCGTGACAGAATGGGAGTCTCCTAAGAATGTGGGTGATATTAGGAGTTTCCTGGCCCTTGCGGGGTATTACCGAAGATTCATTGAAAACTTTTCCAAGATAGCGAAGCCTATGACAGAGTTGCTGAAGAAAGAGAAGAAGTTCCAATGGACCGAGGCATGTGAAGCAAGTTTTCAGGAATTAAAGAAGCGTCTAGTAACAGCACCAGTTTTGTGCCTCCCTGATATCCAAAAGGATTTCCAAGTCTATTGCGACGCTTCTCGACAAGGACTGGGTAGTGTTCTGATGCAAGATGGAAAAGTAGTGTCATACGCCTCTCGGCAACTGAAGAACCATGAGAATAACTACCCCACGCACGATTTGGAACTAGCATCAGTTGTGCATGCGCTCAAGGTATGGAGACATTACCTAATGGGCAAACATTGTGATGTGTTCACGGATCACAGGAGTCTCAAGTATATCTTCACTCAAAAGGAATTAAATATGAGGCAAAGGAGATGGCTTGAGCTCATCAAGGATTATGACTTAGACCTGCAGTACCATCCTGGGAGGGCCAACGTTGTGGCTGACGCCTTAAGCCGAAAAGTCTATGTAAATGGACTTACCGTGGGAGAACTTCCAAATAAATTGTGTGAACAATTCAAGGACCTCAGGTTGGAAATAGTTCCGGAGGGATACTTAGCAACTATGGAGATAGTGCCAACGCTTCTGGACCAAATCAAAGAGGCCCAGAAGGAGGGACAAAGAGTTGGAAGAAATAAGAGCTAGTATAAGCAAGGGTAAAGCAAAAGGGTTTCACACGGATGAACAAGGAACACTTTGGTATGAGAAGTGCGTTCCCGATGATCCCAATATCAGGAAGTTAATCCTTCAGGAAGCTCACGATTCGCCTTACTCAATTCATCCCGGTAATACAAAGATGTACATGGATGTGAAAGATAGATTCTGGTGGAACAACATGAAAAGAGAAATTGCTGAATATATCTCCTTGTGTGACGTGTCCAACAGAGTCAAGGCCGAACATCAAAAACCAGCAGGCCTCTGCAGCCATTACCTGTGCCCGATTGGAAGTGGGACAAGGTAGGCTTGGATTTTATCACGGGACTACCTCGGACTCGATCTGGGTATGACTCCATCTGGGTAGTGGTCGACCACTTCACAAAAGTGGCCCACTTTATTCCCGTAAAGACCACCTATACAAGTGCTAAAATTGCCAAGATTTATATCTCAAAGATCGTAAGTCTTCACGGAGTGCCCAAGGGGATTGTTTCTGATAGAGGTACCCAATTCACCTCTAAGTTTTGGCGACAGCTACACGAATCTCTAGGGACACGACTGGAGTTTAGTACTGCCTTCCACCCGCAAACAGATGGGCAAACGGAAAGAGTTAATCAGATCTTGGAGGACATGATAAGAGCCTGTGCGCTAGACTATGGGTCTAGTTGGGATGATAACTTGCCATATGCGGAATTCTCATACAACAACAGCTACCAAACTAGTATCAAGATGGCTCCATTTGAAGTTCTATATGGCAGAAAGTGTAGAACTCCGCTGCTATGGAGTGGAGTTGGAGAACGGAGTTCGTTTGGACCTGAACTGATCAAGGATGCCGAAGAAAAAGTGAGACAGATCCAAGACAGGTTAAAAATAGCCCAATCCAGACAAAAGAGTTATGCTGATTCCAAGCGCAGGGCTGTGACTTATGAAGTGGGAGACCGTGCGTATCTCCGAGTTTCACCACTATGAGGAGTTAAGAGATTCCGAATCAAGGGTAAGTTAGCACCCCGATTCATAGGGCCCTACAAAATCTTGGGACGCAGAGGGGAAGTTCCCTATCAGTTGGAATTACCCGAAATGTTAACAGTTCACGATGTTTTCCATGTGTCGCAACTGAAGAAGTGTCACCCAGAAATGGCTGAAACCCCACTAAAGGATACAGTTCCACTGGAAGAAGTTCAATTGGAAAACGATCTCACCTATGAGGAAAAATCCAACAGGATTTTTGAAATAGCCGAGAGAATCACTCGTACCAAGACTATCAGATTCTGCAAAGTTCAATGGAATCACCATTCCGAGGAAGAAGCCACGTGGGAACGAGAAGAAGACCTGAAGAAAGAACACCCACACATATTTGCTAACCAACCTGAATCTCGGGGACGATATTCTTCTTAAGGGGGGTAGGTTTGTAACATCCCGAATTTTGCAATTTCAGATGTTACTAGTGAGCATACATCATATCATTGCATCATGGCATCTCATATCGAAAATTTGCATCGGGTAATTCTCAAACCCCATAGTCAATTATGGACAAAAGGGGGTAAAACCTTTTGAACCACCAAAACCTTTGCAAAAGGGTCATTTTATAGTCCTATTCTAACCCTCTTCTTTTTACAAAATTTTAGAGACCAATTTCGTCTAATTCGGAGTCCGTTTGCAAAAGTTATTAAACAAATAGCAAAACAGAAATTAATAAAAGAATAAAAAAACACGAAATCTACCTAACCGGGCCGGCCGAGCCAGCCCGGGGGCCTATCTACCGCACGCGCCAGCGAGCGAGCGGCGCGCAGCGCAGCCGCCGCCCAGGCCGGCCCAGCAGGCGCGCCAGCGAGCGAGCGGCGCGCAACGCAGCCGCCGCCCAGGCCGGCCCAGCAGGCCGCCAGCCCACCGCGCCGCGCCAGCGCCGCTGACAGGCGGGCCCCGCCCATCGCCCGCCGCCTCCGAGTCCGGCTCGGCCCCGTCCGCCGCCGCCGCCTCAGAGACAACCGTCTCCGGCGAATCCGGAGCAAACTCGCGATTTCCGCGCCAAGTCTTCCGCCTTTAAATAGCCCTCGGCACGCTCTCCTAGAACCCTAACTTTTTTGCCGCCACCACCACCGAGCGCCGCCGGATTTCTCGCCGGAGTTCTGCCGCCGCCCGCCGCCTCCGTCCGCCGTCCGCCGATGCCTCGGAGAAGAAGGGACGACGCTGCCCTCGGGAACGGGACCGCGGGGACGAGCTGCGCGTCGTCCGAGCACCGCCACCGCCGCCGGTCATCGCCGGAGCCCCACCGCCGCTCGCCGCCGTTCGCCGCCACCAGCCGCCGCCGCCCTTCCCCCTCTTCGACCGTCGGATCTAGATCCGACGGCCCCAGATCGGTCAACCGGGCCGGCCAACCGCCTCGCGCCGCGTGGCAGCGCCACGTCGACGCCGCGTCGCCACCGCGTCGCGTCACGCGCGCCCGGCGGACCACTCGCAAGCCGCCACGTGTCGCGCATCTTTGGCCTTTTCCTTTTTCTTTTAAAATAGGCAGAATTAGCCCCAATCTCGTAAAATCATAGAAATTCGAATATTAGTCCAAAAATTGCGTATGATATACCGTTGGATTCATATTTTCGAGTAGAACACAGATCTACAATAATAATATTACTTTTTTTGCCACAGCAATCTTGCAGTAGAATTAAAAGTTTAGATTAGAGTATTTTAATTCTAGAAAATTATTTGTAGCTCCGTTTTAGTTGACTCTTGTTGCGTTGGCTTTGTATCGTCGAGACCTTCTGTAGAAAATTGTCATATCTTGCTTAGGGTGTTCAGATCTGTCTCGAGGAAGATTAGAGTTATAGATCTAGTTTTGAGCTTAGTAAATTAGGGTTTAACCCAAAATACTTAAAATCTGTGGGAAATCAACTCTAATGACATCTCCAACTCAACAACACCCTGCTTAAAACCCTTGGTCGAAATCAAATCAAGGAAAGTTACACCATTTGTTCATATTAATGTCCCAGTTTTGACTATGCATGTTTTACTCTTCAAATTCTGTAGTATGCATGCGTAGGTTTTTGGTAGAATTTCTTAGTATTATTTTGCAAGTACGGTTTTGTAGTATGCCATGAGTAGCTCTATGCTTAGGATTTTCTATCCCAATAGGTTATCCTATTTTTCTAAGTTATGCTTGCTATGCTATATACTTATATATATCAAATACCGTTGGGAGGGTTCGAAAGACTAAAGAATTTTCTAAGTATGATAGCTCTCTCGAGCGAACTTTTCTTCTCCAAAACCCCTTCAAAATAAAACTAAGATTTCTTCTGGGCGGAATGGTTGTCGGGACAACGAGTGAGATTTTGGTGGAGGACGGCCGCCTAGGAATCAAAGAAGTCTGCCATGTTTTCAGAATTCAGAAGCTTCCCGTGCAACCACAATACATATGGGCTCTGTCTTGGCTTAGTACTTAGTGGGAAACCTCACCGGGGTACCAACATTTGGAGGTTCTTGGCACGGTTGGATCCAGCTGGTAGAGGGGCTACTAAGGGAAGGCTTCGCCATGGTCTTGTCTGTAAAAGGGCTTGATCGTGGATTGTGGGGAAAGTGCACAACCTCTCGAGAGTATTGCAATCTGATAGATCAGCCGTGTTCACGGAAACAGAACAACAATGAGCATCTGAAGGATGGAGCCTCTGGAAGATCTTCCTCTCTCTATTTTCCAAACTTAACGTTTTATAAACCCCAGGGCGTGAGTAATATCGCCATTGGGTGGGATTTTGGGAACTTGGTGCGTAATATCCAAGTGCTAGGTTGATTGGGCACTTGGTGAGTAATATCCACGTGTTCCATTCGACCCTATACTATTTATCAAAGATTACAAAGTAGGGAAAACTTTCTTCCTCTTTTCTTATTACACTGGTAAAATTGGCTTTACGCAAATGAACCCCAGAGCCTACTCTTAGCCTTGCATGTAGTGATAGTCTTACTCTTCCCTTGGTGTAATTTGCCAATACATTCAAAGTATTGACCCAACTTGTTGGCTGCACGTCTTATGTGCAGAATCCGAAGATGGAAAGGTGCGTAGGGATCGCGGGTCTTCACGCAGCTAGCCTGAGGCGTTGATGGACTCAAGTTTACTTAGTTTCCGCTGTTTTATTTGAGCTAGCTATAAGCTATGCAAGTTGTAATAATTATACTCTGGATTATTGTAATAATGACTTGTGTTTTACATGATATTCATCGACTGTGAATCGCTAGCTATTGATCCAGGGACTAGCATGTTAATCACAGGGACTTAGGATCCTTAACGATCCGAGGTCGCAACACCTGGTGCTGAAGAAGAACAAGACCTGGCGCATGTGTATCGACTACACCATCCTAAACAAGGCGTGCCCGAAAGACCCCTTTGCCTTGCCTCGTATCGATCAAGTTATCGATTCCACGGTCGACTGTGATTTGTTGTCTTTTCTAGATTGCTATTCCGGGTACAATCAGATCCGGCTAAACCCGGCTGATCAGATTAAGACATCATTCATCACCCCCTACGGGGCTTTCTGCTACTTAACCATGCCTTTCGGTCTAAAGAATACAGACGCTACCTATCAGCGCTGCATGTAGAAGTGCTTGCACTCGTAGATAGGCTGAAACGTGCACGCTTATGTGGATGACGTGGTCATCAAGACCAAGGAGAAGCGTACCCTCCTCGAGGATCTGGGAGAGACATTTGGCAACCTCCGCCAATACCAGATGAAGCTGAACCCGGAGAAGTGCGTCTTCGGAGTACCATCTGGTCAGCTCCTTGGCTTCCTCGTATCACAACGAGGCATCAAGGCAAATCCGGAGAAAATCGCGGCCATCGAAAGGATGCAGCCGCCCAGGAGCCTGCTTGGAGTCCAAAAGTTCACCGGATGCGTGGCTTCCCTCAGCCGTTTTGTCAGCCGACTGGGGGAGAAGGCACTCCCGCTGTACCGGCTGATGAAGTAGACGGACAAGTTCTCCTGGACTTCGTAAGCCGACACCGCATTTCACGACCTCAAGCGCATGCTATCCACAGCACCGATTCTAGCCACGCCGAACAAGGAGCCGATGTTGCTCTATATAGCAGCCATCAGCCGGGTCATCAGCGTCGTCTTGGTGGTGGAGCACCCCAAGGAAGGCAAGGCTTAGTCGGTTCAGACACCCGTCTACTACCTCAGCGAGGTTCTCTCCCTCTCCAAGTAGAACTACCCCCATTACCAGAAGATGTGCTATGGCGTGTACCTGGCATGCAAGAAGCTCAAGCACTACTTCCAGGAGCATCCGATTAAGGTCGTGTGCACCGCACCCCTTTCGGAGATCATCAGCAATAAGGACGCCACCGGCCGAGTCGCCAAGTGGGCCATCGAGCTAGCCGCCTACTCCATCCAGTACGAGCCCCGGCTCACGATCAAGTCGCACGCATTGGCGGACTTCCTCGTCGACTAGGCTGAGACCCAGTATCTCCCACCGGTTCCGGATTCGGACCACTAGAAGATGCACTTCGACGGGTCGAAGATGCTCGGGGGCTTGGGAGCCGGCATTGTGCTCACCTCGCCCAAGGGAGACCGGCTGGAGTACGTGCTGCAGATCCACTTCAAGGCCTCCAACAACGTAGCCAAATACGAGGCACTGGCGCACGGACTCCGGCTAGCCAAGGAGATCGGTGTCAACTGGATCCTATGCTTCAGCGATTCGGATCTGGTAGTGCAGCAAGTGTCCGGGGAATGGGATGCCAGAGACGCAAACATGGCCCTCTACCGGTTCCACATCCAGAAGCTCAGCGCCTCCTTTGACGGATGCGAATTCCATCACATCCCTCGCACCAACAACGAGGCAGCCGATTCGCTCGCCCGAATCGGATCCACCAGGCGGGCAATCCCACCAGGGGTTTCCTTGGAGCACCTACGCAAGCCCTCCATCAACCCATCACCGGAATCAGACTCCATCATCTGGGCAGGGAGCGCTCCGGCTGACGAGGCGGCAGAAGCGAAGCCGGCAGAGCCGCCAAAGAAGAAGACCCGCACCAACTCCGACAAGGCAGTGCCCTCCGGATCGCAAGACCCAGGGGCTGCCGGTTCATCAAGCAGCTCGAGGGCTGCCGTCCCGGGTACGCCACCCGGACGACCCCCCGACATCCGTCAACCGGAGGGCGGGAGCGTCCTCGCCATTCAGGAAGTGCCATCCTGGGCACAGCCCTTCATGAACTACTTCGCCAATGGAGAACTTCCAGATGACGAGGTGGCGGCTAGGCAAATCCGGCGCCGCGTGCACACGTACACCATCATCAACGGCGAACTGTACAAGCGCAGTGTATCCAGCATTTTCCAAAGATGCGTCGATGTAGACACGGGCTACCGGCTACTCAAGGACATCCACCAGGGCGAGTGCGGGCATCACGCTTCGTCAAGGGCGATAGTCGCCAAGGTGTTTCACCATGGTTTCTATTGGCCCACCGCCCTCGAGGACGCCGAGCAGCTGGTCCGTGCGTGCAACGGGTGCCAACGCTTCGGGCAGCTCAGGCACATGCCAACTTCGGTACTCAAGACCATACCGATCACCTCGCCCTTTGCAGTTTGGGGCCTCGACATGGTCGGTCCCTTCAAGCGAGCACGCGCGGGCATGACCCACCTGCTGGTGGCGGTGGACAAATTCACGAAATGGATCGAGGCCAAACCTATCCAGAAGCTGGACGGGGCGACAATCGTTACCTTCTTCACCGATATCATCAACCGCTTCGGCTACCCCAACAACATCATCACCGACAACGGCACGAACTTCGCCAAGGGGGCCTTCGCCCGGTTCTGCAGCAACAAGGGCATCCGGCTGGACCTTGCCTCCGTCGTGCACCCACAGTCCAACGGGCAAGTCGAAAGAGCAAACGGCTTGGTGCTAGCTGGTATCAAGCCGCGTCTCATTGAGCCATTGGAGCGGTCACCCGGATGTTGGATCGAGGAACTTCCGGCTGTGCTGTGGAGCCTCCGCACCACACCGAATAGATCAACCGGCTACACCCCGTTCTTCTTGGTCTATGGATCGGAAGCTGTCCTCTCCGCGGACATCGAGTTCGACTCACCGTGCAAGCTCCTATACGACGAAAAGGCCAACCAGGAGGCACGAGAGGATGGAGTGGATCTCCTGGAGGAGGCCCGTGAGCTGGCCCTGTCTAGGTCAGCCCTGTACCAGCAGTGACTACATCGCTACCATTCAAGCCGGATCCGCCCAGTCGCATTCCGCGAGGGCGACCTGGTTCTCCGGCTGGTGCAAGACACGAAGGGCACGCACAAGTTATCGCCACCCTGGGAGGGCCCCTTCATCATCAGTCGGGCACTGCCTAACGACTCCTACTACCTCATCGACGCGCAGCAGCCGCGCAAGAACAAGATGGACAAGTCAGACAAGGAAACCGAGTGTCCCTGGAACGCGGCCCTGCTGCGCCCGTTTTACACCTAGTCACCAGACAGTGTATGTATCCCGCAAACCCTATGAATGAAAAATGCGAACCCCTACGAGACTCTCGGGGGTTCCTTGCTAGAAATGTGTATGCATCTGTTTTCCGGTTCTGATTTTCCGGCTCCGGCAACCCCTACCCGGGGGCTTGCCGGTTGGCCCGGCCTGCTAAGTCAACAAACCGACTGAGTAGTGTGCGACGATGTCAGAGGCCCACTCTTTGTCTCAGCTACAGACTGGAACCCGGCTGTCCGGCTAGCAAGAGCAAAAGCCTGAGGCATCCCACATGAAAAACAGAGAGGAGACGCGATAGACCGGGCGTCCCAGCCTTGCAACTAGCTTAAGCCAATTCGGCTACTAAGCCGTTAGTACCATGCGCGATGCACTGTGAGCTCCCTTCGATTCTGGCTGCAGACCGCAACCCGGCTGCCTGGCAAGGACGCAGCGAAAACAGCAGAGCACACGGGAAAGCGATCAAGTACCTAGAGAGGCACAAGCTAGTTTTCGAAAAAACAAGTCATTTTCCGGCTACAATTTGGCAGACTAACCTATTAACCTGTGAGGATATATGTGTATGTGTATGTATATTCTTGTCCGACTACCTCGAGTCGGAATTCAGGAAGGAAAAGAGAAGAAGATTCGAAGTCCTTGCCTTCATCAAGCGCTCCGAATCTCGGGGGCTACACCCACTGGGTGCGCTCGCGCGCCCCTAGTGGAATCTTGTAGTTCCTGACCGGATAAAGGCATTTAGCTGGCCGTTCGGAGCCCAGGTGAGGGCAAGGGCAGGTGCAAGTGAAAACTAGAAAGATTCGAAGCACCTGGCTATGCCAGCTACTCCGAATCTCGGGGGCTACACCCAGTGGGTGCGCTCGCGCGCCCCCACTGGAAGGTTAGTTCCCCCGGCTGAAGTGTTCAGCCAGCGAAGGCAACCGACTAAGACGAGGCTAGTCGGATAAAGAAAGAAGATTTGGGAAAAGAGGGAAGATTCGAAGCACCTGGCTACGCCAGCTACTACGAATCTCGGGGGCTACACCCAGTGGGTGCGCTAGCGCGCCCCCACTGGAGGTGTAGTTCCTCCGGATAAAGGTGTGTAGCCGGAGGAAGCAAGCCGGATGAAGTCAACCGGCGAAATATTGAAGGAAAATTCAAAACGCACAAGTTGAAAGAAGCTCAAGCAAGTTCGATATTAACAAACATAAAGGAGGCGAAGCTCCCATAAGTTTACCCGGCATCAGAAGCAGCCGGTACAGACGAACAAGTTGCAAGCATAACTAAAGGGAAGACAAATACACCCGGCATCCCGGGGCGGTGACTAAGCGACAGGATCCTTGCCGTGAGGAAGATCTTGGCCGGCAGAAGCTTCGGGCGGAGGAGGTGGTGCGGAGCTCGATCCGGTTCTGGCGCCCGTGGGTGGCGGCATCGGGCCCTCCGCATCAGGAGTACCGACGAACTCCGAGTCAGTGAGCACCTCGTCGGGATCCACATAGTCGGTGATCTTGATGGCGGATCCGCTAAGCTCTGGATGGGCTTGGCGGATGGCGGCAAGATCAGCGCCGGCACGGAAGTCTCCGTCGATCTTCTCGACGCGGGCGTCCTTGTACCAGGAGAGCATGAGGGCCAAAGCCATCTCCGCTCCGGCTCGCGCCGCCAAGTCCCATAGCCGGTCCACCGCAGCCGGCACCTCTCCCACCTTCGCGGCTAGCTGTGCCATAGTCTCCGAAACTAGAGCCTCCGGCCACAAGAAGGAGAAGACGTCCCGCGCCACTTGGCGAAGCTTGGCAGCCTCTTCGCCAAGAAGGACGACGAGCTCCTGAGCTATCGGCTGCGCTCCCGGCCAGTTCTCCTGTAGCCGGTTGTAGGCCAGTAGGTCTATGCCGGGATAAAAGGCTATCAGAAAAGAGAGTCAGATCTGGCTACTGGATCCGGAAAGAAAACAAGACGGAAAAGGGGAACTTACCCTTAGCCATGTGGCCGACCTGCATCAGCTCCTCCACCAGAGCCTTCTCCTTCGTCGCCAGCCGTTTGATCTCCTTCTCTTGGTCCTTGT
Organism: Avena eriantha; assembly: GCA_910589775.1. NCBI lineage: Eukaryota > Viridiplantae > Streptophyta > Magnoliopsida > Poales > Poaceae > Avena > Avena eriantha. Next base: position 298,780,430 of record OU342746.1, on the reverse strand, counting down.
TCTGGGCCTCGAGAAGGTTGAAGGCTTCGGTCCGGCTGGCGAGCGAGGCGTCGCGCTCCTTGATGGTGGCCTCTAAGCCGTCTACCCTCGCGTGCCAATCTTTATTCTGTAGCCGCAGATTAGAGTTGGACTTGCTTAGTCGGTCGTTCGCTTTCTTCAAGCGATCGATCTCGCGTTGAGCGCACACGAGGATGGCTACGACAAAAACGGCTATCAGTAAAAAAAAGAGCAAGACAGATGAGGTGAACTTACTCTGGGAGGTCCCGTTGGCAGCAGCAAGCTTCTGCTCTAGGGTCCGGTTCCCGCCGGCTGCGGCCTCCAGCAGCCGGATATCCTTCACCGCCAGCTCGAGTGTGGCGGCAAGGTCCGTCAGCGAGGCGGCGGAGGAAGCGTCGTTGTCCACGGCGTTGACGGCCAAGGACTCCTTCGCGGCAACCACCGTCGTCCTCCACTCCTCCCCCGGCTCCTTGTCGGAGTTGTCATCGCCGACAACTACGAGCTCCTTGCCGGCAGCCCCCCGCGCGCCTGCAGAAGAGCCATCCGGCTGTGAAGTCTCCGCTTCCGGCTGAGGACCCTCCGATCCGGCTGGGGCAGCCGGTTCAGCTCGAGGTGGAGGTGGAGGCGGCGCCTCGGATGAAGGAGGGGTGCTAGCAGGTGCAGTCGGAGCGGCGGGCGGCGACCCGGTCGGTGCTCGTGCCGGGCTCGCGGCTCCAAAAGAAACCAACATGCTAAGAGGACAGAAGAAGAAAGGGAAGAAAGAAAAGCAAGTAAGCCAAATGCAGAAAAGCAGGAAAAAAGACACGCAGAAAGACGATGAAGGAAAGGCATACCCCGGCACAACGGGAGGTGGCCCCTTCTTTCGGCCAAGGCGGCTCGGCGGCAGGGTGCTGGTTCGGCTCCTCTTGGGAGCCGGCTCCTCCGCGGCAGGCCGACGAGAGCCGGAGCAGCAGGAGCCGCTCCTGCCGGCTTCGCTGTCCGCTGCAGGGCGTGGTGCCGGATCGGTGGTCGGCGCGGCCTCCTCCTCCTCGGCAACCTCCGGGTGAGGGTCGACAGCCAGCTCGTCGTTCCGGCTGGGGAAGGCATCCCCGTCCCTGTCCGATTCCTCGCCGGACCGCCGAGCGCGCAGCTCGGGCAAGTCGGGCGTGAACTCCTCAAGGGGAGCCTCGCCCTCCTCACGAATGATGCAAGGAAACATCTGCCGAACACAAGAAGTTAGCCGGACAAAACAAGAAAGGAATGGAAGAAGTACAAAAGAGGCCTCCGGCTACAAGAACTTACCCGAGGCGCGCGGTTCTCCCGGCTGTAGGGCGCCAGGCTGAACTTCCAGCCCTCCGACAGCCGCTCCTTGGTGAACGTCCACACCCACTCCTTCAGGTTGTGGTAGCGGGGATCGCGGCGCGACAGCCGGGTCGGGTCCAGCCGGCCGGAGCAATAGCACATTTTGTGTGCTCACTGCTGCAACGGCATCATCAGCCGGGACATCCAGCTGAGGGTGACGTCCAGGCCAGTCAACCGGCAGTGGACGAGGGAGCGCATGCGCTTCAACATCTCATCCGACTCCGCCTTCTCGCCGTGGAACTTCAAGTCCCAGTTCTGCCGGCTGGACTCGACGTCCTGGAAGGCCGGAAGGTTGATCCGGTCGACGTTGGTGAGGTTCTTCACGTAGAAGTATGACTGCTGCCACAGTCGTACCGTGTCGTGCAGAAGAAATTTGGGGTAGCCGGTCTGCGAGCGGGAGTAGATGGAGGCACCGCCGCAGACGACTAGCGGCCCCTGCGTGAATTGCACCTGTGGCCGGATGTGGAAGAGCCGGCAGAATAGCCCGAGATCCGGCTGGATCCCGAGGTAGCTGTCGCAAAATGCCACGAAGTGCGCCAACGTGCCAATCGCGTTGGCGCCGAGGTGGTGGAGGCGGAGGTCGAAGAACGCGAGGAAGGTGAGGAAGAAAGGGTGCACCGGCAGCGTGAACCCACGTGACAGGTGCGAGAGGAAGATGACGCGCTCCCCCTCCGCCGGGTGCGGCGACACCTCCCCCGCCGGCACCAACCGCACCGCCACCTCCTCCGACGACGGGAGAAATGGGTGGCGCGGTACTTCTCGATCTGGTCTTCGGTGACGGAGGAGCCGCACCAAGCCCCCGGTCGGTGGCCATCTCCGGCTGATAGGGGAGCAGCGACGGAAGAGTGGTGGTGGCTCGTAACGACGACGACGACGAGTGGGCGGCGTAGCGGGCTACAACGAAGGAAGGGGAGCGCAGAAGGCAAGGGCGCAAAGGCAGGAGCACTGGGGAAGGAAACTGCAGCGGGGGAGCGAAGGAAGGGAACTGCCTCCCCCGCGGCGTCCCTTTAAAGGGTCGGAAGGGCAACCGTTAGCAGAGCCACGTGGCGTGCATCTGGACGACCCTCACCCCAACTGCCGCCCAGATCCCGTGTGCCAAAGCAGGATGCGCAGAAGATCCCGAAGCAGGAACCGAAGCGCCGGACAACGGCTTCCTGAGGCGACGTGCGACGAGACGTTACGTTGCCCACCGCAAGCAATGATGGCGCGTGCGCGCGTGGCCGGCGTCAGAGCTGCCGTCACGGATAGCACAACCGCCAAGCATAGCCGGACACAAATTCAAAATCAGGAGGGAGCGCACGCACATTTCTCCTAAGGGCGGAATCCCCACGCGCTCGGGGGCTAGTGTCAGGGGGGTGATCCCCAGGTACCCCAACCGGACAAGAAACCAAGCAGTCGGATCGTGTCCAGCTGGCCAGATGCAGCCGGACAAGGCAAGACAGGTCGGCTATCGCATGATAGCCGGAACAGCAAGCAGTAGCCGGCTACGGCGGCGTAGCCGGAACCAATCAGTGAGACAGAACGACGTGCGTATCAGTTCACGGTACGCCCTGTACGACGACAGGACCGGCAACCACTCGACCATACCGAAGACTTTGCGGGCTGACGCAGGAATAGTGGCCCGGTGCTGATGACAGGCTCGCACAGCGTCCACTGTGTCTATGACAGCCATACCGCTCGTACTCCGATGTGACATACCATACCGGTTACTGTAGATGACCAGCCGGTTGGGACCCGCCTGTGGGGCCCGCCAGTCGATTGATCAGTGAGACCGTTGCCTCTCTGCCTATATAAGGAGAGGCAAGGCCTCAGTAGAAAGGGTTGGTCTCAGTGCATTTAAGGTAGTAGCTAGTGAATACAGCTCGAGGAGCACTTGTAGTTCGTGTATCCCACATAGTCAGATCCGGCAGGAGTAGGAGCTTTACCTCACCACGAGGGCTCCAAACCTGGGTACTTCCTGTGTCCAGCTACGCTTTCTTGTATCCAATCCCGCCTATGGATGCTGTCGATAGCTTCCCTACTAGTCCCCACACCTCTATCTAACCTCTTCAGGTACTGCCGTTCCCAATACAACGACAAAAGGAGAGGAGATTGTTTAGAAAATCCCTGAAATCATTAAGAATATTTGATAATAACTACTATTATGATGCAAATATGTTGAAATATGTGACAATAAACTACAAAGTTGATGTATGTATTTTACAAGCATCAGCAACTCGTATGGTACTAAAATAATGATAGCATAAGAGAGAGGTAGATTAAGTTACCATCACAAACCCATAGTCCATAGTTGGACTACTCCCTCTTTATCATGGAGATGATATTGGAGAGGGTGGAGATCCAACTGGTATCATGTGTCAGCATCATCCCTCCAAAAGAATGGTAAGAGCCCCTGCTCAAATTCAGCAAGAACAAGTTTGCTAGGCTAGATTATTCGGCCTTGACGAGGGCCATATTCGCGAAGGACCAGAAGTGCGGCTTGCAGAAGAGGGGGCAAATGTTTAGGCTAGAGTTTTTGCTCCGGGCCGGATATTTCCCCATCCGGATTATCCAGCCCCCACTTGGGCCAGATTATCCGGCCCCCGACGACTCCAAATGGCTATAATCTAGTAGGGGTACAAATAGCCCTCCCCATCTTCAACCTAGAGTTTGTCGAATCCTCGGAAAGAGAAAAGTCCTTGTGAGCCACCAAATTCCCAAGATCTCCCCATTCAACCATACAAAGGTCTTGATCTTTGGAGACAACAGGAGGAGGCCTTGATTTACATCATCACCGAAGTGATCTGAATTTCCCACTCATTCATGTGAGGGCCCCTTGGATCTAGAGTTTCTTTTGAAATCCTAGATCTCGTTTTCTCTATTGCTAATTTTGATTTGTTGTGACAGCTTGTTGTCCTACTCGGTAGCCTCCAATTCAGTTGTGGATGCGTGCCCCGAGCTCATTGTAAAGGCGATGGTTCCCGGCTCGAAGGGTACCGTATAGTGGAAGAGTGGATCAAGCCACTCATGGCGAGATTCACCGGAGAATAGGGTGAGGCCTTAGTGGCGTGGTAGTTTAGTACCGCCGACCCCTCCAACGCAGATGTACTTACCCTCAAAAGGAAGGAACCAGGGTAACTAAATCTTGTGTCTCCGTGTGCTCCACTCGTGGTTACCTCGTTCCTCTCACCGCTCTTTACTCATTTGTCTCATTTAGTAGATAGTACATTCTCCGTAGTTGCATATCTAGAAAATTTATCCCCCCATCTAGGTGCGTGTACGATCCCATTTCACCAGTTTTATGCCAAGCTATAAAAGTGTGAGTTTGGATAGTGCAACATCCACTATTTAAGACACATCAATTCAGACAGATATGTATCCACTGGTCTCTAGAGAAACCAAGGCTAATGGAAAAGTGGCTAGATCCTCTTTCAGCAACTGAGCTTCATGGCTTAGTTGGTCTAACATGCTACTGCCGGATTTTTTTAAAGAATTATGGGCTGATATCTAAACCTCTGACCCAACTATTTACTAAGAAGGGTGTTCAGTGGACCCAGCAGTAGCTTTTCAGACTTTGAAAGATGCTATGGTCAACACTCTAGTTCTAGCTCTACCAAACTTTGCCCTTAATTTTATCTTTAAAGCCGATGCATGTGTTACATGACTTGAGGTGGTGCTGATACAAAATAGCCACCGAATAGCATACATGAGCAAAGCATTGGGAATTATAATATATGAAAATAAATTCGTGGAAGTGATGATGGTTGTAGATGGTGTCAAAATCTACGGAGAGGTCCATTTTTTATTCTCACTTACCACAAAACTTTGTGAAGCCTCGGCGACCAACATCTCACTTATGATCTTCAACAAAAAGTAATTCCAAAGCTTGTTGGTTTACAATTTTAGTTCAAGTACAAAAAGAAAATTGAAAATACTACCGTTGATGCATTGTATCGTGTAGGGCATCTTATGGATGTTTCTGTCTTTCAACCAGACTGGATCCAAGAGGTAATTAATTCTTATACTACTAATCCAGATAGCGACTAAATTGCAACAAAAATTGGCTATACATTCTCCAAGTGAAAAAGGGTATACTTTGCTTCATGGTCTGATTAAGTACAAGGGTAGGATAGTGATTGGAGATAATTTGGCCTTGTAAACTAAATGTATTGCCACGCTGCATGACACTGTTGGAGGAGGATATTCAGGGATTCATGCCACCTATCAATGCATGAAGAAGTTGTACTACTTGCATGACATGAAATTGTTCGTTGAACTCTTTGTGAGGCAGTGCCAAGTATGTCAATAGGTTAAAACACTAACACTAAGTCGTCTGGACTAGTACAACCATTACCACCACCAACTGCCACATGGCAGGAAACCACCACGGACTTCATGCATGGTTTACCAATGTATGACAAACTTGATGTCATCTTGGTGGTCGTTGAACGTTTGACGAATTATGTCCACTTTATCCGTTTACACCACCCTTATATTGGTGCAATAGTAAGCATATATGGATAAGATCATGAGGCTGCATGGTGTGCCCTTGACTATTCTTTTTGAGCGTGATAGATTGTTCATGAGTGTTTTATTGTGGGAACTGGTCAACCGCGTGGGAACTAAACTGTATTATTCAACTACATATCACCCATAGCCAGACAGGCAAAGCGAGTGTGTTAATTAGTGTTTGGAGCAGTATCTATGTTGTGTTGTGCAATATCATCGTAAACACTAGTGCCGATGATTGGCAATGGCAGAATTTTGGTCCAATGCTAGTCATCACATAGCCTTGGATTGTTCTCCTTTCGCTTCTCTATACATAAATGGGCCTAAATTTAGCACCGTGTCAAATCTAACTGTTGTAGATGATTCACCTATTGTGAGAGAATCTCGTGATCATCAGCTTCAAACTGAGTTTCTTCGAACAAATTGATTCGGGCTCAAACAGATGATGAGATCACTAGCGGATAGAAATATAATAGAACGTCAATTCACGGTGGGCGACAAGGTGCTTTTGAAATTGCAGCCTTATGCACAACAATCAGTTGTGAATAGACCATACCCAAAGCTTTCATACAAATACTTTGGTCCATATGGAGAATATTGGAGCAGTGGCTTTCAAATTACTCCAGGTCATTGTCTCCGCGAAAAGATAATCCTCGAAAATTCCCAAGTCAATTTGTATTTGTTTAGGTCCTTGAGACTTAAAAATACGAAAACAAGCTTTTTCTGTTCTATAGAGTTATAACCCAAATAAAGAGGATCATTGGTAAATCCCTATAAATCAATGTAAAACATGAATATAGCATTCTAAATGATGCAAATATGTAGGAATATGTGATAATAAACTACAAAGTTCATGTATGCATTCTACATGCATCACGGTTCATGGTGATTTTGTGTCGATTACCACAAGCTAAACACAATGACTATGAAGAAGACGTCCTCACTACCCATTGGCGAACAATTACTGGATGAGCTGGCCAGAACTCAATTTTCTCGAAGCTAGTTTTACGGGCATGCTACCTTGAGATTCGTATGCACCTATGGGATGAGGAGAAGGGATTGTTTCAACACTCACCACGTGCATTTCCAGTTTCGGGTAATGTCATTTGGTCTCTCAAACGCCCCAACCACATTTCAATGCATAACAGACTTTATCTTTACCCTTTCATGTGCAAATTTTTCATCATCTTTCTTGATGACATCCTGGTGTACAACCGAGTTGGTTTGAACATTGTCACATTTGAAGTTGGTGTTGGATAAGTTACAAGAAACCAGCTGAAAGAGCATTTCTTGATCTCTAATGTTTTGTGTGTTAGATAACACTACCAAGGATATTTTAACTATGTGTTGAGTACTGCAGATACAAAAGATTTAGCATGTGTCAACATCATCCCTCCAAAAGAATGGTAAGAGCCCCTACACAAATTCAGCAAGAACAAGTTTGCTAGGCCGGATTATCCACCCCTGACGAGGGGCGAATTAGCTAAGGACTTGCGGTGTGACACTTGTATGAGGAGCGGATATTTGGCGTTGGGCCGGATGTTTGCCCAGGATGGATAATCTGGCCATGTCTAGGCCTAGATAATCAGCCCCTCCCTTATACCAGTTAAGGACCAAACGACATGATATTTGGACATGGCTAGAATTTTTGCCCTAGCCAGATAATCCGCCCCTCCTGGTGCGCCGGATTATCCACCCCTTAGAAATTTCGCTAAGGACCAGAAGCGCGGCTTGCAGAAGAGGGGGCAGATGTTTGGGCTAGAGTTTTTGCTCTAGACCTGATATTTTCCCCATCCGGATTATCTGGCCCCCATTGGGCCAGATTATCCGGTCCCCGATGACTCCAAATGGCTACAATCTGGTAGGGGTACAAATAGCCCTCCCCATCTTCAACCTGGAGTTTGTCAAATCCTCTGAAAGAGAAAAGTCCTTGTGAGCCAACAAACTCCCAATATCTCCCCATTCAACCATATGAAGGTCTTGATCTTTGGAGAACCACAGGAGGAGGCCTTGATTTACATCATCACCGAAGTGATCTGAATTTCCGCCTCATTCATTTGAGGGCACCTTGGATCTAGAGTTTCTTGAAACCCTAGATCTCGTTTTCTCTATTGCTAATTTTGATTTGTTGTGACAGCTTGTTGTCCTACTCGGTAGCCTCCAATTCAGTTGTGGATGCGTGCCCCGAGCTCATTGTAAAGGCGACGGTTCCCGCCTCGAAGGGTACCGTATAGTGGAAGAGTGGATCAAGCCACTCATGGCGAGATTCACCGGAGAATAGGGTGAGGCCTTAGTGGCGTGGTGGTCTTAGTACCGCCCACCCCTCCAACACATATGTACTTACTCTCAAAAGGAAAGAACTACGGTAACTAAATCTCGTGTCTCCGCGTTCTCCACTCACTGTTACCTCGTTCCTCTCACTGCTCTTTACTCGATTGTCTCATTTAGTAGATAGTACATTCTCTGTAGTTGCATATCTAGAAAATTTAACACCCCATCTAGGTCCTGTACGATCCCATTTCACCAGTTTTATGCCAAGCTATAAAATTGTGAGTTTGGATAGTGCAGCATCCACTATTTAGGACACCTCATTTTAGACAGAGGTGTATCCATTGATCTCTAGAGAAACCAAGGGTAATGGAAAAGTGGCTATATCCTCTTTCAAGAACTGAGCTTCGTGGCTTTGTTGGTCTGACATGCTACTACCGGAAATTTTTCAAGAAATATGGGCTGATATCTAAACCTTTGACCCAACTATTTACTAAGAAGGGTGTTGAGCTCCGGTGACCCAACATACCACTGCATGATGTAGTACACTATAGTCGTTGATATAACACCAACGAAACACCGTTCACTAGTATTACATCCCTTAGAGTGGTACAACAGAAACACAGCAGGTCCAAGACATGACTATAGATTACAACTCGACTCTTTACAAAAGATCCAAAGAACACTCTCGGTTAAAGAGAAGGAAAATAACTTCTTACAAAGAAGAATCAGAAATAACAACTCAGAACTATCTAGAGACTAAGACTAGTATCTAAACTATTTGGCTTGCAACTTCTACTAATGCAATGCTCTACAGAAGTAGGTTTTCTGGCTAGAGTATCTACGCTTATCTAATCAAGATATTTGTCTTCACTTCAGATGATGTATATGCTGACTTCATTGACTTTATTGAAGAACTTGAGTTGTCGATGATGGTTTCTTGAGCAAAAATTGATGTTGATGTCGTCTTCACCAGCTTAGAACCTAGCAAGGGTTAAGAAGGTACGGTTGAGTACGAGCGTACTCAGCAAGTTCACTAAAAAGGAGTGTTTGATGCACTATCTCTACAGCCATAGGCCAAAGGTCATAGGCAATGCAGGTTTTCGTAAACATTTCTTCAAAGATTGCTTTTATTCTCAAAACTATGTACAATAGCCTTCATAGGTTGACCAGAACCTTCGTGGGGTTCCTTTCCTGCCGCGTTCGTAGCTCCTTCCCGGAACAGGGAGTAACATGTCACAATTCTTACACTCTACAGAGGTGCATCACTTTCCTACAAGAGACCTTAAGCTTTGTTGCACGGCCGGGAGTATGTCCCCGTTCAAACTTCCATGGTTTGAGGCCCAACCTAAGATCCAAGCCAATCACTGCCCCCTTCGTGACCCTGCATGTCCCCTTGGTGTACGTCATGCCCACATCTTGAATTACGGTGATGGTTAGTATAGACCGTCAGATGCCAGAACTATCATGGGACATTGAGGGATTCCACCCATATGTTGCATATCCTCTACGAATTACCAATAAATGCACGCTACGAGGATAACAGCCACGACCTAGCCATCCGGATGCATGCGAGAGGAAGAAGATACAGGTGACTTCTCTGTCCCATTCCAAATCTCATGGTTGACGCATAATATACGACGCTAGAATCACGGGCGACATTGGTTGTTAAGTCCTAGGTATTATGTTCCTTTACCACTGGAACTGTATCAATAGATTATTACCACTTGGTAAATAATCCATAATCATATTATTATGAAAATAGTATTTTCTATCCTTTTTGAAATGCAAGTGATAACAACATTTGAGTTACAAACATTTGATAGAAAATAATCAAAGAACATGAGCAAGTTGTGAACTTGCCTTTTGTGATTGCAAGATTATGCACTCACAGTCTTCAAGACAATAGAAGATCCAAATTCTGTAAATAGCATCACTGGTTTGATAAGGACTAATGTTTAAAGAAGCAAGATGCAACGATGCATAAGTAATGTAATGCAATTTGATAAACGCGAATCCCCGGAATAGTCGTATCTGATCTAGGGTTTGGAAACTGGTGATGAGTTCTTAGGAATATGTTGCACTTTTATATCAGTTTCACACTTGTGTTTCTTTATTAAGGCTTGTGAAAGTGTGTGAAACAATATGTAAATACAACAAATAATATCTAATACTAAAGCACTCAAATGGGTCATGGTATCTAAAATATTTCTTAAACAAGATTAAGAATCAATTAGAGCTTTTAAAGAAGTGTTCAAGGATCACTTTTTAATGTTTCTTAAAAGAATAACTCTTGAGGAAAATATTACTTTACAAAGTAAAAAGTATTTAAACTTTAAGCTAACACTTTAAGGTTTTCTTATTAATTGCAAGTATTAAAGTAGAAAACAATTAGTATTCTTGAATAACTGTTCCACTACCAAGTGGAGTCTTTTAACACTTTATGACGGTGAAACAAAAGTATTGTGTCTTTATGGAAGTGGTGTTCTCTTGATTTATAAGTGAATAGAATCACTTACTTATTTTAGAATTAATGCTTATTTTTATAAACATGGGAATGGCATCATGTTAAAAACTCAAATACTTTGTTTAGTTTGTAAAGTGGATTCCCAAACTTCTAAAAGAATTAGTACTCAGATCTTGATGATTTTATAATTGATAAGATATTTTTGGAGAGTAAAACTTACTTAATTCTGAATGATAGTTTTAGTAAGTACAACTTGAATTGGTTAGACCTATCTTAACTTCACTTAAACATAACTTGCACTTGTTATTCCACTTTTAGACTTTAAACAAATAATGGTAAAGGCAATAGCAAATATTTATATATTTTTAATGAATTAAAATAAAATAAAAGAGTTAAAATAAGATTTATTAGACCTTTACCTTTCATTTGACTTCAATTATGAAATTTTATATTTTTAATGTGTAGCTTTTATTTTTGTGATCAATTTGGTATATTATAGGTATTTTTGTTTAAATAATAAGATATGAATTTTATAAGTTTTGTCACTTTATAAATACTTAATAAATAATAAATATTAGCTAAGTGATTCAAAAATTGTATAAAACAAGTTTATAAATCTATATCTTGTATTTCTAATATTTTTGATATATCATACCTATTTTTGGGAATTTTTAAATGATAGAATATGTTTATTTAAGATTTAGCTTTAATAAGGTAGTTACTAATTAACAAAAATTATTTTATTTAAGTTGGAAAATAATTATAATAATAGGTTTATATTATAGATTTTATTTTTCTGAACATTTTGATATATTATATATATTTCCTAATTGTAAAATAAAAGATATTGTTTTAATAAGATTTAATCATTTCTTAAATTCCTGGAAATAATTTATATTTGAATATTGATTTCCTTATTTACTAAATAGGCAATACCCTTTTATACAGACCTAAACTTACCCTAGGTCACTGACCCGTGGGGTCAGGACCACGTTAGTAGCCATGCAAGCAACGACTAGTCTACACGGCGACGTGGCAGAGGGTGACACGGGTCTGACGTCGACATGATGTCAACCCGGCCTCCACCACCAGATCGTGGTCGCCGACGGCGATCGACGGCATTTCAGCAAGCGCGGTTGGGTGTACTGGATAGAGGACGACGCAACGAGACTAGCTATGTGTGCGCCGCCAGGTGTTGTTCATCGGAAGATGGTGCACGACGACGGACAGTGGCGGTGCACTACGGTCTGCGGCGCTACGGTGATGTAGTGCGAAAGGAAGAGATTGGAGAGGTCCATAGGGACCGGTAGCTCACCCCGATGCTGATGCGGTGGCTGATGACAACGATGGCGCTCCGGTACGTCCTAATCTTTGCGGACTCCGACGATCACCGGCGAAAGGGAACAACGAAATTACTCTGATTCTGAGCGCCCCTTGCTCCGCTGTTACCCCTCAAGAGACAAGGACAGCAAGGCGCTTCTCCTTGACCACTCCATGGTCTCCGGGATGACCTCTACTGATTATGGTGGTCGGCTCTGGCCGGCTAGGGTTTTGGCCCAGAGAGAGAGAAAGAGAGAACTCTAGAAGGGGAAATGGATGAGGATGGGCAGAGGAACTCCATTGCGTTCTTATCCTCCTCCCATGCAACGATGGCCATCGCGGGCTGTCGATTTCTGTTGACGATGGCGGACGGTCATCGGCGAGCACACGCAGCTGCCTGTGTGCGTGAGGATGACGATGATGATCACTTTGCTGAAAACCCCCCAGGTTTCCTCAAAATGAACCTGCGGTCCTTCCTTCGGTCCCACCTGCCAGTGACTCCCGAACCGGTGTGTGGGCTGCTTCTGGGTTGCTATTGGGTCGTGGCTGAGTGAGCGGAAAACGCGGAGGTTGCTCGCATGCGTTGAATAGGGACTGGGCTACGACCTAGTTCTTTCTCTTTTTTTCTGATTCCTTTTCTATTTCTGTTATCTATTTTCTTTTTCAATTCAAACTTCCTCAATGATTTAAATATTCAGAGAAGTTGTAGGTCAATAATATTATTGTCTAAAGCAAGTAGGACCCTCTACCCTTTTTTTTATTATGTATAAAGATATTCATAATTATAGGAAGGGTTCTTTCATTTAGTAGAGTAAATATAGTTTAGGATTTTAGGGTGCTTATTTTATTACTTAGAAATAATTTTATTTTAACCTGATAATTATAATGGTAAGGTTTTAAAATAGTGAATGATATAGAACATTCTATTTATATTTAGCTTCACTTAAGAATTGATATATATCCACTATAATGTCCTTAATATTTATGGTTAATAATATGGTGGTTTAAATTTTATGGTTCTCAAAACTTGAAGATTTCCCTATTGAAGTGCTGCTTGAACAATAGTGTTTAGAATTATCATAGAACACTTTCCTAATGTGATCTTGATGGTTCTATGAGATTAGGTTCTTATTAGGGTTTAAGACAATCATATGGACAATGATTTCTTCCATAAACTCTCAACTGGTATCCTACTTATCTCTTAGACATTTCATTTGACTAAGAGATACTATCCATTGGCTGCCTAAACTAGGAATTGTTTTAACTACTAACTTAATTCTGGGGTTTTAGACAAAGAGGTAGACATGGTCTTGTCCTGATTTGATATACTACTGGTTAAAGGTTTCTAAAAATTCCTTACCTTAATACCTCACTAAGGTTATCTTTAGATAAGAAATTCCTTTCCTAAATATACTCTATAAATCTCTCTTCTTTTAATCACAAATATCACATCTTCCTAAATAAGACAATCATCTGACTCCACCATATCCATCATCATATGATGACATGGTCATGCCACTTCAACAATACTCCATTCTTACTCCTGGTATATAGCTCCTCTAAATTAAGTACCATTGATGCATGATGACCCACAAGTATAGGGGGTGTATCATAGTATTTTCAATAAGTAAGAGTGTTGAACCCAACGAGGAGCAGAAGGTGTTGATGAGTGGCTTGGAGAAGGAATTCTCTGTAAATACTTAGCAAACGGATTTTTAGGGGTTTTTGATAATGCAGATAAATAAAGTACGAGTAAATAAAAGACAATAATAATAAATGCAGCAAGTGGCCCAATCCTTTCTTTAGCAAAGGACAAGACGGTTGTATTACTTAAGATGACCAAACATTCTCGAGGACACACGGGAATATTGTCAAGTGCTTTCGCTTTATATAGTTGATTAATCTTCTTTAGTTTGACAAGTGTTGTGTGGGTGAACCTGTGCTAATGTACCGAACTTCCTAGGACTAATACATACTTGTGATTATACCCCTTGAAAGAATCCACAAGTACAAGAAAGTAATTAAGATAGAAACCTAACCACAACTTTAAACTCTAAGACCCTGACGTCCCTTGTGCAAAGGTTTCCTAACGGGGGTTCAGGTTTCTGTCACTCTGGCACCCCTACGATTAGTAGCCAAATACACATGCATTCCCCTAGGCCAATAAAGGTGAAGTGTCATGTAGTCGACGTTCACATGACACCACTAGAAGAAATACACCACAACTTAAATAACAAACTATTGAATCTTTCTCAACACAATTCCACTACTAACAACATGACTTCTCCCATGTCCTCAAGAACAACTAAATGAACTACTCAGAAGACATCATATGGATGAAGATCAGAGATGATATAATGATAAGCAACAATCTGAACATAACAATAATTCAATGGTTCACTCAATAGCATCAACTACAAGGAGTAATCAACACCAGGAAAGTTTCCCCTAAGAACTATGCAAGATTCAACCCGATTGTTACAGCGGTATGGAGTGGTGATGATGGTGCTGGTGGAGATGATGGTGGTGGTGATGATGATGATGATACCGATGAAGTACAACTTGATGGTGGTGTTGATGGTGACAGTCTCCCCTCTCCGGGAAGGAATTTCCCCGGCAGAATTCTATCTGCTGGAGAGATCTTTCTCTCCTTGTAGTTTTTCACCCTATAGAGGCGGCGAAATCTTTATGTGGTCACTCCCCAGGTGTTAGGTTTTCGAGGGGATAATATACGCCAAAGGGGAGAGCTAGGAGTGGGCCAGGGTGGCCACACCACTTGGTGGCGCGACCTAGGGTGGCCCGCGCCAGGGGGTGGTGTGGGCCCCCTATGGCCCATATCCACTCCCCTTCTGGCAATCTTCGTCTTCTAGAAAAATAGAATTTTCCATGTATTTTCCTGGATTTTCTGATCTTCGCGAATTTCGCCTCCAAACAGCACCTTTTCTATCAGAATCCTAACTGCAGCGATCCATGCTCCAAAACTCATCAACCATGCAAAAACATATGAAAAATCATAAGTATCATCTCTTAATATGAAATATATCAATGAATAACAGTAAATTATGATATAGAATAGTGATGCAAAATTAACGTATCAATGCACCTATCAATATAGCTGCTGCTAACTCCATCTATTAACTTCCTTAAATCCATCTTGCAACTTCTTCCAAGGCTTGGAAGATTATAGTTCTCTCTATATCACATGTGATATCAATCCTCTGGAATAGGTATGGTACTACTCTCCACAATACAAGTTTATTCTTGTATTACCTTGGTTAAACTATTATACTTCCAACTACTCCTACAACTTGTGTTATATACTTCATTATACTCTAGCTTGACTTCTAATGATCAAGCTAGATAATTCATCTTATTAGGGTTTTGCCTAATTTGGTATACTCACAACTCTTCTTTATGAGTTGGTCATCTATTCTCAAATGGCTTGAGAATAGTGACCTCCAACCTTTGATCAAGCAAATCTTAGGCTTCTAATTGTCTGATCAAGATATATAATCAACTAAGTAGTAGACTTGTACTGGTCTCTCTATAGGCTTATCTTATTAAGCAAGCTTAATCTAAGTTTATATCCACTTGTCTTAACAAGATTATTATTTAATACACAAATACTACTAGCTTTTTCATGGCTCCTCAATTACTAGCTTAACTCTTGGGTTTAAATACTTCTTCTAGTTAACTCATGAATGAACTATCTCCTCCAACATCAGATGGTTTGGTATCCACTAAGGATCTCATTCCATTGATGATGGCACACTCTATTATAACTTAAGGTCTTTGGAAAGTTAATATAATAGGTCAAAGGCTATGAGTTAACAAGTGCTAGGTCAAGAATTGATCACACACATTGATGATCAATAGACACTAGGACTTGGTTAAATAGGAATGTCACCTCTTAATATCATATTAAGGTTATGGGCTGGATGGTCTTGGCTTGACTTCCTTTCCTACTCTATTTGTAATAAGAGTTAGTGTTTAGAAACTACCATGATTCTCATGGTAGGAATAACTATGGCAAACAAGTATTTCAAGATTTAGTTATGAGTTTCTTTTACTTAAGTTATATACTTAACTTGGTATTCAGGGTTTGTGGTAGATAATACCTTGATATCATGTTTAGAATATTAAGTCTTCATCCTTGAGTTGTTGCACGAAATACCATGTCATGATCTCTAGAAGATCAAGTACTCCTTATTAAGTAGTGTGTTGTGACTTAGTTTTATTACATTTGATCTACCCTTAGATCAAAATTATATTACCCAAAGATAAGGTTTTAGCAAAGGTCATATTGAAACCTATTGCAATCAACTTGATGATCTACTTCAGTTCCACCAAGTTAAGAGAAGCTTCAATCTCTTTGACAATTTTTATTTAAAAGAGCAAAAATTATCCGGATTTTCTATGCATGAATGCAATGCACACACCTTATCTCAGGTTATTTCTAAGCTCTAATGCTGGGGTGTTACATGAGTGAACTCAGTAGTAGCTTTTTAGACTTTGAAAGATGTTATGGTCAACACTCTAGTTTTAGCTCTACCAAACTTTGCCCTTACTTTTATCTTTAAAGCCGATGCATGTGATACATGATTTGGGGCGGTGCTGATGCAAAATAGTCACCCAATAGCATACATGATCAAAGCATTGGGAATTATGATATCTGAAAATAAATCTGTGCCAGTGATGATGGCTGTAGTGGTGTCAATATCTACGGAGAGGTCCATTTTTATTCTCACTTACCACAAAAGTTTGTGAAGCCTCGGCGACAAACATCTCACTTCTGATCTTCAACGAAAAGCAATTCCAAAGCTTGTTGGTTTGCAATTTTAGTTCAAGTACAAAAATAAAATTGAAAATACTACTGCTGATGCATTGTCTCGGGTAGGTCATCTTATGGATGTTTCTATCTTTCAACTAGACTGGATCCAAGAGGTAATTAATTCTTATACTACTAATCCAGATAGCGACTGAATTGCTACAAAAATTGGCTATACATTCTCCAAATGAAAAAGGGTATGCTTTGCTTCATGGTCTGGTTAAGTACAAGGGTCTGATTAGGTACAAGGGTAGGATAGTGATTGGAGATAATTTGGCCTTGCAAACTAAATTGATTGCCACGTTGCATGACAACAGAGGAGGAGATTCAAGGATTCATGCCACCTATCAACGCATGAAGAAGTTGTACTACTTGCATGGCATGAAATTGGTCGTTGAACTCTTTGTGAGGCAGTGCCAAGTCTGTCAATAGGTTAAAAACACTAACACTAAGTCAGCTGGACTAGTACGACCATTGCCACCACCAACTGCCACATGGCAGGAAACCACCATGGACTTCATGGAGGGTTTACCAATGTCTGACAAACTTGATGTCATCTTGGTGGTCGTTGACCGTTTGACCAAGTACGCCCACTTTATCCCTTTACGCCACCCTTATACTGCTGCAATAGTGGCTAAAGCATATATGGATAAAATCATGAAGTTGCATGGTGTTCCCTTGACTATTCTTTTTGAGCGTGATAGAGTGTTCATGAGTGCTTTATTGTGGAAACTGGTCAACGCCGTGGGAACTAAACTGTATTACTCAACTACATATCACCCATAGCCAGACGGGCAAAGCGAGTGTGTTAATCAGTGTTTGGAGCAGTATCTATGTTGTGCTGTGCAAGATCATCCTAAACACTAGTGCCAATGATTGCAATGGTGGAATTTTGGTGCAATGACACTCATCACATGATACCTTCGATCCGGATTACGGATGTAGTATAGCTTCTTTTTCCCTAGTAGACCTAGGTTATCGAATCCTCGGGAAGCGAATGCGTAGTGAAGTTACTTTAATGGACCTTTGGGAGTTTTAGAATTCCTTTTGTGTTTTTATGGGACCAATAGCTTTTGTCTTTTTTGTTGTTATCAATGATGGAGAGAGAGGTCTTAGGGCGTTCGGTTTCAACCGTAGCTGTGCAAAACATCTTACGGGAATAAAAGATAGAAAGAAAGTATGTGTGTACTTATTAGAGTGAGATAAATTATATGTGGGCAGTGCATCCATAATTTCTATTGCCTCCGCAACCTCTTATAGCAATAACCTACTAGTCTCATCCATAGAAGAAAGAGAACTAGTGATATCCATTGTGATGTCACCGGTAATCCCAAGCAAATCCCTCACATACAGCCGTACTACCCCTTCTGTCACTGGGGTTCCCAACCTGCAGATCAGTCATCACTCATACTCTCTATACCTGGCTCAACCCTCGGGGTCTTGGGTACCTGTCAAGTCCTTAGATTGAGGCAAGAGAGGATACAATAATCATCATGTCATACAAACTAATACACGATCCCATCTATGATAAATAACATGCACAATTGCTACATGGCTAGGCTGAAGCCTTTAGCCCAAGGAGAATTACTCGCACATAGAGATGAGATCAACAATCACAAACATTGTGAAAGGGCATGTATGCCCCCATGTGTGGTTTTGGTAATTAATGACAATCCCTATGGACTAATGTGCAAATTGAGTTTCACTTGTAGGTTTGTCCATTGGCATCGCTTGGACCATGTGTTGGTTTCAAGGATGAAAAAGAAGAAGCATCGTCCAAGGGCTTTGTGCCTATTGGAATCAAGTATAAGAAGAAGATCAAGTATGTCTTGAAGAAGAAGAAGAAGATGGAGTTCCTCATGGCTATCTTCAAGACATCGTCAAGATTTGTTGTGCAAGCTCAAGAGAATGATGAAGACAAGTTCGAAGAAGATGCTTCCCCATGGTGTATGGGGGAGAATGTCTCAAGACTTCATCAAGCAAGTGCAAACAAGTGCAATCAAGAAAGGTATTCCATCTTGAAGGTGACAAGATCGTCTACATCAAGCTCAAGTGGGATGCTCAAGGAAAAGGTATGGTCTTGATAGGGTTTCCTTTTTACCGGTCTCTTGTAGTGTTCTTGTAGTGTTGGGAGACCGGGTTTAGGATAGATAACCGTTCTATCAAGAGAGGCTCTCGAGTGGGTGACTCGTTTGTATCTTTCGGTGAGAGCTCAAACCTTTGCATACATAGCATCATCCTTCTTGGTTGTTGTTTGGTTCTTGTCCATGTGAGGATCTAGAGCTTGTGGTTATCTTCATAACAAGCACTAGTTCATCAAAAACGGATTTGCCTTGCATATCTTAATATCTTATTGCGTTTTTGATCTTGCGGGTTTTCCGGCTCCACACCTTGGGAGGTATCTCATATATATATTCATGGTATTTTCTCTCTTGGTGATATCCAATATTTCGACTTTTTTTTGGATTCTACACGTCGTTATCTTTCCAACAAAATTGGTTTCATCTCGTTTGGAGTTCGGATGCAAAAGTTGTGGCAGTTCTGGTTCTGAAGTTTTTGCCTGACCGGTAGTTCCGGTGGGCCACCGGTAGTACCGGCCAGACGCCGGAAGTGCCGCTCGGGCAGAAATGCCGCCGGTAGTACCGGTGTTAATTCCGGCCCAACTTCCGGCAACCCAAATTTTGGTTCAGTACCCTCTCTGCCTGGTTAGCGCTATTTGACGGAACTTGGATCGGATTTTCAGGCGGTAGTACCGCTAGGATATTCTTGCCACCGGTAGTTCCGGCCAAGCAGCGGTAGTTCCGGCCAAGCTTGCGTTTTTGATCTTTGCCTCGCTGTTTTCTGACCGTTGGCTGGGTGCCACCGGTAGTACCGGCCACCCACCGGTACTACCAGCCGTGCGCGTTTCTGTGGGTAACGGGCAGATCGGGGAGCCCTTTAAAAGGAGCTCCCCTTTCCCCTTCGCCCCCTATCTTGCTCTTTCTTGGTTTTTGGCTTTCTCTCTCCTCCATTGTTGACCTTGAAGAGCTTGCCCTCTCCCCTTCCCCCTCCTATGATTCTTGCATCTTTTTGAGGGATTTGAGAGAGGAGATCTAGATCTACAAGCCCCACCAAGCAAAATCCCTTCTTTGTGAAGGAATCCTTGGGATCTAGATCTTGGAGAGTTTTGTGTTCTCCTCTTGTGTTCTTCCTCCCTTATTCCCCCAATAGCTTTTGTAGCTTTGGTGGAATTTGAGAGAGAAGGACTTGCCTCTTGCATTTGGTGCATAGGTTTGAGTTCTCCTCGGAGATTCGGTGAGTTCAATCCCTTGGGATTGTTTCTCTTGGGTTCTTGGAACCCTAGACGGTTGTGTGGTTGGATTGTTGACCTTTTGTGGTCTTGTAGCCTTTTGTGGCCTTGTTGCCTTTTGTGGCTTTGTAGCCTTTGTGGCATTGTTCTTGGGGCTCCAATTGAGTTGTGGAGGTTCCCCAAGCTTGTTGGCCTTTTGTGGCATCGTAGAGCCTTTATGGCGTTTCTTGGGAGCCCTCCAATTGAGTTGTGGAGATTGCCCCAAGCCTTGTACGGGTTCGGTGACCGCCCTCAAGTGTCCCATAGTGGAACGTGAGTAGGCCTTTGTGGCGAGCTCACGGGAGAATAGGGTGAGCCTTTTGTGGCGTCGGTGAGTTGCGTGGCTTCGCATCCTTGGTGAGGCCTTGTGTGGCGTTGGGTGTGCATTGAGCCACCACACCTCGAGGTGAGCCATTTGTGGCGTTCGAAGTTCATTGCGCCCCCGCACCTCTCCAACGGAGACGTAGCTTCTTTGGAAGTGAACTTCGGGAAACAAATCATCGTCTCCGCGTCCATCGGTTATATCTCAACCGAGCCCTTTTCCTATGCAATTTACATTGTGATAGCCTTCGTGCTTGAGGTACTATATCTTGCTATCACCTTGTTGCTAGTCTTGCTTAGCATAGGTTGTTGGTGCACTTAGTGAAACTAGTGGATATAGGTTTTGGCTTGATAAATTAAACGTTAAGTTTTATTCCGCATTTATTAGAGCCTAAACCGTAATAATTTTAAAACGCCTATTCACCCCCGCTCTAGGCGACGTCCATTTCCCTTTCAGGGTCCCTTCACGAAAGTTGTTCTGTTTGACCTAACGGTGACGGCGCCAACTATACGACCGGAGCCATACGGCCGGAATTTCTGCTCCAGTCGTATAGTTGGTCGTTAAAGCATCTACCTTCGTTGTACGGCTCCTGGTTTCTTCTGATTGTTGGAAATCTCGTATCTTTGACTTTAATGTAGTGATTCCCTCCTTTAAACAACATTATCTACGCAGGAAAATATAAAAGAAAGGATTGCATACCCATCTGAATATTAGCATTAGTGGCAGGGTTTAGAGAGATATTTCATCAAGAATATGAGTAATATCCAGTTTAAATATGGATATAGATGGCTATATTTCAGAGCCATCATCACACAACCTTGGGTTGTTCTCCTTTCGCTGCTCTATACAGAACTGGGCGCCAAATCTGACTGTTGCACATGATTCACCTGTTGTGAGAGAATCTCGTGATCATCAGCTTCAAACTGAGTTTCTTCGAACCAAATTGATTCGGGCTCAAACAGATGATGAAATCACTAGCGAATAGAAATAGAATAGAACGTCAATTCACGGTGGGCGACAAGGTGCTTTTGAAATTGCAGCCTTATGCACAACAGTCAGTTGTGAATCGACCATACCCAAAGCTTTCATACAAATACTTTGGTCCATATGGAGAATATTGGGGCAGTGGCTTTCATATTGCTCTAGGTCATTGTCTCCGCGAAAAAATAATCCTCGAAAAATCCCAAGTCAGTTTTTGTTTGTTTAGGTCCTTGAGACTTAAAAATACGAAAACCAGGTTTTTCTGTTCTGCAGAGTTATAACCCAAATAAAGGGGATCATTGGTAAATGCCTATAAATCAATATAAAACATGGATATAGCATTCTAAATGATGCAAATATGTAAGAATATGTGATAATAAACTACAAAGTTCGTGTATGCATTTTACATGCATCAACAGATCATGGTGATTTTGTGTCGATTACCACAAGCTAAACACGATGACTATGAAGAAGACGTTCTCACTACCCACTGGCAAAGAATTACTGGATAAGCTGGCCAGAACTCAATTTTCTCGAAGATAGTTTTACAGGCATGCTACCTTCAGATTCGTATGCACCTATGGGATGAGGAGAAGGGATGCTTTCAACACTCACCACGTCCATTTCCAGTTTTGGGTAATGTCATTTGGTCTCTCCAATGCCCCAACCACATTTCAATGCATAATGGACTTTGTCTTTACCTCTTTCCTGCGCAAATTTGTCATCATCTTTCTTGATGACATCCTGGTGTACAACCCAGTTGGTTTGAACATTGTTACATTTGAAGTTGGTGTTGGATAAGTTATAAGAAACCCAGTTGAAAGAGCATTTCTTGATCTCTAATGTTTTGTGTGTTAGATAACAATACCAAGGATATTTTAATTGTGTGTTGAGTGTTGCAGATATAAAAGATTTACCATGTATCAACATCATCCCTCCAAAAAAATGGTAAGAGCCCCTGCTTAAATTCAGCAAGAACAAGTTTGCTAGGCCGGATTATCCGCCTCTGACGAGGGGCGGATTAGTTAAGGACTTGCGGCACGACGCTTGGATAGGGGAAGATATTTGGCGATGGGCCGGATGTTTGCCCAGGATGGATAATCCGGGCCATGTCTAGGCCTAGATAATCCGTCCCTCCGCAATTACCAGCTAAGGACCAGACGACGCGACAATTTGATGGGGTATATTTCTCCTGGATATTTGGACATGGTTAGAGTTTTTTCCCTGGCCGGATAATCTGCCCCTCCTGGTGGGCCGGATTATGCACCTCCTGGAAATTTCGCTAAGGACCAGAAGCGCTGCTTGCAGAAGAGGGGGCAGATGTTTGGGCCAGAGTTTTTGCTCCGGGCCGGATATTTTCCCCATCTGGATTATCCGGCCCCCACTTGGGCCAGATTATACGGCCCTCGATGACTCCAAACGGCTACAATCTGGTAGGGGTACAAATAGCCCTCCCCATCTTCAACCTGGAGTTTGTCGAATCCTCTGAAATAGAAAAGTCCTTGTGAGCCAACAAATTCCCAAGATCTCCCCATTCAACCATACGAAAGTCTTGGTCTTTGGAGAACCACGGGAGGAGGCCTTGATTTACATCATCACCGAAGTGATCTGAATTTCCCCCTCATTAATTTGAGGGCCCCTTGGATCTAGAGTTTCTTTTGAAATCCTATATCTCGTTTTCTCTATTGCTAATTTTGATTTGTTGTGACAGCTTGTTGTCCTACTCGAGAGCCTCCAATTCAGTTGTGGATGCGTGCCCTGAGCTCATTGTAAAGGCGACGGTTCCCACGTCGAAGGGTACCGTACAGTGGAAGAGTGGATCAAGCCACTCATGGCGAGATTCACCGGAGAATAGGGTGAGGCCTTAGTGGCGTGGTGGTCTTAGTATCGCCCGCCCCTCCAACGCAGATGTACTTACCCTCAAAAGAAAGGAACTACGGTAACTAAATCTCATCTCTCCGTGTGCTCCACTCATGGTTACCTTGTTGCTCTCACCGCTCTTTACTCGTTTGTCTCGTTTAGTAGAGAGTACATTCTCCGTAGTTGCATATCTAGAAAATTTACCCCCCATCTAGGTGCCTGTACGATTCCATTTCACCAGTTTTATGCCAAGCTATAAAAGTGTGAGTTTGGATAGTGCAGCATCCACTATTTAAGACACATCATTCCAGATAGAGGTGTATCCACTGATCTCTAGAGAAACCAAGGGTAATGGAAAAGTGGCTGGATCCTCCTTCAGCAATTAAGCTTCGTGGCTTTGTTGGTCTGACATGCTACTACCGGAAATTTGTCAAGAATTATGGGCTGATATCTAAACCTCTGACCCAACTATTTACTAAGAAGGGTGTTGAGTGGACCCAACAGTAGCTTTTCAGACTTTGAAAGATGCTATGGTCAACACTCTAGTTCTAGCTCTACCAAACTTTGCCCTTACTTTTATCTTTAAAGCCGATGCATGTGATACATGATTTGGGGTGGTGCTGATGCAAAATGGCCACCCAATAGCATACATGAGCAAAGCATTGTGAATTATGATATATGAAAATAAATTCGTGGCAGTGATGATGGCTGTAGATGGTGTCAATATCTACAGAGAGGTCCATTTTTTATTCTCACTTACCACAAAAGTTTGTGAAGCCTCGGCGACCAACATCTCACTTCTGATCTTCAATGAAAAGCAATTCCAAAGCTTGTTGGTTTACAATTTTAGTTCAAGTACAAAAAGAAAATTGAAAATACTACTGCTGATGCATTGTCTCGGGTAGGGCATCTTATGGATGTTTCTGTCTTTCAACCAGACTGGATCCAAAAGGTAATTAATTATTATACAACTAATCTAGATAGCGACTGAATTGCTACAAAAATTGGCTATACATTCTCCACGTGAAAAAGGGTATGCTTTGCTTCATGGTCTGATTAAGTACAAGGGTAGGATAGTGATTGGAGATAATTTGGCCTTGCAAACTAAATTGATTGCCATGCTGCATGACACTGATTCAGGGATTCATGCTACCTATCAACGTATGAAGAAGTTGTGCTACTTGCATGGCATGAAATTGGTCGTTGAACTCTTTGTGAGGCAGTGCCAAGCCTGTCAATAGGTTAAACACACTAACACTAAGTCGGCTGGACTGGTACGGCCATTGCCACCACCAACTGCCACATGGCAGGAAACCACCATGGATTTCATGGAGGGTTTACCAATGTCTAACAAACTTGATGTCATCTTGGTGGTTGTGACCGTTTGGCCAAATACGCCCACTTTATCCCTTTACACCACCCTTATACTGCTGCAACAGTGGCTAAAGCATATATGGATAACATCGTGAAGCTGCATGGTGTGCTCTTGACTATTCCTTTTGAGCGTGATAGTGTGTCCACGAGTGCTTTATTGCGGGAACTGATCAAAGCCGTGGGAACTAAACTGTATTATTCAACTACATATCACCCATATCCAGACGGGCAAAGCGAGTGTGTTAATCAGTGTTTGGAGCAGTATCTATGTTGTACGGTGCAAGATCATCCTAAACACTGGTGCCGCAAGATCATCCTAAACACTGGTGCCGATGATTGTCAATGGCAGAATTTTGGTACAATGGCAGTCTTCACACAACAGCCTTGGGTTGTTCTCCTTTCGCTGCTTTATACAGAACTGGGCCTAACTTTAGCACCGTGCCAAATCCGACTGTTGCAGATGATTCACCTGTTGTGAGAGAAGCTCGTGATCATCAGCTTCAAACTGAATTTCTTCGAACCAAATTGATTCGGGCTCAAACAGATGATGAAATCACTAGCGGATAGAAATAGAACAGAACGTATGCACAACAGTCAGTTGTGAATCGACCATACCCAAAGCTTTCATACAAATATTTGGTCCATAGGGAGAATATTGGAGCGGTGGCTTACAAATTGCAACTGCCTGTGGCGGCGCAAGTTCATCCGGTATCTCATGTTTCACAGATAAAAGCTTTCACTTCCAATTACTCTCGTGTCTGCAGTGAACTACCGGTGTCTCCTGATCTAGCGGCAGCAGCAACTGCACCAGAAGCCATATTCGATCGTCGTTTGGTGCGCGGCAATCATTCTGCAGCAGCTCAAGTTCTCATCAAATGGCTCAACATTCCCATCGTGCATCGAGGCTGCTACCTGGGAAGATTACAACTTGTTGAAGCAGCGGTTCCCGGACTCAATCACTCAACCGGCGGAAAGTGTCACATCGTCCACCACCACCACCCCGGTGTCGGTGGACACCAAGTCACTGGCAGTGGACCGATGAAGTCAAGAGAGGCCCACATGGCATAGAGGGGTACCAGTATATGAGAGAGGGCATGTAAGCCTGTCAGCTGTAGTAGGTGTGCGTGATGGGTAATGCACAAATTTTCAGCGCCAAAAGAGGAATCAACAAGACAAATTTTCTCTTCCATAGCAATACAGATGCAGGTAATGCACGAATGGCTGAGTTAGTGACAGGTCAATTGAGCATCTTATCAGCAACTCAGCATAATTGCCTGAATACATGTAGCCCAAGGAAGGTGTACATATGACTTAGGAACTAAAGTGGAATCAAATGTCTGTACATGCCATGATCCAGATGAATGAAAATATGAAATACGTGTGGGCTGAGAGCAGTTCACTTATTTACCCTGCTGTTTGGCAGAAAAGGGATTCCTGAACTTCTTCCTAAACACGATGAAAGCTAGGGAGCCAAGGAGGGGCCATGATGTAACAAAAGATATGTAGGCGAGCAGCCATACTGACCTCCCTTGGTACCGAGTCAGTAGGTGTATGGATCTCTTTACAGGAGCAATGGCATCATGGATCATATTATCCTTCTCCCCTTGCTGTTTTGAAGATCCAGCATCTACTTCTATGCCACCACTTTTCTTCTCAGCTTCCTTGGCGTGTTCATTCTCTTTATTCAGTTTCAATTCATTGACCACATCATCTGTCGCTGGAGCTACCAATCCATCTCCCAGGACATTGATATATGGGCTCTTATCAATAGACGACTCCAGCGAAGAGTGCAAAACATGATCTTCTGCCTGCATTCAATTATGACATGATTAAACCATTTAACCACCATAACGATAGATATTTTCATCCTTGAACAATGATAATGATAAAGAGCGGAGGCACCGTTTTGGCTCACAGGAGCAGATGCTCCCATTACGGAAAACACATTTTAAAATGGCTGAAACATTTCCAATAGAGACCGCACCTTTTGCCGATGCATGTAAGAGCTGTCATGCAGAGCACAGAGGAATTCCGACGTTGCTCCGACCCACCTACAAAATTACCAATAAAATGATATAAACATGCAACAAAAATACATAACCTGTAACATGGATAGATTAGATATCAGATTTAGTACAGTCGCCATACCATAGTCTTCCAGCAGTCAGTCCTTCAAAAAATGCGAGATGGCCACCATTCGGTGTAGTTGCCAAAACAATGTTCTTGTTCGCTCTAAATCAAACAGAGATCCTTCCGATGAATACATAAGAGGATGTTTAGGAGAACGACTTCTACAAAGCAAAAAAACCACCTGCACTCGTCCCAAGGAATTGCCTCTGCTGTGCAAAGCGGGTCATCCAGAGCATTGACACAAAGCATGGGAACTGACACATTGCCAACATAACTAGCACTACTACTCTGGCGATAGTAAGTATCCACCGTCTGAGAAATAAAAAGGCAGCAGCCGAGTATTTAGCTGTTACAGCAGCAGTTCTGAATCTTATGATTTATTATAGAGCGGCGGGCATGCCATGAAAGCAACAGTAAATGTACGAGATTCTCATCTGATTGATAGTGGAACCAGCAAAGGTAGGCATGGTGCCAGGAAGTTACCTCATATTTTGAAATAATGCAAGTGGCATGGAGGTCAAAATCCCGGATAGAGCGTGAATGGTAAAGTAGAAATAATAGAACATAAGTAATGCATATCATGAGTCATGAAGAGCTACCCTACACAAATTCTATCACTTATGAAGTACAGAAGTACATAGTCATACTCCTGGCAGTTTGAATTTCAATATTTTTCTTTACAAAACTAAGTAGCAAATTATAAATAACCACATATGTCGACAAGTAGGTACTCTAACTCCATAATATGGAAGTGACAAAATTTACTCAAGGGTGGTTGAACATAAATCCCATAAACTTATTCGGTGTTAGGATTTTGTTTTTGCAGAAGAGTGTGTCGAACCTTTTTAATACCTTCCCAGTTCGCAAGTCGTGACAAAATAGGTTGATGTCTGCAAGTGGGAAAATGCAAGGCATATAAAGAAAGGGTCATCTTGCTGAATAGCCATTATGTTATTCAATTGCATATTTTATTGCTACAAGCTACAACTTGCATCTGCTGTCATGAATGCCTGTGATCATAGTGAGACCAGATCAGACGTGTACCACTTGCACCCAGTGGCTTGGGAAACCGAAAAGTGGAAACACAGATCATTACACTAGCATAAACCACGAACGCTATACAAAATATAGTTTTTTCCTTTGCTCGTCGCTATCAACCATTACATTTACAAGATGCAGACATGCAAGACCAAGCTATAAAATAATTAACACTACAAAAGCAATGGCATTGCTGAACTAAGGTTGCATACACGTGGTCCAGCTTCTACTCAAGTGGGAATTTTAATTTATATGAAAGAAACACTAAAATTAGGTTCAGGTGGATGGGCTCTTGGCCTAGTGGTGAGAGAGCAGTGGCGCCTCCCAGGCAGCGTGAGTTAGATCCCTGGGGTTGGACATGTGTGTCACACATTCTCCTTCTTAATAAAATGACACAGGGGTTCCTCCCCCTGTTGGTCTCGTTTTTAAAATTAGGTTCAGAATATACAAATAATAGTTCTAAAAAGAATGGCACCAAAGGCAACAGAAAAAACGATAAGCATAACCTAAAAGCTGTAGATTCCATAGAAAGAGACGTGTACAAATGCTAAGTAAAGGATGGATACTTACAGCTTTGCATAGCCAATTAGCCCAAATGCAAGGGCTTTGGCATACAACCGCTGAACAAGCTTACGTGAAATAAACCGGTCATCCACCTAGAAAGTCGAAGTTAAATGGCAAAACACAATGATGTTAAGGGGCTAGTTTGGCTCTCCACTGTGGAAACAATTGTACTCCCTCCTTGCCACACTGTAGTGAATATAAGTTTTTTCAAAAGTCAAACGATGTAAAGTTTGACCAAGTTTATTAAGAAAATTATCTATATCTAAAACACAAGATGTATACCATATAAAAATATGGAATACATCATGATGAATCTAATGGTATTCTAGATGTTGATATTTTTTCTACATACTTGGTAAAAATTTAGATCGTTTGACTTCTGAAAAAAATTATATGCACTACATTCTGGTAAGGACAGAGTACAGACTTAGTTGTAGAGAAGAGAACCCTTTGTTTTGTTATAGCTCAAAAGAGGAGGTTGAGAATTGGTTAATGTATCTATAAATAGTAAAGAAAAACTAATTCCAGGAAGTTCTCCCAGTGCCAAGCTAACCCTAAGTTACTACTAAACTAAAACATCAGAGAGGTTGCTCTTAGGTTCTGTAAGCAGTGACTCTTCAATTCTTCATTTATGACAAAGGCATTTGAGAAAGATTGGTCAAACTAAGTTGAAAATTATTGAGATAAAAGTTGCTACAATTTTCTACCGAAAAACAAGCATGCAAGTAAATTTGGATATGCAGTTATAAGTATATGTATTGTAGTGAATTAGGTGCAGCAACTAACCAACAGATCCCATGGAGAACAAATAGATGCAGCACCAGCCACAGGAGTATTCTGACCTTCTTCTCCAAGATACTTGACCTGGGAAAATATGTGGATCCAATATACATGTTAGTACATCAATTATGATTGCTCTAAGATCCAGTGAGATACTTCGGCATATATTTGTATTCTTGTGTGGCCTGTGGATGGGTGGCAGATTTAGGGATTCTGAGAAGTGTACCATGGGAGTCGGTGATAACCCAACAAGGATTGTCAAATGAAAAATCATCAAAAGTGGATGCATGCATGAGAACACAACCAAAAATCCCAAAAGCACACCACCATGCATTCAAAAGAAGCTCAAAGGATACCTGGACTAACAGACTGCTGCAAACATATTACATATGTGGCCAATGTTACGGGGTTCTTGGCAAGAAAAAGAATGCGATTTTTTCGTTAGTTGTGATGCGTCTTAGAATAAGCTAACAGGGTATTACTTTTCTTAGAAATAATAGATAGTTTAACATCATATGTGCTGGGTTTGGAGAATGGCTGGTTCAGCCACTTTCCAGCACAACCAGGTTCGTTCTGGTTTCGGGTTCACTATAGAAAGGACACATAATTTAAAAACTAAATAAAACTTAAATAGTTGCCCAAGTAGACCAGGTCATTTTATGCAGATTTCTAGAGCCAATGCCCAGTGGTGTTGGTACACGGTAAACTGGGCAACTGGCAGTAGCACTACTGAATAGACAATTGCAGTGGCAGAAAATAGAAGGCAAGTTTAGATTAAGAGAAGGTACCAGGACATTGGCACCTATGCTTGTGCCAACACAGAACATCGGAGCCTCTGGAGACTTGTGATGGAGATAATTAACAATTTCTCGGATATCTTCCGTCCAAGCAGCATTGTAGAAGAAATCTGACTGCCAGGAGAACAAACGATATGTTGAGTGATGGTTACTTACCAAATCAATTCATTCATTGCCCATTAAATTTCTTGTTGCAGTATGAGTATCATATTTCAGAAGGTTCTGTGACCATTTTACGATGATCAGATTTATGGCTCAACAGATATAAATCCTGGTTACAAATTACGGATGACGAACAAGCTTCATAGAGCAATCACGAATTCATAATTGTGTAGCAAAGTTTTAAGTGCATATGGAGACTAGAGAGTGAAATTCTAATAATTGAAATTTTACATTCGGTAACTTACTGTAATGGACACACCACCAAGACCCCTGTGGTTGCCTACGACAACGTTCCAACCTTTTCTCGCCATGGAATGGACCAAGTGCTTTACATACTGCGATAAACAACTACATCTTTAGAATGATTAATTAATATAAATAATAAGTTATTCAATCTTGAAACCAAGAGGCCTTCAAATTAGCAACACATATGGACCAACATCCAAAAAAGGTAGGGACTAACTGCAGCATCAGAATCACTAGTTAATCCAGGGACCACAACTACAAGGGGTGTCGAAGCATCTTGAGAAATGATTCCATCTGCATCTGCCACATCGCTAAAATGGTCAGACATCACCATATATGATATACGATATTACAGCTCTACTGTCAGTGAGGCCCATACCCTCCAAATCTGAGGCCAACAGCCAGTCCAAAGCAACGGTTCCTCCATCACTAAGTGTGTACAACTGCCTGCAGTATAGAGGATGTACACGGTCATTCTCGACAGAAAAAGTATGCCCATAAGGCCATAAGAATTAATTTCAGAAATTAAATAAGAAGATAAAAGTATGGGTCAGTATAAAGCTTAGTGTCAGCTGCCATCAGTATTTAAAACTATTCCCGATCAGCATCGGTGTTATATTGCGATGCAACATCTCATCGTGAATGCTTACGCGCGTATATGAGTGATTCCCGATCAGTTTTTTCTCCGGCCGAGAGCATAGTCCGTTTCTTTTCTTTTCTTTTCATGTTCAGTTTCTGGGCTTTTTGTTTAGTGGGCCACTTTTGTTTGTCCATAAATTATGCTAATTATTCAAAAAAATAGTATTGAGCTAAATACTACCTCAGTCCCTAGAGCCTGCCAAAACATCATATTTTGGCACAGAGAACACACTCTTTTGCTTACAACGCCAGAAAGAAGAACCGTGAGGGTGAGATATATGGTTTATTTCAGTTGCAACCTCACGTGCAATTAGAAAAACATCGCACTTGTAACACCACTTGCAATAGGAAAACTATCTCAGTTGCAACCCCACTTGCAACTGAAAAAACATCTCGGTTGCAGCCCCACTTCAAACTGGAAAAACATCTCGGTTATAACTCTAGTTGCAACTGGAAAAAGCATCTCAGTTATACAACTGGCTAGTTGCAACCCCATATGCAACTGGCAAAATTCAGTTGCAAACCCATGTGTGACTGGAGAAATCTCATTTGCAATCCATATGCAACTGACAAAACCTCAATTACAGCTCACGTGCAACTTGGAAAAAGTGAAATCTTGAAATAGTTTGTAAAGAATGAGAAAAAAGAAGAAAAAACTAAAAAGAAAAGTAAAAAACTACAGAACTTATAAGGGCAGAACGTGCCCACTTTTGTCTGTCGGCACGACGCAAAAAGAAAGTTGTCAAGGCATTTTTCTTTTTTTTTCCTGGCAAATTTGGTCTTTTTTTCAGTTTTTCCCCGCACCGTCGGATCCGCAACATGTGGCCAGGGGGAGTGGCGTTGGGGGACGGGATTTGGAATGTTCCGGGGATATGATCGTTCAAAAAATATATTATAAATACAAATGAAGCAACGAAAAATAGATTAAAAATAGACAGTATTTAAAAAATAGAAAAGAAAACCCGTCCTAACAAAAACAAGATAGAGCATGGAAAAAGAAAAGCAGACTGTACAAAGAGAACAAAAAAAAGCAAAGCCCACACACATGGATTTAAAGCCCAGATCGGTACAGACAGAAAAACAAAAGGTCAAAAGGCCTCACATAGTAACGGCCCAAGGGCAATCGCCTTATAAGAGTTAAAAATTAAACGAGAAAACAACAGCACATAGCACAAATCTTGACGTATAGACCAGACGATTAAGTAAAAAACTAATTGTCAGGTCCTGGAATTAGCAAATCCCTAAAAGTATGCCCATAAACTCTTTTGGAGGTCATTCAAGCTGACTGAGACATATACTTTCAACATAAATAAATGGGGTTCTCATTGTTGTTTTTCGAGAAGACATGATGAATAATCAATCGATCACAAGATGGGATCTAGTCTAACCTCTTGTATGTGAAGGAAGGTGGTCTCCCAGAGATTCCCAGGAACAATGTCTGCAAATGCGGGCTCGCAAGCCAGGGCGTTGCCAGGTACCTGCATAATCACAAGATGGGATCAGTTCAATGACACAGTGTGATTTCCCCAAGTAAGGACAGGTCCAACGCACCAATGATATCAGGTCGAGAGAGTACTCATGGACAACTAGTACAATGGAGCGAGCAGATGGAGTGAGCGGCACTTGGAGGCGACGGATTGGTAGATCTCGGAAGCCGGGTGGAAGACGAGGTCGACGCGGCCGCCGCGGAGGCCGCGGAGGAGGTCGCCGAGGACGTGGAGCTCCAGGAAGTGGTACCCGAGGACCGACAATACGGCGATGGCTGCGAGGGCGTAGTGCTCCGCGGGCACCAGCGCCGCCGCCCGGCACAACAGCTCGCCGGCCGACTCGCCGCCGGTCTTTGTTTTCTAAATATCTACTGTCTTCATTCAAATCAAAACGCCGGTTCTTTCCGGATATTTTGTTTGTCTAAAAGATATTTACAAAAAGGTTTTAAAAATAAAATAATAGTCTAATAAAAAAACGTTTTATTAGGGGAGGCAGCTGGTAGGAGATGGGTGGCGTGTCACGGGGCTGGGGTCGCGTGCGGTTGGTAGGAGATGGGTCACGCGGGGGACGCGGCCAGGTGGGGCCAGGGGAGGGCGGGAGCGTGGCTCGCGTCTGGGTAGGGAGAGCTGGTCGGCTACAGGCGGCAGTTGGGCGGGAGTTGGTGGTAGGGGGTCGCGCCCAGGTGGCGGCGGGGTGGAAGCTGGTTGGGGTGGCGGCTGGGTTAGGTAGGACTACCAACCGCGCGCGACCCCAGCCCCGTGACACGCCACACGCGAGCGAGCGACGCCACCTCCCAGCTTTCTCTCGCACGTGCCCTGCTCCCCTTGTCCGTTTCTTCGCCCTGTCCCCATCGCGCCCCACCGACCACGTCCTCCCGCACGTAATCTTCTCCCTCCCTTGCGGCGCCTCTTTCTCGCCTCCTATCCCGCCGCTGCTCTCCATCCTCGCCAACCGCTCGCTCCGGCCCGCCACCGGGACCACTCCCCTTCCCCAACCCCGCGTCGAGGCCGCCCTCCGCCGCCTCGCTCGCCAGCATCCTCCTCCTTCCCCGCAGGGCCCCGCCGGTCTCCTCCTCCGGCCACCACCTGCGTGTCCGAGCGCACCGCTACCCAGGCTCCCCACCGCCAGCGAGAACCGCCGCCTCCCTCCTCCGTTCCGTCCTTGTCCGCCGCGTCACGCACCCCCGAGCCCGAACTGCCGTCGACCTCTCGCCGCCAGCGCCTCGTCTGCTTGGTCCCCGAACTCCTCCTCTGCCCCGTCATCGGCCGCGCGACCCCCCTCGGCTGCCGCGCCCCCTCTGCTTTAGGCCTCCCTCCACCGTGCTCCTGCAAGCCTCGCCGGAGTCGTCGCTGCCCCGGGAGCTCCACCCCTCCACCGCCATGACCGGCCCCGCACCTCTAGGTCGTTGCGCGACCTCGCCCTGCGGCCCCCGTTCCTCCGCCAGCGGGCTCTGCCCCGAGCGCCGCCGCCTCCCGTCAACCCTGGCCATGCCCCGTGCGAGCCTTCGTCGTGCCATCTCCCAACTCCGGCAAGCACGCCGCCGCATGCCCTCTTGTTTTGTTGCTGTTGCTGGGTGTTGTGGGAGTTACCACGTAGCCTAGTCACAGGTAGACATGTTGTTTTGGTTCTAAGACGTTGGTGGTGTTTTAGCTATCTGTTGCTCGACAGGGCAATAGTGTGATGCTGCAATACCCGGCGGACAAGGGCTACAAGTCGGACAAGTACATCGATGATGCCCAGACACCAAGTTCGCCGAGACCCTGAAGACCTGTTCCTGGAGGCGAAGTCCGGACCTGATGACCGCCAAGATCGCCACACGGAACGACATGATCGCCTTCCCAGACACCAAATTCTCCATCCCGGTTTCCGAGACCGATCCAGAGCCCCAAGGCCTTCGATGTAGAACCGACAAGATCTCTTTCACGGTTTCGAAGCACCGAACTCTGCCTCACGAACGCCATGATCTCCTGATGGACCAGATCGTCCAAGGCGGCTAGCTGTACCAGGACCACGCCAAGATCGACAGTGATGAACCGTCGGCACCGATCCAAGTACTTCACCAACCACAAGATCTTCTCGGAACCCGAAGACCCCCGTACCAGAAGGCCTTCGACGTGGAAGCCCAAGATCTTCTTCGGAACGACAAGCGCTTCATCTCGGAGCACCAAGTCCTTCTTCCTGCTGGCCCCGTCGGACCCTGAGACCCGACCCCGAACCCCCCGGAACCCAAGATCTTCCGAACCCAGATGTGCGACCCTAAGCCCCTATTTTTATAATATAACATTATCAACTGTCGCATATTAATTGCTCATCTCGCATGCATATCATGTGGGTTGGGGGCATTATACCGTTTCACCTCATAATTAAATATGGAGTGTTTATGCGGGATACATTTGTCTTATTCCGGACTCCATTTAAATGTGTGTAGCGAACCGATGCCATGTTTCGCCCTGTTAATACAACATTTAAATTGCGGGGTAGTTAAATAACTCGAACTTTTTAATTAATTGTCGGGACCCCGGTTCCGCTTAATATTGCCTAATTGCACCGCATCTGCGCCATGCCATGCCTCATATCATAACCATGCAGGATCTTCTGCCGTGGTATTAAATAGTGCATCCGGTGTTTCTTCTAGTGTTCGCTTCTTCGCGGATTAGGCCGATGAGTTGATGCGAGTATCGACAAGTTCTCCGGATATGATCCGTCGGCAGTGTTTCATAGGCGAGCACCTCTCCCCCTTCTACCTATTTTGCATTTATAGTCTTTATTTCCTCCCGTTGATCTATTGCTATCCGTGTCTCGATGCTTTAGTGTTCCGTACCAGATATATCCTGTGCAGCCTCTATATTGCCTTGGACACCTCTTATTACCCGTTGTATTTGGATCTTGTATTGTATATCTGTATTTTTGACTCATGGAGTCGTGTTGTATAAATATCTGATCTGTGGGTCCCATCGAGGACTGTTGTGTAATGGTATTACTTCGTTTTCCACCCGCACGAAAGTGCCTGGTGGGGGTCCTTGAATCGTTTCTATGCGGGTTTGGCGGACATGGCTAAAACTTGCATAGGGCCGATTCGAGGGTGTTACAGAGTGGTATCATAGCTCGGCAGTTGCGATACAATCACAAGTCTAGCCTGTAGGATAACCTAGCTAACGGTCGAAGTAGAGTGTCAAAACTATTTCTACAAAAACGGTTGGATAGATCTGATTAGGTCTGATTTTACTCCTTACCCCTCTGCTATTCTCCTCTTACCTCCGCGTGTTTTGATTCTACTCTCTTATCCTTTCTTCGAGTATAGGAATTCTCGTGGTTGGGTTTCCGTCGTACCTTCAGGGTTTCGCTTCCTCCTTTGGTAACGGTGCTTCTACATCCGGTCGTCATGCGATCCGAGGAATCCGACTTTTGTGGTACCATTCTTTGTTCCTTGTTTGTGCCTTTCGGTGATTCCGAAGCGACGACATCATCTATGCAAGATCCGATGCAAAGCCTGCATCACCTCTTTTATTCCCGAGCCTTGATTGTCAAGATCTTCAGCCTGATTCCGAGAATGGTTGTACGCTTTTCCACCGAATGTGCGGAGTAATAGTTTGGGTGCGTGATGGATTGGCCCCCATGCCGACTACTCAATCTATTTGCTCTCGTACATTGAAGTGGATGAGAATGCGTCGCTTCTCCCCTTTTATCGAAGTTAGAGGTGGCTTTATTTGTGGATACCTCTGCCTTCGCCCTTTGTTCCCGGAGTGTTCTCCCGACGATCACGGACGACGACCTCTTGTTGACGGTGTCGCCGATTCCAAGATGAAGAAAGAATCCTTGTTAGTGGTGTCGCGGGGATATACATGAAGCGAGAAGACCTAGATTGTCGGCCTTGTTCCCGTACCATGAGGCGGATCTCGAGGGCGAGATCCATTGTTAGTGGTGTCGAATTGTAGCACCCCGATAAAATCACTACTAGAAAATCGCTGTGTTTTTGTGCATTGCATCATCATGACCGCATGCTCATGTCATCATGCCACATTGCATTTGAGCGTCGTCATCATCTTGTGTGGTTTTTGTCTAAACTATTTTCGAAAAGCCTATCTTTGTTTTCTAAATATCCCCTGTCTTCATTCAAATCAAAAAGGCCGGTCTCTTCGGATATTTTGTTTGTCTAAAAGATATTTACAAAAGGCTTTTAAAAATAAAATAAAATAATAGTCTAATAAAAAACGTTTTATTAGGGGAGGCAGCCGGCCAGGCCCAAAGGCCCAGCCAGCCAGCCTACTACCCCTATCAAAACAAAACCCTAAGCCACCTACCCCCTTCCCTCCCTCTCTCCCTACCTAACCCAGCCGCCACCCCAACCAGCTTCCACCCCGCCGCCACCTGGGCGCGACCCCCCACCACCAACTCCCGCCCAACTGCCGCCTGTAGCCGACCCGCTCTCCCTACCCAGACGCGAGCCACGCTCCCGCCCTCCCCTGGCCCCACCTGGCCGCGTTCCCCGCGTGACCCATCTCCCACCAACCGCGCGCGACCCCAGCCCCGTGACACGCCACACGCGAGCGAGCGACGCCACCTCCCAGCTTTCTCTCGCGCGTGCCCCGCTCCCCTTGTCCGTTTCTTCGCCCTGTCCCCATCGCGTCCCACCGACCACGTCCCCCGCACGTAATCTTCTCCCTCCCTTGCGGTGCCTCTTTCTCGCCTCCTATCTCGTCGCTGCTCTCCATCCCCGCCAACCGCTCGCTCTGGCCCGCCACCGGGACCACTCCCCTTCCCCAACCCCGCGCCGAGGCCGCCCTCCGCCGCCTCGCTCGCCAGCATCCTCCTCCTTCCCCACAGGGCCCCGCCGGTCTCCTCCTCCGGCCTCCACCTGCATGTCCGAGCGTACCGCTACCCAGGCTCCTCACCGCCAGCGAGAACCGCCGCCGCCCTCCTCCGTTCCGTCCTTGTCCGTCGCGCCACGCACCCCCGAGCCCGAGCCGTCGTCGACCTCTCGCCACCAGCGCCTCGTCTGCTCGGTCCCCGACCTCCTCCTCTGCCCCGTCATCGGCCGCGCGACCCCTCTCGGCTGCCGTGCCCCCTCTGCTTCAGGACGCCCTCCGCCGTGCTCCTGCAAGCCTCGTCGGAGTCATCGCTGCCCTGGGAGCTCCACCCCTCCATCGCCATGACCGGCCCCTCACCTCCAGGTCGTTGCGTGACCTCGCCCTGCGGCCCCCGCTCCTCTGCCAGCGGGCTCTGCCCCGAGCGCCGCCGCCTCCCGTCAACCCTGGCCATGCCCCGTGCGAGCCTTCGTCGCGCCATCTCCCAACTCCGGCAAGCACGCCGCCGCATGCCCTCTTGTTTTGTTGCTGTTGCTAGGTGTTGTGGGAGTTACCACGTAGCCTAGTCACAGGTAGACATGTTGTTTTGGTGCTAAGACGTTGGTGGTGTTTTAGCTATCTGTTGCTCGACAGGGCAATAGTGTGATGCTACAATACCCAGCGGACAAGGGCTACAAGTCGGACAAGTACATCGATGATGCCCAGACACCAAGTTCGCCGAGACCCTGAAGACCCGTTCCCGGAGGCAAAGTCCGGACCCGATGACCGCCAAGATCGCCACACAGAACGACATGATCGCCTTCCCAGACACCAAGTTCTCCATCCCGGTTTTCGAGACCGATCCGGAGCCCCAAGGCCTTCGATGTAGAACCGACAAGATCTCCTTCACGGTTTTGAAGCCCCGAACTCTCCCTCACGAACGCCATGATCTCCTGATGGACCAGATCGTCCAAGGCGGCTAGCTGTACCAGGACCACGCCAAGATCGACAGTGATGAACCGTTGGCACCGATCCAAGTACTTCACCAACCAGAAGATCTTCTTGGAACCCGAAGACCCCCGTACCAGAAGGCCTTCGACGTGGAACCCCAAGATCTTCTCCGGAACGACAAGCGCTTCATCTCGGAGCACCAAGTCCTTCTTCCTGCTGGCCCCGTCGGACCCTGAGACCCGACCCCGACCCCCCCGGAACCCAAGATCTTCCGAACCCAGATGTGCGACCCTAAGCCCCTATTTTTATAATATAACACAACTGTCGCATATTAATTGCTCATCTCGCATGCATATCATGTGGGTTGGGGGCATTATGCCGTTTCACCTCATAATTAAATATGGAGTGTTTATGCGGGATACCTTTGTCTTATTCCGGACTCTATTTAAATTTGTGTAGCGAACCGATGCCATGTTTCGCCCTGTTAATACAACATTTAAATTGTGGGGTAGTTAAATAACTCGAACCTTTTAATTAATTGTCGGGACCCCGGTTCCGCTTAATATTACCTAATTGCACCGCATCTGCGCCATGTCATGCCTCATATCATAACCATGCTGGATCTTCTGCCGTGGTATTAAATAGTGCATCCGGTGTTTCTTCTAGTGTTCGCTTCTTCACGGATTAGGCCGATGAGTTGATGCGAGTATCGACAAGTTCTCCGGATATGATTCGTTGGCAGTGTTTCCCAGGCGAGCACCTCTCCCCCTTCTACCTATTTTGCATTTATAGTCTTTATTTCCTCCCGTTGATCTATTGCTATCTGTGTGTCGATGCTTTAGTGTTCCGTACCAGATATATCCCGTGCAACCTTTATATTGTCCTGGACACCTCCTATTACCCGTTGTTTGGTAGATAGCTGGCCTTGTGAGTCATAGTCGTTTGCTCAGGTGTGATCTCGTGTTGTCAAGTACCACAGTTGTTGAAATGCTGGCAGATGTTTATGGTGGAGTTGATCATGACTTCAAATACAACTATTAAAATGCTAGATATAACTAATGCAGAGGCATCGGTGGGAAATAGATGTTATTTGGTTCTTCCACGCTCACTTGTGTCCCGTAGGACCCCGAGTACTTGATACCTGTTCCTTGATTTTTCGCACTATCCACATCCGGGAGGCCGTGGACCCCCCTGAGCTAGAGCTTGATTCATTTCTATTTCTTGGGGCCACAAACTAGTTTGGGGTTTTATTACTATCCTGTACTTATGCCATGTTACTGCTTTATTTACGATTGTGCGTGGAGCACCTGTACTATTTAGGATCGTGACACGTTTTCGCTGTATCGACAAACCCAGTCACACTTTCGGGTTCCCAGTCGTTTACAGCCGTCCACACAAACCCTGGGTCCGTTCCGGAGCCAACCAACTTCGTTGCGGGTTGCTTAGTGGGGTGGCCCCCTGAAATATCTTATGAATCCTGTGATCGCTTTGTCGTGAATGCTTCGTTGGGTTTTGAGTTGGTTTTTCCGAGGTTGATCGAGTGTGTGTTGCTATTTGTGCACCCCTACAGGGTAAAACTTTCTGAAAGCCGTGTCCGCGGTTATGGACGACTTGGAGCACAGTATCTCGATCATAGACAAGCATAACTAAAGTAGTGCTATAAACTTGACCTAATATATGACTAGTAATCAGCTCAAGTACAACGGAATGGTTATTAAAAATGCCGACAACTGGTGGATCTGTGGTAATCTGTGTCAAACTATACCTGCCTAGTAAGTATTGCAATGCCAATGGAATGTGATAAAAGTGCCAACAACTGCTGGGTTTTGGGATTCCTCAGGACAATTATATCTGACTAGTAAATGTTCTAACTACAACGGAATGGTGATTAAAACTGCCCATTACTTATGCTATCAGGATGACTCATGCTATCTATATCTGACTAGTAAGTGCTTCAACTATAATCGAATGAATAAAACTGCCAACTGTGTGAGTTCCTCGGTTTGACTTCCTCGTTTGGTCTCGAGGGGGAATACCAGGATGGGTATGTTTGGTGTTACTATTAGGTTAGATCCGGATAGGTCTTTCTTATCCCTCTCTAATAACTGCCAGTTGTATCGAGTCTCTATAGGTTGTTTAGTGCCGCTGCGCTGCCGCTTCAGCCCACCATACCTATTAGGCGAGAGCCGCCGAATTCTAGCCTCGCCGTGTACTAGCCTCAGTACCGAGGCTCCTCTTTTTCCTTTGCCCTTTGTCGGCACCCCTTTTGTTTTAGCAGGTTTGAGATCACCGTCGTTAGCAGGGTTACCCTTCCGGCTTGGCCTGGGCAGGGTTATGGACGCCATTGGTTATTCTTCAGGGCTCTTAGCCCCATTTGCATCTTGTCCATAGTCGGACGCCCTATCGGTTTCAAGGTGATTTGGATCTTGTATTGTATATCTGTATTCTTGACTCGTGGAGTCGTGTTGTATAAATATCTGATCTGTGGGTCCCATCGAGGACTGTTGTGTAATGGTATTACTTCGTTTTTCACCCGCACGAAAGTGCCTGGTGGGCGTCCTTGAATCGTTTCTATGCGGGTTTGGCGGACATGGCTAAAACTTGCATAGGGCCGATTCGAGGGTGTTACACCATGACGTATCAAAGTATTCTTGGTCCCAAAATCTAGTTGGTCCTCTCACTATAGCAAATTAGGCTTGTAAAATCCCAATGGTTCTCTCCACATCTTTCCTTAGAAATCCTTTTTTTTCTTACCTTTGAGTTTGTGAACCGGCTTCACAAAAGTATGCCACCTTGGGTAGATGCCATCGACAAGATAATATCATAGTTGTATTTGCGGCCATTTGCTTCAAACTCCACTTGTGGACCTTCACACAATGCAATCCTTGACATAAGAGGAGACCGTTGAAAAACATTGATGTCATTGCAGGACCCGGGCATTTCAAAAAATGCATGCCAAATCCAAGTCTCATAAATCTGCGACGGATTCAAGGATAATAGTGCAATTCTTCTTGTGACTTTTGAATTGTCCATGCCATGCCACAGGACAATTCTTTCAACTCCAATGCATACAATCAGTAGAGCAAGCATTCTAGGGAACCCCGAGCCTTGTTCTCCTCCAAAAGCCTAGCCATGTCTTCGACATTGGGGGCTCTCAAGTAGACGGTGCCAAACACGCACACAATTGCGACGGCAAAGCGCTTGACACACTCAATGGCTTGAATCTCACTCATTGCCAAGTGGTCATCAACAAGATCCACCATTATACCGTATGCCATCATACGCAAGGCGGCAGTCACCTTATTGTAGGTGCTATGCCCAAGCTCTCCGGCAGCATTCCTCCTTCGCTCGAAGAACCAATCATACTTGGTCACCTCTTCGCAAATGCCCTTGAACAAACCGATGCTCATCCTAAAACGCCGACGAAAATACTCTTCCGAAAAGGTGGCATTATCGTTGGAATACATCCTCATCAACCTCTCGCGTCTTTCGATCCTTTCCCTTCATGATTTGCGCCTACCAAAAACCGAGCCACCTCGCATCGGTTCTTTCGTCGCGCGCCAAGCTAATATCATCGATATGTTCTCATCTTCCTCGAGCGCTAGTTCATAGTCAGATGAATCATACGAGATCCTCTACAAGCACAAAAATACACCCACTTCGTCTACCAAAACTAAAATAAAATTTGGAGGAAAAATGGCGCGGCCGGCGGCGAACGTACCTTGGGCAGCGAAACATCGTGCGCAAAGTAGCATCTCGGCTTGAGGAGGATATGGCGGTCGTCGAGGGCAGCGCGACGCCGTGGTTGTCGAGGCAGCTCCGAGTTGGCCGAGTCGCAGCGGCGGCAGTTCGCTTGGCAGCACGGAAAAAGAAGCGCCGCGTCGGTAGCTCACTTCGATTCCTGCTGCGGCAAGCTCGGGGGAAGGTGCGGGGAGGCGCGTCAGCGGCGGATCAGCAACTACTGCGTGCAGAGAAGCGGCGGCGGTGGCGAGTCGAAGCGGCGGCGCCAGCGGAATCGGGGGTGGGAAATGGAGGCAGCACAGGCACAAGTGACTTTTCAGCTGCAGTTGGGCTTCACGTGCATCGCCAAGTGATAGCACGCACTGGATGACGTGCAGCAAATTTGGTGCGCCGCGGAGCGCAAATTGTCGCCCGCGGATTTTTTGGCACGCGCACAACTATGAGGCGCGTGCCGGAGGAGCAAAAGCGGCTGCGCACACGCTAAATTGACGGTTATTTTTAGTGCGCGGTGTTTTCCAGCTTCTGTTGGAGTTGCTCTCATAACTAGTATCATACCATGTTGGTAAAAATCTGATGTGGCATAACAATTAATAAAAAAAGAAATGGTTAGAGTATTATAGGCAGATACCGTATCATAACACGTAAAACTAAAAATTCTAATGCAATTAAATCTACCAATTTTTTAAAAATAATATGTTTAAATCAATTCTAAAAATAATACACGAAAATTTGCAATTTTCGAATCTATTGCAGCTACGACACACGATGTGCCCGTGCTGCGACGCGAGGCTGCTTATGCGATGACGCTGTGCTGCTTAGCTGCTGTGCTAATGCGCGCTGCATTTGGGGCACCTATCAGCACATGGTGTGCTGACAGGACAGTCGGCGCACCGTATACCGTGTGTCAGAGCTTGTAAATTTCAGAATTTGTGTATTATTTTCTAAATTGAATAAAAAATTTATTATTAAAATAATTAGTAAGTAAATCTTGTACATAATTTTACATTAAGATTCTATAAATCATTAAATATAATACTATTATGATACTATCACATGATAGTATACAATATATAGACAGTATTATGCCCTAGTATCATATGCATGATACTAGTAATATGATAATCCCACTATAACCAGCCCGCACATGGGCCAACATGTTCCATCTCATGCAAATTGTAAATAAAGAGCTATGGCAACTGCTCTCTTTCTTCATGTCCTCGGACAATATACTTTTCTCGTAAGGCTAGTCATAGTGGGAATTTAGATAGTAACATAGTCCAACATGTATCGCCAACTAAGCATCTAGGTGACATGATATGCACTTAAATGATGAGAGGTAACTAGCTATGTTACCATAGCATCACAGATTTCAAGCCAAAATGTGCTACGTTGTAATAAATGAGACTTTACATGCTATCATTATTTTCCACTATGAAAGTAGTAACTTAGACTAATATATACATGTTACTACTCTAAGTTACTCCCCACTATGACTAGCCTAACCTTCTACGCGCGAATGTGTT
Source organism: Avena eriantha (assembly GCA_910589775.1). Classification (NCBI taxonomy): domain Eukaryota; kingdom Viridiplantae; phylum Streptophyta; class Magnoliopsida; order Poales; family Poaceae; genus Avena; species Avena eriantha. The sequence continues at coordinate 298,737,013 of OU342746.1, read as the reverse complement.
TTGCTTAGCGTTACTCGTTAAATACACACTTGCATATAAGAGGGTGTCATCCTAAATATACACGGAAAACAAAAATAGGAATTGCAACATGCACACTAGAAAAGAAACATGATGGCATCACCGTATTTAGAACTGATTTCAGATATAAGAGTACATAATATAAAAAGGGAACCATGGAATAATTGCTATATAAAATAGATTAGTGCCATGAGATAACATACCAAAACCAACATATATAAGCACTAATCTATCTATATCTATACCTAATAATAATAAAGTATGAAACGTTTCTCTCTTCGTCCGTCACAATACGCTTTCAACCAACATCAAATACGCTTTCAAACTTTCCACCACGAGCGTCTGTATGTGCACCCATCTGTGTACAAGACTACAAGTTAGGCAGCTCTTGCACCGTGCGTCCTGCTCAATCTACCAACACGGAAACACGACACGGGATAAAAGGAAACACGGAAACACAGAAACACGGCAATCAAGAGTGCCTTTAAACCCTCGCTCGCCCCACCTCCCGTAGCCTAGCATCCGCTGTGTTTGTGTCGTCGGAAGTTCGGCAATCGGCACCCATCATGTCGATCGATTCGGTGCGCAACCGTTGGCCGCGTTACCACAGGCGATCTTTGCAACACTTGATGGCCATGTCCTCCTCTGTGGCACAGAAGCATCCAACCGCCCGAGGCTGCGTCTCCAGTGGACACACCGTGGGCCGTGGCAGTGTGCTCCATCGTCGGCCAGCATGGAAGACCTCCAAATGGCAGAGCATCCGGGGCGATGATCGTCACAGCATGAGGCTGCCTCTCCGGCGACTACCGTGGCAGTGCGCTCTATCGTCAGCAGCACAGGAGACCTCTGAACCGGCAGTGTGGACGTGTACAGCAACGACATCGTTTCAAGAAACAGTGCATGGCTGGTAGTCGAAGTCGGATGAACAGGTGGCAGAAACAGGAAACGCACAAGAGTTGAACCAATTAGCACGAACGCGGAAGCATAGGCAGCAGATAGTGCTTGCTCGTGACAAGATCAAGGCCAAGGCACGGGTGCTTCAAATATTTGCAGGCATCGACAGGGAGTAGGTAGTTGGTTTAGCAGATAGACAAGCAGAGGCACCGTGTGCATTGGGCACAGTTTCTACAGGACTGCTGCGGCATTTTTTTTCACCTACGTGGAGTCAGTATTGTGCTGCCCGGGAGGACAATGACATAGATTTGATAAGGTTTTAACCAACATGTCCAGGTGATGATAAGGAGAAAAAAGACTTCTGAATCAGTAACAATGATAGAGCAATGAAAGGTAAGGAAGATGGAATTGAGGAGGAGGAGCCAGAATAAATATAACACACACATGATTGATTAAGGAGGAGAAGGAAAGCATGGTCAGACTGATGCTAGCTTACTAAATAGATTCCCCTTGTGTGGTCATGAGATAAGTTTATGCACAAAGCTTTATTTAGCATAGTTAGATATGGTCTACTGGCGACTGGGTTGGTTAGCTAGGGTTAGCCAATCGAGTTGTGCGACATTGTGTCTCGCATGCGAGTAGGGGATGTCAGGGTGACAGCCTCGGGCTCGGTGGTAGTATGATTTTTCTGTGATGGTGTCCTCGGTTGGATGGCTGGCGGTTCTCTCTTGATTGTGAGGTTTTCTTTCCCGTTTAAGTAAAACGGAGTTTTGTAAGTTTTTGATCCTTTTTTTCCTTCTAAACATTATCACCCTCTTCTTCTACCAATGAATCGCCAGAGCTACAGGTCGTCCGACGAGGTTATGTAAAAAATAAAGATATTGTATTTCCTCAAAATGTTGTTGGAAATAGTATGAAGGAATCAAAAAAAAGTGTTACAAGATTAAAAGCTGGAGTATGATATTTTACAACGTCAAGATATTCAAGATAACCCCTCTTGAAGAGTTTTAAGTTTGCCAACGTGCTTTTAGGTGCTGCTGCTGGTGGTTGCTAGAAAATGTTGTTGGAAAATGGGAGTACTAAAAATAACTCAAGGTGCGTAGAAACTTCCTTGCTCATGTCTCATTTTTTGGATTTTTTACATCTGCTCTCATCTTTGGATAATCGATAGAACCATGTATTGTATTTATCTTCCGGTTCCGCTGGTTGTGAGAGAATTTGTGTTTTCCCGCATGACCAACATCACTACAAGCTATAAAAAACATGGGTATGCATTTTTCACATGCATTATTTTAAATGTGCCGAGAGGTAAGTAACTTTAAGAGCGTCGTGAGATAAACATTGCAACAAAGTAACAACGCAATATTTGTGTCAACTTCCTCATAAGTTGTACGCAATGCAGATATATTGTAAATTATAGATGTTTTGATCAATGTGTCTAAGTGTTTGGTGGGTCGTGGAAATACAACATGTATCTCAATGTAGACCATATCGCTTACTTGAGGTTTGTAAATGATGTGCTGGCCTAATAAAAAACGTCTCCAAACGATTTTTGTGGAAATGTTGATTTTTTTTTCCGTTGCAACGTACGGGCACGTTTTCTAGTAATATCTAAATAGGTCAACCCCACTAACCTATTTCTCTAAACATGCAATCCACCTCAGCAGGCCCCACTCGCGTCCAACACATTCTATGCAAACCATATTTGGCCGCACTGTTCGTCCGAGCTGTCCATATCAGCAAATCTACCGACTCAAATAAAAATTGCCCGTTTGGCTCAGTTCCGTAGGGATGCTGAGGTGGAACAATCGGGATAAGTGGGATACCCCTTTTAGACTACTAGACTAACTCTAATTTAGGTGGGATAAATGGGATAAGCGGGATATGTCAAATCTAGCTTATCCCACTTGTTCCACTTTGTTTTGAGTTAGTCTAGTAGTCTAAAAGTGGTATCCCACTTGTCCCAATTATCCCACTTGCATCCCTACAGTTCCGTTAGTTGCGTTCTAATTTTAGTCCAAATAAATTCGACTCCATCAAATCGGACCAACCATAAAGACCCCCTAGACCAAACGTCTCCGTCCCAAGCGCTTCTCCTCCCAACCTTCCAGGACCGATTCGAGAACTGCTCGCATTCTCGGCCAGACGTGCAGTCTATATTACACTCCCATTAGACGTATCTCGCTTGCTATTTTTTCTCCTGATATCTCCGGATCCTATCTCGACCCATTGTCCTCCTCTATCGCCCTTTCCCGGTTCACTTTTATTTGATTTTGGTTCTTCCGCTATTTTTCGGTTTGCCATGTCATACTACTATTCTCTAATTGAGGTTAATCTTCTTGCGGTCTTGCCATAGGGTACTTGATGGATTGGTGTCGCTCCAATGAATATGAGGCTTCGCTTTCTCAGCCTGATTGTAGTGGACGCCAATTCCCTTTGCACATCCAAGACCGTGCATCTCCGTAACCAGGCAAGCATCTGATATTTCCTTTTTTTTTTATCTTCTTTAGGTTATGGTCAGGGGTTTAGTCTGCAAGCCTCGTATGAAGTACTCTCTCCGTTTCAAAATATAAAATGTTATAGCTTTGTGAAAGTAGTGCATCTAATTTTTTTTAGTATGTAGGTTTATTATAAATCTAGATAAACCTACATAGTAAAAGGGGTCTAGATACATTTTTTTCACAAAGCTAAAACATCTTATATTTTAGAACGGAGAGAGTAGTATTATTTTGTCTTCAGGTTCTGAACTTCAGCGCAGCAAAGGAAGCATGTAATTCATAGCGAAGATCTACACTGCATAAACGAATAGAGACCGTCGGGGCAAACGGGCGGACACTTCTTTAATTCCTCCATCCACCACTTGCGTTCCTCTTCCAGCCACCTCTCTAGCATCGCGTCGAAGCGGCACACCTCTGATCCGAAGACTTTTAGGCCGTCAGAGAGGATGTAGATTTCGCGCGAGTCGGTACAGGAGATAGTTGGATCGATCCTCTGTTGCAAGGTGGTTGCTTTCTATGGGATAGGCAAGGGCGAAGCACCAAACCTACATACTAAAAGGGGTCTAAATACACTCTTTTTACAAAGCTAAAACATCTTATATTTTAGAACGGAGGGAGTAGTATTTATTTTGTCTCCAGGTTGTGAACTTCAGCGCAGCAAAGGAAGCATGGAATTCATAGTGAAGATCTACACTGCATAAACGAATAGACACCGCCGGGGCAAACGGGCGGACACTTCTTTAATTCCTCCACCCACCACTTGCGTTCCTCTTCCAGCCACCTCTCTAGCATCGCGTCGAAGCGGCACACCTCTGATCCGAAGACTTTTAGGCCGTCAGAGAGGATGTAGATTTCGAGCGAGTCGGTACAGGAGATAGTTGGATCGATCCTCTGTTGCAGGGTGGTTGCTTTCTATGGATAGGCAAGGGCGAAGCACCAACATAACAACATCTCTGCCTCCGCGTGTGCTATTTGAAAGTGGCAGGATGCTCTGATTCAGGATTTTGTCACCAACGAGCAGTAGCCGCCTCGCTAATCCCCTTAAGAAGTGACCAAGGAATCTTTGCTAGAAATATTAGAACTTGCAAACAGCGACATCTCGACCGAGCAGCACCTCCTAGAGCTGGTGCCGGGTACGTGCTATATCTCTCTTCACCATGGTGTTCCGCTCTGTTATTTGCCGATTCTATCATCCAGTATGTATATGAACCAAGATGCAAAATGTTGTAGTTGAGTTTCATTGTTGGAAGATCCTTGCTCCCATGTCCCATCTTCAAAGTTCAAAGATGGTGTGTGTACACAAATTGACAGTCTGAGACTACTATTATGCTGTAGTGCTTTCATTCAGAAATTTCAGTTTTTTTGTCTACGGTAATGCATACTTTCTCATCTCTTTTTCTGAAAAGTATATATTCTCAATATGTGAATTACATTCTAAAACATTTCAGCACGTGTGTATATATATACATACCTACAGCAAGGGATTATCATGGATGTTTAGTTGTTTATTCATATTAATTCTCTTTCGATTCCAAGTGCAAGTGACGGTCAATGTGAATTCAATATTTTTTCTATGCAGGTCAAGTTGTTATACAGCTCAAACCCAGTATTCCTGGTATACATGAAAATCTGATATTCTCATGTTTTGTTAATAAACAATCAGAGGGCAAACACGTAGTCCATTATATGGTTGATCCTTTTAGAAAGTTACACTATCATCGTTGGGCCTTCAGATATGACATCTGAAGCTGGAATGTTAGTGGTTCATGTGGTAAACACATATTTTCATAAAATTAGTATCTCTTGCAAAAGTTGCATATTTGATCTTGGCATTGGTAAAGCGTTATAAGTTGAATACCGGATTTCACCGACATTGTCATGAAGGTTGGGGTTGATAACTTGAATCTGGTGCCTGGCCCTTATACAATGTGCATGGCAACTGCTAACCCACGTGGGTGTTCTCCAACAGGGTCGTATATAGTGTTGATATATAGTTATTGTATGAATAAATAATATTTCTCAACACGTGTCCTATAAAATTTTCGCAGCAATCGCGTGGAAAATCATCTAGTAGATTTAAACACATATAACTAAACAGACACATCTAGTAAGATCTGTAAATTTAACAATATTATAATAAATAAATCTTATACACTGATTTGTATTGAGATTTTATAAATAATTAAATAGAACACAACTATGATCATAGTGGAAGGTATCCTATACTAGTATCATGCATATGATACTATTGTATGATACCATCTCTATAGTGTATTGTATTATGTATTAGTATCACATTCTTTTTATAATTGTTTTGTATAATCTCAATGCAAAATTGTGTACGAGATGATTTTGACACTATTTTTTTTAGTTTTACGTGATATGATACAATATCTATTTAAGATACTATTACCATATCTCCTATCATTAATTGTTGTGACACTGATACTACTAATGGGTAGTTTGAGCAGCGATAGTATGGGACTGCTCACCGCTACAGCATCCCCTCCTCCTCTTCTCTCTCCATTTGATTTCTTCTTCTGGTTTATTCTTCGATTCTTCATACTACGTACGCAGAAGGGCAGTGTGCTTCTTCATTACGTTGCCCCAATAGAAGGTCGGATTTTGTTTCTCTGCATTTTCCCATTTCTTCTACTGTATCAGGGTGGGGTTTTCTTCTTATTATTATTCGGATTCCTTTTCTTCTTCTTCTTCGAATTATTCTTATTCTTGTTATTGTGTCTTTTCTTCTTATTCTTCTTATATTAAGGGTTGCGATGGAGGTCTGTCATATCTGCACCTAGCCACAGGAGAACTGTCGCCGTTCAAGCAGGAGCACGGTGTCGTTCACCCTCGTCTTGAACCATCCAATCTTTCGAGATCATGTGGTGGGTAATTTTTAGTATCATTCAGCAAAGTAATGTGTTTGCATATATGTGAAATAAAATATTAGGATTATTTCTTCTGTAATGCACTAACACTAATAGAATATTGGCAGAGTATGAGACAAATTTCTGTTTTTCATAAGTAATATATGTGTAATGATTTGTAGCACATTTATTTGTTTTTTATTCTCAGGCTATTCCTTATCACTTTAAGCAAAGACTTAACAAATTTGCTGATAAATGGCTACATGGTCCGGCTAAAGGCCATCGGTTCAATCTTTTCCTGGTGAAAACATAAGTAGCTACTTATTTGTCAAGACCATTTTGGACTTCCTTCTTGATGTCACACAATGTTTCTAGCCATGATGTTTTGACCTTTACACTAATCACACAAGAAGATGAGCAACTAGACAATGAGTATTTGTTTAGGATGGAAGCATGTGCTCCTAATGGTGACAACCGACAATATCTATTCTTTGAGAGTACTTTGTGAGTTATTCTAGCCTAGCCATATATTCTCTGAGAGTACTTTGTGTGTTCAATTACTAATATGTTTAATTAATTGGTCATTTCCAGATATACCATCAAGCTTTGCACGTGGTTTCAAGATCCCCAAAAATGGCAGAACCTTGTTTATGAGCCTTCGCATGGATGACCCAATTCCTGGGGAGTACACTATCTTCTCTGGCAACCTCAATTAGATAGTGCTCAGAAATGATTGTGAATCTTCTGTAAGATGAACAAACTTAGGGTTGGTTCTCTGATTGTTGTTTGGGTGTAAATAAGGAAAAATTGCACTGGCTTGTTTGTGATGAAGCTCCGCAACTTATGAACAAGAATGCACATGGTAGCCAGTTTCTTTTGTATCTACTTGCTAGATCTTACTTAATTAGGATCATGTTGAATATTGGACAGTGTGAAAAACTATGTTTGTAATATACGTTTAATTCATATCATGTCAAGAATGATATGTTTGTAATGTACTTTGAATATGTCATGTAAGTTGTGAAACTAGACATTTGTTCATTTTGTGATGTCTGGTTTTAATTTCATGATCTTCTCTAGCTATCCATATATTCATGTCTATTTTCCTTTTGTTTTTGGAATATTTTTTAAATTCTATGAGTTTTTGAAATCCAGACCTATATATTTCATATCATTAATTTACTCGGGTGTCTCTGATTTTTTTATAAAATATAAATATGTCAGAAAATTATGAAACTTGACATTTGTTCATTTTAGGATACCTTGATAGAGTGGTCAAAACATCAGTCAATTACAGAAAAAACTTGTGTCAAGTTTGCAATGTAACAAGCACATCAATACTAGGATCATCATAACTTTCAGGATAAAGTTCGAAGGTTTGTACCACCCAACATATTATATTAAATGTATCAACCTAATTTCATGCATGTGTCATCAGTTCACAATATTATGCATATATTCACCTTTATTTGCATTTTTTGAATAATTTATAAATTCCAAGAGTTTTTGAAATCCAGACTGCATGAATAAATTTGGACGGTCTGACTAATATCCGAAGTCTCTAGTTTCCGAGCCCGATGGTCCGAACTTTAGCATTTTAGAGGCGGTTATTAGTATTAGCCGTTTCAGGGTGAAATGATATTGGCCGCCCCTCTGAAAGATCACGGATGCTGCCTAGGCGGGGGGTGAATAAGCGGTTTAAAAACTTCTACGAGATAGGCTTAACAATGGAGAAATAAAACAAGCGTTTCTTTTGTTAAGCACAAAGCCTAGAGATACTAAGGTTCACCTATGTACACCAACAACTTATGCTAAGCAAGACAAGCAACAATGCGATAGAAATATTGATTACTTCAAGCACGATGACTATCACAATGTAAAGTGCATAAGTAAAGAGCTCGGTATAAAGATAACCGAGGCACGCAGGGACGACGATGTTTGATGGCTCAAAATGTAGAGCTCGTTGGGAACCCCATGAGGAAGGTATGATGAGCACAACAGCAAGTTTTTCCTCAGTTATGAAACCAAGGTTATCAAACCAGTAGGAGCAAGGAAACAACTGCAAGGTGTTACATGCAACTTGGAATCCTGCACAACACAACCACCGAACTTTGCTCCCAACTTACAGTGAGGTTGTCAATCTCACCGGTTTTGCTGAAAACAAAAGATTAAACGTATTGTGTGGAAGATAGTAATTGCTTGCAGAAAGTAAACAGTAAATAGTAATAATAGAAGGTATAGCAATGGTAAAAGCATGGACCGGGGTCCATAGTTCACTAGAGGTGATTCTCCTAAAGATAGATAACATGCTGGGTGAATAAATTACAGCGGGGCAATTGACAGATTTGAGAAAGCATACAATGCATATACTAGATATCTTGACTCCTATGAGATTTGATTGGGCATTACAATATTATACATAGACCGTAATCCAACCGCATCTATGACTAATAATCCACCTTCAGGTTATTATCCGAACCCCTTCCAGTATTAAGTTGCAAGCAACAGATAATTGCATTAAGCAAAGTGTGTAAAGTAAACAATATGATTGCCCCATGGACAAAGGATTATTGTTTTCTCCCTAGTAGCAACATCACATCTAGCACCTTAGAGATTTCTGTCACTTCTCCAGATTACTAGAGGCATGAACCCACTATCGAGCATAAATACTCCCTCTTGGAGTTGCAAGCATCTACTTGGCCAAGATAGTTACAAACAACGGAGAGCATGCAAGATCACAAATAACATAGACATGATAGAATCAATAATCAATCTGAAATAGCATCTCAATATCCATCGGATCCCCGCAAACACAACATGTAAGATTACAAATAGATGATCTTGATCATAAATAGAGCTCACAAGATCTAAACATGATAGCACAAAGGAGGAGAACCAACCATCTAGCTACTACATGCACCCATAGTCCAAGGATGAACTACTCACGCATCACACCGGGGGCAGGCATGGTGATGAAGAAGGCCTCCAGGGTGATCTCTCCCCTCCAGCAAGGTACTGGGAAGAGCTTCAGATCCCTCCCGATCGAGGGATGGAGATGACGGAGGCTATAGACTCTTTCGTGGAATTTTGATCGGATCCTTAGGGTTTTCGTCCCGGGAGGCTTTTATAGGAGAAGGGGCAATGTCGGTGGAGCACCAGGAGGCCCACACCCCCTGGTGGCACGCCCTAGGGCTGGCCGTGCCGCCACCAGGTGTGGTCGCCCTGGTGCGCCACTTCGTCTCCCCTCCGGACTTCGTGTTCCTTCTGGTAAAATATTGACTTGGGCTTTTGTCCGATCCAGTTCCGAGAATATTTCCTTATTAGCTTTTCTGAAACCAAAAACAGCAGAAAACAGGCAACTGGCACTGTGGCATCTTGTTAATAGGTTAGTCTCAGAAAATGTATAAAAATACCTCAAAGTGTGAACAAAACATAAGAAAGTAGATATAAAGCAAGCATGAAACATAAAAAATTATAGATACGTTTATGACGTATCAACATCCCCAAGCTTAACTCCTGCTCGTCCTCGAGTAGGTAAGTGATAAAAAGAATAATTTTTTAGGTGACATGCACCATCATATTTGTAAAGCATTGATAACTGGGATCAAAGTACTCTAATCATGAACATAAAAGATAGAGTTCTAACAATAAGACATAGCAACTATGTTATAACATGTAAAAGGTATAAACAAAAGATTCATGAATAATAATGCATTTAAAAGGCATTTGTTTGTTTCACATATAGCAAACATAATAAGAATGGCATTCAGCTTGTCCTTCATGATATAGCAAAACTTAAATGCATAGGACACTTTCAAAGTTCATAAGGGTGATTAGATACAATTAATTTAAGAACAAGCAATATCACAGTGATGAATCAATCAACAAGTTTTGGAACAATGCACATTAACCTAAGAATGGTCACTATGCTCTCTCAATTGGTGCATAAAGATAGAAGATGGAGACTCAACATATAAGTAAAAAGTAAGGCCCTTCATAAGCAGAGATTTCAAGTTTCATAAAGAGCTTCCAAAAATTATGGTACTTATTAGCTTTCAGCTCTCATTACCCCTATCATAAGCATCTTTTAGGTGATTAAGGTTAAAGTGAACAAATATGAGGATATGCTTGCAAGTTATAAGTCGAAAATCTCATGCCCCTTGCCTACAAGTCCCAGACCTCATGCTACTCAACTTTAGTCACAAGTAAGTCCTGATCATTGTATGTACATGTGTATCATGGAGAACCGCCAACAGGGTACCCCTTGCCCCATGATACAGGAGCTATCCCATATCAAAATGACAAGGCAACAGACAATGAGCATCTCAGCGATCTTTTTATTTGCTATTTGCATAGGTTTTTATTGAGAATGCTTCACAGAATGCTCACTATGGTTATGCTGCAAGTTTCCACCATGATTAGGCATGGCTTAGGCTAGCCGCCCAGGCGTTTCTCTAACACATATACAAACTCCATGAGCTTACAAGCTCCCCTTTTATTTCACACCGCCGGGATCCATAAACAAAAGAACATGATATCAAATAGATAATAAGTGCAATTTTGAAAACGTTCCCCATGACAGCATGGTTCTGCTAATTCTCAACTTATAAAGTGCAAGCATATACGCAACATAGATGGACGCAATGGTTCAAGTTTATTAAGTGCAAGAAAGTAAAGTGTTTCATCAAGTTCGTGAGAGCCTTAATCACTAATTTTCACATAATAATTTGGAAGGGTAGATAAAAGCATGAATATACTTGGAATGGTGTAACACACCATGCATAGGAATTTATAGTGGACTCTTTGGAATAACTTGGTTTCCTTGGAAGTTGGATGCATGAGTGGAGCTCATACTTAGTACTGATACGTCCATTTTGCATCACTATTCTATGTCATAATTCACTGTTATTCATTGATATATTTCGTATTGAGAGGTGATACTTATGTTATTTCATCTGTTTTTGCATGGTTGATGACTTTTGGAGCATGGACCGCTGTAGTCAGGATTCTGATGGAAAAGGTGTTGTTTGGAGGCAAGATTCGTGAAGATCAGAAAATCCGGGAAAATATACGGAAAATCCTATTTTTCCAGAAGACGAAGGAAGCCAGAAGGGGGGCTGGAGATGGGCCACAGGGGGCCCACACCACCCCCTGGCGCGGGCCAGCCTAGGCCGCGCCACCAGGTGGTGTGGCCGCCCTGGTCCACCCCTGGCACTCCCCTCTGGTGTATATATTGCTCCTGAAACCCTAAGACTCGGGGAGCAACCACAGAAAGATTCCACCGCCTCTGCAGGGCGGAAAACACCGAGAGAGAAAGATCTCTCCGGCAGATAGATTTCTGCCGGGGGAATTCCTTCCCGGAGAGGGGAGATCGTCGCCATCAACACCATCATCAAGCTGGACTTCATCGGGATCATCATCATCATCATCACCACCATCATCACCATCAGCACCCTCATCACCATCTCCATATTGCTGTAACAATTGTGTTGAATCTTGCATAGTTCATAGGGGAAATTTTCCCGATGTTGATTACTCTTTGTAGTTGATGCTATTGAGTGAACCATTGAATTATTGTCTATGTTCAGATTGTTATACATCATTATTCCATCTCTGATCATGATCCATATGATTTGTTGTGAGTAGTTCGTTTTGTTCTTGAGGACATGGGAGAAGTCATGTTGTTAGTAGTGGAATTGTGTTGAGAAAGATTCAATAGTTTGATATTTAAGTTGTGGTGTACTTCTTCTAGTGGTGTCATGTGAACGTCGACTACATGACACTTCACCTATATGGGCCTAGGGGAATGCATTGTGTATTTGGCTACTAATCGTAGGGGTTGCCGGAATGACAGAAACATGAACCCCCGTTAGGAAACCATTGCACAAGGGACGTAAGGGTCTTAGAGTTTAAAGCTGTGGTTAGGTTTCTATCTTAATTACTTTCTTGTACTTACGGATGTTTGCAAGGGGTATAATCATGAGTATGTATTAGTTCTAGGAAGGTTGGTACATTAGCACAGGTTCACCCACACAACACTTAGCAAGCTAAAGAAGATTAATCAACTCTATGAAGCGAAAGCACTTGACTGTCTTCCCATGTGTCCTCGAGAACGTTTGGTCATATTAAGTAACACAACCGACTTGTCCTTTGCTGCATAAAGGATTGGGACACTTGCTGCATTTATTCCTACTGTCTTTTATTTACTCGTACTTTGTTTACTTGCTTTATCAAAAACCCCTAAAAATCCGTTTGTTAAGTATTTACAGAGAATTCCTGATCCATACCACTAGCCAGCACCTTCTACTCCTTGTTGGGTTCGACACTCTTACTTATCGAAAATACTGCGATACACCCCTATACTTGTGGGTTATCAAGACTATTTTTTGGCTTCGTTGCCGGGGAGTGAAGCACTATTGGAGAGTTGAACTGGTAAAGGAAACTTCTACTGTGAGTATTGTTTACTTCTGCTAGTTGCTTTATTTTTGTTATGGATAGCTGAGTTTCTTATTTGGTAATGCTACTACCACTGCTAAGGTAGTAGATGAGCCACCACCTGCTGAGAATGATGCTTTTCAAATACCTACAAGAATTATTGATCGTGTTATGGATAACTACTATGTTGGGGATGGAACTGTCCATCCCGGTGATCATTTACTCTTTATACACGAATTATGCGGGTTGTTCAAGTGTGCAGGTATTACTATAGAACAAGTTAAGAAGAAATTATTCTCATTATCACTGAAAGGAAGAGCTGAGGAATGGTATAAGCTGCTGAAGAATGGTCAAGCTCTGGAATGGGAGGAAATAGTGCCTCTCTTTTATTCAAAGTTGTATCCTCCTAGTGAGATTCATAAAGATCGAAATCAAATATACAACTTTTGGCCTCTTGATGGAGAGAGTACAGCTCAAGCTTGGGGGAGATTGATGTTACTAATGCTCAAATGTCCCATTCACGAGCTCCCCAACAATATTATGATCAATAACTTTTATGCAAGGCTCCCTCTACATTACAAGGATTTATTGGATGCTTCTTGTGCTGGATCATTCACTCGCATGGAAGAAGAAGCTAAATGGGATCTTCTGGACCGTATTCAAGACAATGCTGAAGCTTGGGAGAATGACAAAGGTAGAAAGTCAGGTATAAATTATGATTATGAATGCATTGAATCTTTTATAGGAACTGATGACTTTCAAAATATTAAAAATGCTTATGGTCTAGACTCTCAAGCCATTGCTTCTTATTTTAAGGCTTTTGCTTCCTACATTGAAGTGCCTAAAAAGAAGTGGAATAAGTATCATGAACCTTATAAAGATGTTGCTAAGAGTGTTCCTACAAGAAATACTGAAGTTTATACTGCTAATCATGTCTAACCTAAACCTTACTTTGAGAAAATGCCTTTCCCAGTTAAGATAAAGGAACATTCTATGATAGCTAGTATGGTTAATGAAAGTGCACATAAAGCTGTTGAACCTGATAAACAAATGGTTGATGAACCTATAATAGCAAATGTGAAAGACTTTGTTACTAAATATGTAGAAGAAGGACACACTATCCTTTGTAAGGATACCTCTAATATTGTTTCACAAAGTAGTGTTATGAGAGCTAGTATTCCTTTGTTTTCTATTAGAAGAAGTGATCATTGTCACGATGATCCTTGTGATAGTTATATTGTTAAGTTTATGCATGATACTGAAAGTTACTATGAAAGAGGGAAAAGTGTTCTTATGCATCTCAATAATATCAAGTTTCCTCGTTTTATGCTAAAAGTTTTTTATGTTGCACTTCTTTTGCCTTCTTATGCTTGTAGCTTCTGGTTTCAACAACTTGTTTGTTTACAAAATTCCCTTGCATAGGAAGTGGGTTAGACTTAAATTTGTGTATTTTTGCTTCTTAATGCTTGTCGTCGGATTGATGACAAGTACGCCATGAGGGGGTCCTCGAGGCGTGCGAAAGAGAGGGGTGTGAGACGTACGGTATTCCAGGACGGTGAGCACACAAGTTTACCCAGGTTCGAATCCGCCGGCTTTGGACGGATCCTACTCCTGCTAGCAATCCAGTAATACGGCAGAGCCGGAATATGGGTTACAAGGGTTTCGCCTGTGCGAGTTGAGATTGTAGACTATTGAGGTGTGCCCTAAAGGCTCTCCCTAGGACGGCTTATATAGATATCCGACCTAGGGTTTACAGGAGAGATCTATCCGGCTACGACTAAGAGTTGGTTACAGAGTACATCTTGAACTACAAGTAACATTATGGGCCTAAGTAGGTAAGTCTTCTGGGCCTTCCCGTAGCCGGATTGGACTCCGTCTTTCTCCCTGACTGGGCCGCCGATGAAGCAAAGCTCTAACCTGAAGTGGGCCACCCTGGTTAGTGAGGAACTGTGAGGATACCCGGAAAGTATATCCCCAACAGCAGCCCCCGGAGGCCTCCAAGATCCAAAGTCGGATTTATCATCGTCTAGCTTGATCTTCGGCTTGCAGAATCTTGAAGGGTTCCTGAAACTTCACAACAAAAAATACGACCCGGGTCTTAAAAAATAAGTCGGACCTATCAACAGGTTACTCGGATTTTCCAGCTTGATTTCAAACTAAGCCGGAACTTGGTTCCTAACGCCACCTGACACAAGTCATGGTCAAGTCACGTGATCTGACAGGCATTCCGTCAGCATGATCGTTGGTGGGTCCGCGGTTCGCGGAACCGAGGCGCCATTTCAATGCGTGCACGGAGATCAAGGCGATGTAATCATCACGTGGGTCCTTCCCAGTTCCTTCCACGACGCGTGGCGGTTACACTGTAGCATTTGCACGAATCTTGGCGTAGTTAGGTGGATATAAGGGGTTAGGATTCTCTCCTTCTCCTTTCACCAGTCCTTTGCCTTTTCCTCTCCTCCCAATCTCCCTGCGCCCACATAGCTCCCTGTTCCTTCCCCACAGAACCCCCAGCGCCACCCATTCTAGGTCAACTGCTCGCCGGAGAAATGGCTTCATCTTCCTCCTCTGGCTTGGCGGCAGCGGCGACAAAGGAAGCGGTGGCAGAGAAAGAGAGCTTTCGCGGGATCTGGATTCCTTGCGCGCTCAACGATGAGGGTCTCAAGAATGTGGAGAAGGAAGGGCTCCTTACCGCCGGCGACTGGTGGAGCGGCTTCGAGGAAACCATCCCCAACCTGCGCGATGGCAAGCGGGTCCACTTCGGCACCCACCTCGACAGAGGTTTGTCGTTTCCTCCCTCGGAGTTCTTCTCCGAGGTGATTGATCATTACGGAGTTCAACTCCATCATCTTCCTCCCAACTCTCTCTTAGAGATGAGCACGTACGCTTCGTTGTGTGAGGGCTTTCTCGGCATTAGGCCAAGTTTAACTCTTTTCCGGTACTATTTTCATGTCCGGGGAAAATCCATTACCGCCGATGTTCCTTACATCACCGGTACTATTAGCTTTTCGCTTAGACGCGAGCGCGAGTATCCCAAAATTCTAGCTAGTGACTCGGTCAAACAATGGCCAGCCACGTTTTTCTATCATAGGGATATTCCGGCTCCCGGCAAAGCTACTGCTTTGCCGGCTTTTGTTGACGGAGCTGCCACGGCCCAACCTTCTTGGGACGAGGCTGCTCTGGCTCTCACCGATGATCTGATCCTTTCTAAGAGGCGGATCGAATACTTGATCAAACACAAGGGACTGAAGGGATCCGATTTGGTCCAATGTTGGGTCTCACGCCGGATCCAGCCCCTTCAGTACCACGGGGATCGACTGATGCACTCCATCACGTCGTCCAAGAATGACTCCCTCCGCATCAGCCCCAAATCCTACACCACTCAAGGCTACATAAGCCAGATCAAGTGCCTGATCAGGGAGCAGATCGAGAGGAGGATCCCGGAGGTTTCTCTGGATATGCATACGGCGGAAAACCCCGTTGTGCTGGTAAGCTTCCATCAGTACACCTTTTATGTGTTTCAATCTTTGAGTTACACTACAATGCTGATATGTTTTCTTATTTTCAGCTTGCTGACCTCCCCGAGTCGGAACTTGCTCCGCTCGAAGGATATCCTCCTGAGTTTTCTCAGGAGACAGAGGTGGTCCCATTGCCGGACCTTGCGCTCAAGAAGCGTAAAGCTCCGACAGTGGCCGTTGGCACAAAGGAGGTGCCCGTCATGAAGAGGTAACTTTCAATCACAACTTCCGCCTTTGTACTTTACTCGAATTTCCTTCCGAGATGTAATGTTTCCGACTTTACTACATTCTCAGAGCAAAACCGCTTCTTAAGGGCAAGGGGAAAGGAATTTCTTCGAAGCCCTTGCGACAGACGAAGCTTACCATAGCTTCCCCTGTCGTGGCTCCTCTGACTCCTGCCCCTCAACCTTCTGCAACGCCGGTGACCATTCCTTCTCCAGTCGTCGCAGAAGATCCGGCTCCTTCGACGGAGCCTGCGATCCTTGAATCGCAAACTGACGTCACCATGGGTGAGTCAGATCTAGATAAGGGTGAACCCTCTTTGGGTAATGATCCCTCGGAAGAAACCTTCACCGAAAACCTCATCAGCAATCCGGGACTTGCCAAGTTTGGCCTATCTCGGAAATCTACTGAAGAAATCCAGCAGCTCGCCAGGAAATGCCTGGAGAAAAGTACTTTATCCGTCGAAGAAGAAGCGCAAGAAGAAGAGGAGGTCAAGTTCTCCGACCTTCTCGCCTAGGTGCGCCTTCGCGACGAGAGGATTAGAACTGGTGAGCTTCCAACAGCCCTAGTGATTCCTCTGACTCTCGCCGAAAAGGTGGCCGCTGAAGTGAACGCGGGTTGGATAAACTCACTCGCGAACAATATGTAAGTCGGAATTCCAACTCCTATTTTTTCCTTTATTTTATATCATATCCTCTAGCCCCCAAGCATGAAGTAGGATATATAATCCGGGTTTATGCTTCATTAGGATGCCAAAGAATGAACTAGTGTAGCCCCCAAGGCTCGTGCTGATATTAGCAAAAATATTAGCCTGAGTCTTAAGTAGCTTTCTGACTTTGGATATTCTGACTTACAGAAAGTATGTTCCTATAACCAGGATTTACTGAAGAATGTCTGCAATAAGTGGAGAGAGATCAAAGCTCTCTGGCTTAAAAATGCCGAACTTAAAGTTGCCAAGGATGAGACCGAAGGTAAACATTCCGAGATTCAAACCTTGTCTTTGTTTTTTCAATGTCGAATTTTTCTGAATTGTTGTTCTTTTTGACTTACAGCGCTGGTGAACAATCCTGCGCCATGATCGAAGAGGCCGAGAACCTCAAGACCTTGGTGGTGGAGAACAAGGAGCTTCGCCAAGAGCTAGATAAGCTCAAGGTGGATCATGAAAAGAGCATAGCTCAAGTCCTTGAATCCTCCTCCATGGCTACTGAAGAGCATGATCGCAAGATCGCTGCTCAAGATAAAACAATCTCGGACCTCAAGAGTGAGCTTAGCAGAGAGAGGGACCTTTCCCAGGCGCTCTGGGCTGAACTCCAGAGTCTCCGGGAGGAGAGGACCAAAATTGACGACGTCATTTTTGGTACGTTCCATCTGTCTGACTTGTCTTTTTCTTCGACTTCTATCAATATCGGATTTTCTTAACTTGTTTTGTGTATAGGTCCTCTAAACTTGACGGACTCTTCTTCCACCGAGCCCCGCACCCACCGGCTTACCCAAGTCGGTGACCTGCTTCATGACTTCCGCCAATCCCTTGAGGACATCGGCGAAGCTCTCAAGATTCCGGACATGCACAACATGTCAGATTTTCAGGTGCGGGACAAGGCAAAGGAGATGCCACAACTTGTTCGAGACTGGAACATGTCCTACGCGCGGACTGCGGCGCAGAACGCTCTCACCATGGTCATGAGCCACCATGGAGACATTGAAATATGGCAAGTGACCAGAGGGTACTACAAGTAGATGAAGACGGCCAAGAGCAGGACCTTCAAGCCATCATGCACTCCTGCGCCGGATATGGGTGTCACATGGCTGACCTGACTAGCTACGAGACCCCTTTCTTCACCCACGTGGATACTCCGCCTCCTCCTCCAGAAGAATCAGCAGAAGTTTCCAACGATGAACGCACCAACTCGGATGCGGACATCTCGGAACGATACCAAGGTGGCGTCTCCAGCAAGCCGGCAGCTCCTTCATCTCCTCTTACATCATAGATTACCAGAAAGATTTTGTATTATCTGAAAAAACATGATGCGTTTGTAAATATGAAGTACTTTTATTTTGCTAGTGCTAAGCTTTTGATCTATTCAACACTTTTGGCTTTTAAATTTTTGCGTGCCTGAAATGTTTACGTAAGCACTTGTATTTTTTCGCCCAAACTTATCGTTTATCTAGCTTTCTGCCTCGTCCCTTTCATGAGCCGGCTAAACCTTCTGCCGGAAACTTTGCCGAGCAACGGAGCTCAATTGCTAAACCAGTTTAAACTCGGAAACAAATCCGACTTCCAGTACCAACAATTCACTACTTGGAAAATGCCCGCATCCAGCAATCAGACAAATAACCAAAGTAAAGACTAGAAATTTTAGAGTTATACCCGAAGGTAGCAATTTTAGAATCGGAAATCTAAACCAGAACGAGCATGAGCATAAAGTACTTTCAAGCATTCTGGGATTTTCGACTATGACATGATCATTCGGAAATAAGATGGTAAAAACTTCTCAGAAAAACTTGAGGCAACCAAAATTTTTATTTCTCACAGAACATGTACATATATATGATTACAAAGAAGGATAAACTAAGAATAAAAGGGACGTAGCTGAGCAATATTCCATGGTCTGTCTAACTCATCCGGATTTGTACTGCCTCCAGCTCTCTTTCTCTCCTTAGTAGCAGGTCTTTCTTTGACTGGCCTCATGTCAGTTAAGTAGAATGATCCATTGTGCAATACTCGACTAACTAAAAAGGGTCCTTCCCATACTGGGGAAAGTTTGTGCTTTCTTTGTTGCACAAGCCAGAGAACCAAATCACCTTTATTGAAAGATCTATTTCGGACTCTCTGGCTATGATACTTGCGTAACTTCTGTTGATAGGCTGTAGATCTCATTTCAACAACGACGCAAACTTCTTCGACTAAGTCGAGATCATTTTGTCGAGAAATTTCGGCATCCTCTTCGATATACGCGGCCACTCTAGGAGAAGTATGAATCAAATCACTAGGAAGAACTGCTTCTGCGCCATAGACCAAGAAGAAAGGTGTGTATCCTGTTGACCTGTTTGGAGTTGTTCGTATACTCCAAATTACAGAGGGTAGTTCCTCTGCCCAAGCCCCCGCAGCACATCATAGTGGTGCTTCGAGTCTCGGTTTTAGCCCTTATAGGATTAAACCATTTGCTCTTTCGACTTGTCCGTTAGCCTGTGGATGTGTGACTGACGCAATGTCAAGCCGGATATTTTGCTCGTTGCAGAATTCAGCCAATTCTCCCATAGAGAAGTTACTCCCGTTGTCTGTGATAATGCTATGTGGATAACCATACCGGATTATAACATCCTCGACAAATCTTTTGGCTGTTGCTCCATCACAACTAGTGACAGGTTTAGCCTCAATCCATTTTGTGAATTTATCCACCATCACTAAGAGGTGAGTAAATCCACTTGGAGCTCGTTTAAATGGTCCTACCATATCAAGCCCCTAGACCGCAAAGGGCCATGTTATAGGTATTGTTCGCAGCTGATCAGCCGGAACATGAGCTTGCTTGGCGTACTTTTGGCAGCCTTTTGCACATCTTGACTAATCGTTCGGCATCTGCCTGAGCTGTAAGCCAGAAAAATCCGTGTCTAAAAGCTTTTGCCACTAAAGATTTGGCTACAGTGTGGTGACCACACTCTCCTTCGTGGATTTCCCTTAAGATTTCCACTCCTTCTTCTGGAGATACACAGCGCTGAAAACCTCTGGAAATACTCCGTTTATGGAGCTCACCTTTAACAATAGTATAGGCTTTTGCTCATCGGATAATCTGCCGGCTCAGAACCTCGTCTTCGGGTAATTTGCCATCTACCAGATAATCTAGGTAGGTTGAGTCCAGCTGGGAATTATAGCCAGAACTGCTACCAAAGGTGAGTCGGATTTGGTCGGATATTCCTCATCTACTCCCTTTATTGAGGGAACTTTGAGGTGCTCTAGAAAAGCGCCATCCGGGACCTCTTTCCGCGCAGAACCTATCCGAGATAATGCGTCTGCTTCCTCATTTTCTGCTCGAGGGATGTGTTGAACTTCAAACCCTTCGAACAATTTAGATAGATCATCCACGACAGCTTTATATGCTGCCATGTGTTTATTTGCATTATAAATATCCGACACTTGTTGGGCAACAAGATCCGAATCTCCGTACCACATCAAACGTCGGATGCCAATATCCTTAGCAATCCGGATTCCATGTAGCAGTGCTTCATACTCGGCAATGTTGTTTGTCGCTGTGAAGTGGATCTGCAACATGTATAGAAGTTTATATCCTTGGGGTGATTTGAGCACCACGCCAGCCCCCGAGCCCCCTCGAGCCTTAGACCCATCAAAGTAGAGGGTCCGATATTCCGACTCAGGGAGGATCATGTTCTCTTTCGTCTCTGTCCAATAAGCGACAAAGTCAGCAAGGATCTGGGATTTGATTGTTGTCCGGGGTTTATACTCAATATCGAAAGCTGAAAGCTCTATGCCCCATTTGGCGACGCGTCCAGTGGCGTCACTGTTGTTGATTATATCTCTCATGGGAGCTGTGCTCACCACAGTAATTGGGTGCTCCTAAAAGTAATGCCGTAACTTACAAGATGCTAGAAAAACACCGTAAGCCAACTTTTGGTAGTGCGGATACTGCTGTTTTGATTCTGTCAGGACCTCGCTAACAAAGTAAGTCGGACGCTGCACCAGGTGTTCCAGATTTTCCTCTGGTCTCTCCACCACCATGACGATACTAACGACCTTATTTGTCGTAGCAAGATAGAGCAACATCGGTTCCTTAGGTTCTGGTGCTACAAGGATAGGAGCAGATGAGAGTACTTTCTTCAGGTCTTATAGTGCAGCTTCAGCCTCGCCAGTCCAAACAAAATCCTTAGTCTTTTTCAGGAGTTTGTATAATGGTGCGGCTCTTTCACCAAGCCGGCTTACAAATCGACTGACTGCAGCAATGCAACCAGTTAATCTTTGTATGTCCTTCAGGCGAGTTGGCCTGGAAATATTGAGTATAGCCTTGATTTTGTCCCGGTTCACCTCTATGCCTCTTTGAGACACGATGAAACCTAACAATTTTTTGGCTGGTATTCCAAAGAAGCATTTCTTCGGGTTAAGCATGATGTTGTATTTTCGTAGATTGGCCAATGTCTCCTCCAAGTCGAAAATCAGTGTTTTCTTCTTTTTGGAAATCACCGCAATATCATCCACATATGCATGTACATTGCGTCCGAGTTGGTCATGGAGGCAACGCTGCATCATGCGCTGGTACGTAGCTCCTGCGTTCTTCAGCCCAAAGGGCATCGTAACAAAACAGAAGGTTCCGAAGGGGGTTATGAATGAAGTCTTGACTTTGTCAGATTCCTTCATCTAGATTTGGTGATAACCGGAATATGCGTCGAGAAAACAGAGGAGTTCCGAGCCTGCCATAGAATCGATAACTTGATCAATTCTAGGAAGAGCGAACGGATCTTTTGGACAAGCCTTGTTCAAGGCAGTATAATCAACACACATCCTTAAATCAGTGGTGTCCTTTTTAGGGACCATTACAGGGTTGGCCGACCAATCAGTATGGATGACCTCTTCTATGAATCCGGCTAACTCGAGCCGCGCTAGTTCCTTAGCTATTACCTTACGCTTTTCATCACCAAACCGTCGTAAGGACTGTTTGACGGGTTTAGCGTTCGGGTTTACATTTAGAGAGTGCTCGGCAAGTTCCCTAGGTACTCCGGTCATGTTAGATGGCTGCCATGCGAAGATATCTTGATTTGCTTGGAGGAACTTGACGAGCGTGCTTTCTGATACATTGCAAATGTATCTATAATTTTTGATGTTCCATGCTTAGTTTTATCTACTTTCTTGTGTTTTGTCCACACTTTGGAGTACTATTCATATGATTTCTTGGACTAACCTATTAACAAGATGCCACAATGCCAGTTGCCTGTTTTCTGCTGTTTTTGGTTCCATGAAGTCAGAAAATGAATATTCTCGGAATTGGACCGGACAAAAGCCAAAGTTGATATTTTACCGGAAGACTCACGGAGCCAGAAGACGAAATGGAGAGGGGCCACAGGGCAGCCACACCATGTGGTGGCGCGGGCTAGCCCTGGCCGCGCCACCAGGTGGTGTGGGCCCGCTGGCACTCCACCGACCTTGCCCTTTCGCCTATATATTCCTCCCGATGCGAAAACCCTAAATCGTCAAGCCTCCAGCCACGAAAAGTTCCGCAGCGCCGCCGCCACCGAAGGGGAGATTCGGGGGACAGAAAGTCTCTTGTCTGGCACCCTGCCGGGACGAGGAAGTGCCCCCGGAGCCATCTCCATCGATCTCCACCGCCATCTCCATCACCATTGTTGATTCCCATGATGTGGAGGGAGTAGTTCTCTCTCGAGGCTAAGGGTTCTACCGGTAGCTATGTGTACTTCTCTCTATCTATGCGTGATCATATTGTGATCATGAGCTTTGTAATCAAGTAGATCTGCTTTGCTACTCAAGTGCTTTAATAGATCTCTGCCCTCCCCATGTGTGTGAAAGTGACAGCGTGCTCACCATGGCGGCACTTAGGCTAGAGATTACAAATACTTGTTATGAGTTATATTTGGAGTTGGATGTCTTTATGAAATTGTGGTGTTTGTTGGACTCATCTAGTACTCAAGGCGACAGTGTGGGGTTTTCTAGATGGGAAAGGCTTACTTTGAGGTGTTCTGTTATAGCCCTACCATCGATTAGAGTGTCCAACCGGAGAGTAGTTAAGAGTAGCATCATAAAGAGAAGATATTTATATGAGAGTGTTCACTAGTGAAAGTATGATCCCTAGGCCTTGTTTCTAAGCATTGATACACCGTTTGCAATTAGATCTGTTACATGTTTGCTTGCTTCCATCTTTATTTCAGTTTGCCTTTAGTCTCTTCCACACCATCAAGTTATTTTCTATCACCGTTACCACTTATAATTATCCATACCACTTGTATTTCACTATCTCTTCGCCGAACTAGTGCACCTATACACCTGACAAGTGTATTGGGTGTGTTGGGGACACAAGAGACTTCTTGTATCTTGATTGCAGGGTTGCTTGAGAGGGGATACCTTTGACCACGTCCTCCCTGAGTTCGATAAACCTTGGGTGATCCACTTAAGGGAAAACTTGCTGCTGTTCTACAACCCTCTGCACTTGGAGGCCCAACAACTGTCTACAAGAATAGAAGTGCGTAGACATCAAGCTATTTTCCGGCGTCGTTGCTGGGGAGGTAAGGTAAAAGGTACTCACATCCTCCGGTGTGAGTGCTTGAAGTTATTTCCTTTAGATTCTGCAATTTTGTCTTTTTGTTTCTTGTTTTCACTAGTTAGGCTTAATGGAAAACAACAAAAAAATTAGAGAGCTTTTTAGTATTTTTCCTAAGTTAGAACTCGAATTGTCTGAAAAGAAAATTAAAAAACCCATGGAACTTTCTTTGCATGCTAATAGCAATGTTATTAGTATGAATCTTTTGAACACCTTTGTTACTAATGCTATGGAAACTTCTAATCTTGGGGAAGTTAGTTTTTATGAAAATGATCTTTTTAGTTCCCCAGTTTTAAAGAAGAAAATTTGCTCTGATGATACTTTATCTCCCATATGTGGTAATTCTAATGATACTTGTGATATTTTAAATCCACATACTGAAAGCATCCCTTTTAAAGTACCTATAAAAATTGTTGAACGTGTTATGAACAACTCTTATTTTGGAGATGGAACTGTCCATCCTGGTGATCATTTACTCTTTATACATGAATTATGCGGGTTGTTCAAGTGTGCAGGTATTTCAATGAACCAAGTTAAGAGGAAGCTATTCTCTTTATCACTTAAGGGCAAAGCAAGGGAGTGGTATGAGCTACTAGATGATCCTCATCATTTGGAGTGGAAGAAACTTGAATCTCTCTTTTACTCTAAATTTTATCCTCATGAAATTCATAAAGATAGGAATTATATTTATTATTTTCATCCTCATGATGGAGAAAGTATTGCCCTAGCATGTGGGAGATTAAAGTCACTAATGCTCAAATGTCCCATTCATGAGCTCCCCAGGAATATTGTTATTAATAATTTCTATGCAAGGCTTTCAGGACATTACAAGGACTATCTAGATACTTGTTTAGAGGGATCCTTCACGAGTAAGGAGGTGAAATCTAAGTGGGATCTTCTTGAAACAATTCAAAGCAATACCGAAGATTGGGATAACAACAAAGGTAAAGAACCAGGTATAAACTATGAGTATGATTGCATTAAGTCTTTCGCTGAAACTGCTGGTTTTCAAGAGCTTAGTGCTAAATATGGTCTTGATCCTCAAATTCTTATTGATTGTTTTAAAACCTTTGCTTCTCATATTAATGCTCCTAAAGAAAAGTGGGACATGTATCATGAGCCTTTTAAAGACACTTGCATGGAAAATGAATTGTTGTTAATGAAAGCAATAAACATGCTCAAACCTCTGAAAGGACTATTTCTTATAAGCATGTTAATTTTTGTGGAATATATGGACCTTGTGAGAATAATCAAATTGAAGGAGAATATTGTATCACCCACAGGAATGAAAAAACTAGAATGTGGTATAGGGCTTTAAATGATCTTGGTAAAAAGTTTGTGCCCTTTATCCTTTTATTTGTGAACTTTGCTTTGAAGTGGGTCATTTCAATTTTCAATGCTCAGGCCATAATAATAGCCCTTCTAATCCAATGAGTACTGCAAGTTTGTATTGTGATGACATGATCACTCCTAATCAGCATGATGAACTTACATTATTTTTGGGATGTGAAGAGTTATCAAGAAAAACCTCTTTGGTAGATATGAGTGCTTTTGATATGAATAGTGTCCTGCATGGTTGTCATCTTTATTGTGTTGATAATTGCCACACAAATACTTACATACAAAATATTATAGAAGATGATATTTTACCAAAATATGACAGGACTAATATGTGTTTTGAGCTTATTAATGAAAATAAGGAATCCTCCAAAGTTTCTTCTATTGTCTCTAAGAATGAACCAGGGTATATGGAGAAGCTCCCTTTCAAGCCTCTCCCTCCTAAAGATAAGAATAAAAAGAAGAAGAGGAGGAGTAAAAGGAGAGAGGAAACGGTATTTTCCCCTAAGCATGTTGCTCCTATTATAGTTTTTGATGATTCTGAACTAGATGATGTTCCTATGCCTATTACCTATAGTAGTGATCATGATTGGGAAAAGCACACTTCTTTTGATATTGAAAATCTCTTTGGTACCAATTCTGAAAATGATGATATTAATAATTGTTGTACTATTAGTGCTATCCATGATCCTTCCAATGATGATATGTTTACAAATGAACACACTTTGGAAGATAATTATTCTATTGCTTATGATGATACTACACCTCCAATATATGTTGATTGCAATGATGAATATGATATTTTCAGTCCACCTACTATTGAGGAGGAAAGTAATTATGATTACAATATGCCTCCTATATTTGATGATTATGGTGATGAAAATAATAATGATAGCTATTTTGTTGAATTTGCTCGCACTACAATTAATAAGAATGACTATGTTTATGTGGGGAGTATTAATTCTTTTATGCATGTGGCTCATGATAAGAATGTTTCTTGTGATAGTTATATTGTTACTTTTGTTCATGATGCTACTGAAAGTTATTATGAGAGAGGGAAACATGGTTTTATGCATCTTAATAATATTAAGTTTCCCCTCTTTATGTTGAAATTTTTGAAGTTGCACTTGTTTTGCTTTACTATGCTTGTTGCTTTGTGCTTTCATGACTTGTTTCTTTACAATATTGCTATGCATAGGAAGTGGGTTAGACTTAAATATGCTTTGAATTTGCTTCTTGATGCTCTCTTTCACTTCAATTCATATTTCTTATGTGAGCATCTTCTCAAACTATCATGCCTAACTTAAAGACGTTAAAGAAAAGTACTTATTGGGAGATAACCCAAAAGTTTTAGATGAGTCTTGGAAGTTATTACCTCTGTAATAACCTCTCCTTATCTTTTTTTTGCTTTTTGTGCCAAGAGTAACCTCTAATGAGAGAGAAGTAATGATTGGGAAAGTTGCTATCCCGAAACAGATTTCTGTGCTTCACCGTAAAAATTCGTGTAAAATATCCGTACGTCATTTTGAGGCGTGAATTTTTGTGCTTTTGCCCCAGGTTGTTATCTAAATTTCGTTAGTTCAACACTTTTAGATTTGAGCAACAGAAGAACTTAGAAAAAATTCGTCTTTACCTGCTGGTATGTTTTGACAGATTTCTGCCATTATTTGCATTTGCTTCTTGTTGGTTCCTTTTTGAGTTCTTTTGGGGAATTGAGCTTTTTGAGGGAAGTGCTACAGTAGAGTGTGTTTTAATAGAAGTTTTATTGGTGTTAGAACTGAACCTAAAGACTTATTATCTTGAGTGCACTAATGTTGCTAATAAAGATTGTGTGAAGTTTTGTATGAAGGAAAAATTGCAGGTGTATGGAAGGAACGAGTAATGAGATGAAGGATGGACTAAAGCTCAAGCTTAGGGATGCCACGCGTGTCACCCCAAGAAGTATCCAAGAAGTACAAGCGTCAAAGCTTGGGGATGCCCAAGGCATCCCCTTCTTCATCAATAAAAATCACAGGTTTCTTCCAAACGCTTAATTTTTTATTGTTTCATGCACAGTTGTGTTGTTCTTGGAGCGTCTTCTTTTTTGTTTTCGTTTTTTGGTTTTCGTTTGCTTGGTTTGCTTAATTTTCTGAATAAATTGGTTGGACCCTCTCTTTCATACTTTGGTTTTCAAATAGTTTGGTTTGGATTGGAAAAGAGTAGGAAAAGTTCATGGTTAAGTGTTAAAGAGAGTTTGTTTTGGACTGTGGCCTATGCTTTGTCATGCCATGCTTGATATTGTTTTGGCTTTAGGCTTAGTATTCTTTGCTGTAGCATGACTTTTTATAAACAATTGAGATTTCTTAATGTGCCTTGGATGAATCATGCGTTGTTTTAGCAGATTAAAGCATAGTATAGTGGTATTCTCCTTTGATGCTTTATTTGGGTTGACTTGGCGCATGCTCACACCATGTTATGACTATCTCAAGTCATCATAGCCTTTATGATCCTTTAGTTTTCAACTTGTAGTATCACTTTATGCTTTGATCAATGATGTTTTGTCGCTCTGCATGATTATGGCCATTATTGCTCTCTTAGTTTGTCGCTCCCAGTCTTTTGCTAGCCTCCACAACCAAGTATGAGTTCCACTCATGCATCCAAGACCCTAAACCAAGTTATTCCAAAGAGTCCACCATACCTACCTACTAGCTTATGCTATTCCAAGTATATTCATGTTTTTGTTTACCTTCCAAATTAAACTTGTTATGAGAAAACTAGTGATTAAAGCTCTCACGAACTTGATGGCACACTTTACTTTTTTTCATCTAATAAACTTGAACCATTGGGTCCTTCTTTGTTGCGCATATGCTTGCGCTTTATAAGTTGAAATTAGCAGAACCATGTATCATGGGGAACGCTTTCAACATTGCACTTGTACTTTGTACCCCGTTGATATCATGTTCTTTTGCTTATGGATCCCGGCGGTGTGAAATAAAAGTGGAACTTGTAAGATCATGGAATTTGTATGTGTGTTAGAGAAACGCCTGGGCTGCTAGCCTAAGCCATGCCTAATCATGGTGGACACTTGAAGCATCACCATAATGAGCACTCTATGAAGCATCCTCAACAAAAACCTATGCAAATAGCAAATAAAAAGATCGCTGAGATGCTCATTGTCTGCTTGCCTTGTCATTTTGATTATGGGAAAGCTCCCGTATCATGTGCAAGGGGTACCCCGTTGGCGGTTCTTAATGATACACATGTACTTACAATGACAAGAGCTTACTCGTGACTGAAGTTGAGTAGCATGAGGATCGGTCTTCATAAGTAAGGGGCATGAGATTTCGGTTTATAACTTGTCAAGCATATCCTCTTAGGTGTGTCACTTTAACCTTAACCACTTCAAGATGCTTATGATAGGGGCAATGAGAGCTGAAAGCTACAAGTACCATAATTTTTGGAAGCTCTTTATGAGAGTTGAATCCCTACTTCCTTCTATGAAGGCCTTTCTTCCACCATTATATTGAGTCTCCACCTTCTATCTTTATGCAGCTACTTTGAGAGCATAATGGCCATTCTTAGTTCTATGTGCATTGTCCCAAGACTTGTTGATTGATGCTTACCTTGATATTGCTTGTTTTAAACTATTTGTATCTAGTCACTCTTATGAACTTTGAAGGTGTCCTATGCATTTATATTTGCTACTCTATTGAGGGACAAGCTGAATACTATTATGCTATGTTTTCTTTAAACGTCTTGCAAAGCATTGTTATTCATGAATCTTTTGTTTGTGACTTTTCATGGTGCATCATAGTTTCTTTGTATTATTGCTAGAACTTTGTCTTTCATGTTATGATTGAAGTACTATGATTCCAGCTTTGAATGTTTTACAAATACTTTGATCAAGATTATGATGGTGCATGTCACCTCAAAAATTATTCTTTCTTTTTATCACTTACCTACTCAAGGACGAGCAGGAGTTAAGCTTGGGGATGTTGATACATTGCAAATGTATCTATAATTTTTGATGTTCCATGCTTGGTTTTATCTTCTTTCTTGTTTTTTGTCCACACTTTGGAGTACTATTCATATGATTTCTTGGACTAACCTATTAACAAGATGCCACAATGCCAGTTGCCTGTTTTCTGCTGTTTTTGGTTCCATGAAGTCAGAAAATGAATATTCTCGGAATTGGACCGGACAAAAGCCAAAGTTGATATTTTACCGGAAGACTCACGGAGCCAGAAGACGAAATGGAGAGGGGCCACAGGGCAGCCACACCATGTGGTGGCGCGGGCTAGCCCTGGCCGCGCCACCAGGTGGTGTGGGCCCGCTGGCACTCCACCGACCTTGCCCTTTCGCCTATATATTCCTCCCGATGCGAAAACCCTAAATCGTCAAGCCTCCAGCCACGAAAAGTTCCGCAGCGCCGCCGCCACCGAAGGGGAGATTCGGGGGACAGAAAGTCTCTTGTCTGGCACCCTGCCGGGACGAGGAAGTGCCCCCGGAGCCATCTCCATCGATCTCCACCGCCATCTCCATCACCATTGTTGATTCCCATGATGTGGAGGGAGTAGTTCTCTCTCGAGGCTAAGGGTTCTACCGGTAGCTATGTGTACTTCTCTCTATCTATGCGTGATCATATTGTGATCATGAGCTTTGTAATCAAGTAGATCTGCTTTGCTACTCAAGTGCTTTAATAGATCTCTGCCCTCCCCATGTGTGTGAAAGTGACAGCGTGCTCACCATGGCGGCACTTAGGCTAGAGATTACAAATACTTGTTATGAGTTATATTTGGAGTTGGATGTCTTTATGAAATTGTGGTGTTTGTTGGACTCATCTAGTACTCAAGGCGACAGTGTGGGGTTTTCTAGATGGGAAAGGCTTACTTTGAGGTGTTCTGTTATAGCCCTACCATCGATTAGAGTGTCCAACCGGAGAGTAGTTAAGAGTAGCATCATAAAGAGAAGATATTTATATGAGAGTGTTCACTAGTGAAAGTATGATCCCTAGGCCTTGTTTCTAAGCATTGATACACCGTTTGCAATTAGATCTGTTACATGTTTGCTTGCTTCCATATTTATTTCAGTTTGCCTTTTGTCTCTTCCACACCATCAAGTTATTTTCTATCACCGTTACCACTTATAATTATCCATACCACTTGTATTTCACTATCTCTTCGCCGAACTAGTGCACCTATACACCTGACAAGTGTATTGGGTGTGTTGGGGACACAAGAGACTTCTTGTATCTTGATTGCAGGGTTGCTTGAGAGGGGATACCTTTGACCACTTCCTCCCTGAGTTCGATAAACCTTGGGTGATCCACTTAAGGGAAAACTTGATGCTGTTCTACAAACCTCTGCACTTGGAGGCCCAACAACTGTCTACAAGAATAGAAGTGCGTAGACATCACTTTCCTATGCGCTACCTAGGCCTACGCCTATCTGGGTCACCTTGAAGGGGTCATCATCCTTCAACGGCGCTTTCTTCGTCTCTTCTGATGCCTTGAATTCCGGATTTGGCTTTGTCACCTCCTTCTTTGTTGCGGGCATCTCGGACGGATCTATGCTCTTCTTGATCTCCTAGTACTCCTGGGCATGCAGCACAGCTTCAGCAAAGGCGACATTTCCATCCTCGCACTCTCGTGCTTTCTTCGGGTCTCCCCTGATGGTGATCACGCCGTTGGGACCTGGAATTTTCATCATATTGTAAATGTAACACGGACGAGCCATAAAGTCCCAGTAAGCCGGACGTCCGAATATAGCATGGTATGCGCTCTTGAACGGGACCACTTCGAAGGAAAGTGCCTCCGTCCGATAATTCTTTGGAGTTCCAAAGGTAACATCCAAAGTAATCTCTCCTAGGGAATTAGCTTGTCTTCTCGGGACAACTCTGTGAAAGATCACAGAGCTATGGTTCAGCTGGGTTTCCGAGATCTTCATCCGACATAGCGTTTCGACATAGAGGATATTGATGCTACTGCCACCGTCCATGAGGGTCTTGGAGAAACCATAACCATCAATAAGTGGGTTGACGATTAAGGCATATTTTCCTCGCCTTTGCAACTTAGGCGGATGATCAGCGTGGTCAAATGTGATTGCCACTTCCAACCAGTCCAGATATTGAGGGACAACCAGAACTGTTGCGTTGAGCTCGTGTAGAACTGCTTTCTTGACCTTTGCTGGTTGAGATCCGAGGAAGGTGACGTAAGTGTCCTTCTTGGTGGGAAAAGTCTTCTTCCCTTCCGGCTTAGGATTTGAAGCACCAGCTTCCTCCATGTCGGAATCTTCCTTGGTCTCTTTGTGTTTTTCGGGATTTTTCTTTCCCTTCTTCCGCTTAGCTTTGTAGCCCATGGTGTCATCTCTTTTGATGTCGTCATTGAAACGACATTCGGCGTTGGTGTGGGACGAGCCCCCATTGGCGTCTAGGTGATGCACACATGGATTATTGGCGATGTCGGCCCAAGAGTAGGTCTTGCACGGTTGCTGTTCTCCTCTACCTTGGACCCTTGAAGTCCCACGGCCATGCCCGCGGCCTCCGCCGCGTCCTCCTCGTCCTCCAAACCCAGAAACAGTAGTAACCACCGCTGTTTCCACGTTGGGTTTTTCTTCCGAGGTATTTTTGCGCTTCTGAGCTTGTTGCTTTGGTTGTCTTGCCGACTAAGGCACAACTAGGACGTTGAGTAATCCCTCTACATCGTCGTCATCATCTGCATACTTGCTCGCTGTTTCTATCATCTCTCCCAAATCAGTGACCATGTCACACTTCAAGCGGTGACGTAGTAGACCAATTGGGAGTCCTGCGATGAAAGCTTCAATCGCGGTTTGATCGTTTACTCCTTCACAGGTGTTCTTGGTGTCGATCCATCGTCCGAGGTGATCCCGGCAAGTTTCTCCGGCTTTCTGGGTGCAACGATGTAGGTCTCCGACTGAACAGGGCCTCTGATATGTGCCTTCGAAATTCCGAAAGAACGCACTTCGCATGTTATACCAGTTATGGATGGTGTTTTTTGGAAGTTCATTGAGCCATGATCGCGTCGTCTTTCGCAACATGAGTGGGAGATATCGGGTTGCGACGAGGCTGTTTCCACCTTTGGCGATGCAGCAAGCTTGGAAAAAATCCTATAGCCAAGTATCTGGCCGAGCAATGCCGTCGTAGGCTTGGATGTGCCTTGAGATAGCAAATCCTTCCAGAAATCTTGTAGCTCTGATGCGTGGTCCGAAGCACTTTGGGCCCACATAGATATCATCGTTTTCGTAGCACCACGCCTCTATGTTGGAATTGATCCTGTGCCTTGCGTCATTCGGGGATAGAGATCGTCCCGAATGTCGGCTATGGCTGCGATGCCTTGGAGCCGGACTTCGGCTTCTGCCGCCACCCTCCTCCACCGTGTCGTCCTCCTTGTCCCCCTTGGGAGCCGTTGTGATGACTGCTTGGTGGAGAGGGTGGGGCAGCTGAATTGTTTCCGGTTGATTGCCGGCCTCCGTCCGGAACATCATTATTCCGATTCCGGGGAGGGTCTTGACTATGACGAGCCCCCTGCCGGCTTGTCCCAGCATGGTTTCCGCCGTTCCTTCGTCCGTCGTTCCCACCACGGTGAGGCTCAGCCGGACGGCTTGCATGTCTAGGAGGTGGCATCTTTTGACGATCCTCCTCCCGACGTTTCTCTTTATCTTCTCCCCTTCGATCGTTAGACTCTCGTCGGGGAGGGTTCCTCGGATTCGATGCAGCGATGGCCTCTTTTTCGGCCGCTGGGGCGACGTTGCTCTAGTTACGCGTAGTTCTGTAATGCTGCCCTGACGATCCGGTTCTTGAATAGTTGTCTTCCCGGTGTTCGGGGCGATGATACTGCTCCCGGACGTGCTGGGGTCTTACGTCAGCCCATGACGGATCTGTGCGACATTGGTCGGAATCCGATACCAGTTTTTGACTTCTGGACAGAGCGACCTTTTGCTGCTCCAGTCCCTTGTTGAGTAGTTTGATACCCAAACGGATGTCCTCTGGTCCTGAATTAGCCGATAAAATTTCCCGGGCCACCACGGTATTCTGCACTAGGGTTGGATATACCCAATCTCCTTTGCTGTCTTTTCATGGCTTTCCCATCTCATCCCCGAAAAGGACGGCACGGACATGTGGGAATTGGTCGTCATTGGTGTGACGCTTCTGTGTCTTCTGATGCAACCGAGACATGTGTCCTTAGTTTCCATGCGTTTCTTCTCCACCTCGATGTTTTTGGCTTCATCGAGGAGTTGTTGACGACGCGCTTCTAGGGCTTGGGCCCTTTCGTCCAGCTCTTCAGCAGTAAGTTCTGCAGCTGTAGGGATAGGTGTGGTTAATGCAGCATCGATGAGTTTACGCGCACCTTCGGTGATCACGTGTCCATCCACCGATTCTTCTTTTTTGGCTCTTCTGGGATAAGTGCTCCATCCGAGTCTTCTTTGTATTCCTCGGCAATCACCTCCTCTGTCAGAGGGTCTTTTGCCGGGGTTTTGTTCTTCTTGTTCTTCTTCTTTGCCTTCTTGGCAGCGCCGGTAGCAAAGACGACTTTGGGTCCGTTTCCCGGAGTCAAGCTCTGATCGGTACTTTCGGACATCTGGACTTCGGGATTATCTCCGACGTCCATGTCATCCTGTGCTTTGGGAGAATGTTCCCTGGATCCTTCATCCATGGCTTCTCCTTCTTCTACAGCTTTGGAGTTATACTCCTCTTCATATTCCACGGAGAACTTTCGGAAATCTACTAACGTCATCGATTCATCCAAGGACGCGGGTACGTCAACGTTTGTTCCAATTGCCTCCAGCACAGAGTCGGTGTTTTCTCCAGCATCGGCAGAGCCGGATCCAGATTCCACCTATCCGACGAAGTGCGACGCGTGCTTCCTGAGGTACCTGCGGCTTTCACGATCAGCCATGTCGAAACTTTTGATGGTCTCGAGGATTGCATCCGCTCTTTCGCCTTGTAGTATCATACGTCTTAGTGTGTACCTCCGAAAAGGCCTGTCTGTCCCGGCGTCGTTAGAGCCGGAATCAGTGTCGTTGATATGCTCCTCCTGAATTTCGACTTCCACGGGTGGGTCGATCGGGGATCCGGCTTCTCTAGGGAGATCCACTCCAGATTTGACTTGGACCGCTAGGTCTTCTTCAGGCTCGGATTTCTCCACTATCTCCGCAACTGGTGCGGGTTGGGTGGGATTAGGGCTTTCTGAGATCTGGACTGCCGCCTCTGCGGACAAAGGGGACCCAGAAGATTCTTCTGCCTCTATCATCACCGCTGGGGTGGGTTGGGCATTTTCAGCGAAACCGATGTAAACATCGATCTCGCCAAAAGACATGATTGTGTAGGTAGTCACGGCCTCCCTAGCCGGAATCCAAGTCTCGTCGAGAACGATGAGAGGGACATCGCTGGCGTAGAGGATGCGACCGACGGCGATAGTCTCGCCGATTCCGATTCTTGCAGATTCCGCCCAGAACGCAGATCCGAAGCTCACTTGCCCCACGGTGGGCGCCAACTGTCATCGGATTGATGACAAGTACGCCATGAGGGGGTCCTCGAGGCGTGCGGAAGAGAGGGGTGTGAGACATACGGTATTCCGGGATGGTGAGCACACAAGTTTACCCAGGTTCGAATCCGCCGGCTTTGGACGTATCCTACTCCTGCTAGCAATCCAGTAATACGGTAGAGCCGGAATATGGGTTACAAGGGTTTCGCCTGTGCGAGTTGAGATTGTAGACTATTGAGGTGTGCCCTAAAGTCTCTCCCTAGGACGGCTTATATAGATATCCGGCCTAGGGTTTACAGGAGAGATGTATCCGGCTATGACTAAGAGTTGTTTACAGAGTACATCTTGAACTACAAGTAACATTATGGACCTAAGTCGGTAAGTCTTCTAGGCCTTCCCGTAGCCAGATTGGACTCCGTCTTTCTCCCTGACTAGGCCACCCGTGAAGCAAAGCTCTAACCCGAAGTGGGCCACGCTGGTCAGTGAGGAACTGTGAGGATACCAGGAAAGTATATCCCCAACAATGCTCTCTTTCACCTCAATTCATATTCTTATGTGAGCATCTTCAAAATTATCATGCCCATCTTAATGGCTATAAAGAAAGAGCTTTTTGGGAGACAACCCAATTTATTTTTTCTTTCAGTTTGTTTTTTGTTTCTTTGAGTCTTGTAAGTTATTACTTTGGTAATAACCTCTCTTTGTCCTTTTTGTTTGGTTTTTGTGTCAAGATCAACTTCTAATGAGAGAAAAGTAATATTTGGGGAAGTTGCTGTCCCAAAACAGATTTTTGTGTTGCACCGTAAAAATTCGTGAGAGATCTCTGTATGTCAGATTGAGCTGTAATTTTTTGTGCTTATTCCCCAAGTTGTTGTTTAACTTTCGTTAGTTTCGCACTTTTTGTTTGAGCAACAGAACATTTTATAAAAAATTGATCTTTACCTACTGGTCTGTTTCGACAGATTTTGCCACTCTTGCATTCGCTTCTTTAATCGATTTCCTTTTTGAATTCTTTTTGGGTTTTCAGAAGGAGTTGCTACAGTAGCTTATGTTTTGATGGTTCTTAGTTGAAGTTGAACTCAAAAGGTTTTATCACTTCATTTATACTAATGTTGCTATTGAGAACTGTGTGAAGTTTTGTGTGAAAGAAATTTCCAGGTAGTGGAGATAATGGTGTAATAAGGAAGAGAAGGGTTTTATGACTCAAGTAATAAGTGTATGAAGATGAAGATATCGATGATATTCAAGTGGTGACTCCGAAAGAACCTACTAGATACCAAATTCAGAAACCTGTAGAGCCCGCTTTCAAATAGGTAACAGTTCTTGTAAGAAAATTCTGCGAAAATACTACCCAACTATATTTTTGCAGTTTTCAGTCAATAAGGAAAGCTACGAAGCAAAAAAGGGACGGAAACGGAGCCAGGGTGGCTCACACCACCCTGTGGCGTGGGCCCACCCCTGGCCACGCCACTAGGTGGTGAGTCCACCCTGGACTCCGCCTTCGACTCGTTTTCTCCCAGTACCTTCCTTTTGATGTGAAACTTCGTAATATATAATCCCCCGAATCTCCCGAGGTTCGTATATCGTGTTTTCGGCGTGTTTTTGTTTCGATCTGTTTCTGCCAGGACATACTCTTTGAAGGTTTAGAAGCACAATGGTGCCCGCCAAGGATTAAGGGAAGGAGCCTATGGAGGAGGATCTCCAAGACCCCAAGCAGGGGCTGGTACCTTTAGTCTCTTGCCATGCATCAACGGAAGCCCTACGAGTCATTAAGGAGTTCTGCAATAAGTACCAAGACTTGCAGAGGAAGGTGGACATGCTTCAATGGGAGAATAATAGGATTCGCAAGATGATGGAAGATTTCCTCACGTCAACTAAGAAAATATTACCACCACCACCAAAGGAGTAATTCGTCATCAGGTTTGGCATCCCCTTGGTTTGTTCCAAGCTTGGGGGAGTGCCGCGGTATCACATCACTACCTTCTATCTTTTTACCTTTTTAGTAGAGTCATATCATGAATAGAGAAGTTATCATGTAGGATGGTTTGCATTAGGGAAGTGTCCCCTCTCTCGTTAGATATGTATCCCTTGGTGTGAGTTGCCGTTATGGAATATTAATGAGAAGTTATATCATTTACTCTTTTGCATAGCTTACATTATTTTTCAATTCGTGGTTATATGATTGATCTTGTTGTTAGTATTGGTATCACTTTGGGATCATTGAGTTAATTTAGTTGGTTTTGGCAAACCTGGCTCGGTCAGTAGCAACACTATTTTTGAGAGTTGAAAGATAAGATAAAAGTACTCTGAAGAAATATAATTTCATCATCTTTCTTTCTTGATTTGCTCATAAGTTTAGTATTCTCTAGTTAAGATCTTTTGTGCTTCCAAGGAAGATTGCATGTTTGTCTTTATCACTTGTATGTTTGTTTGTTTCCTTCAACTCTTATACTTGCTACCCAGCCTTGCTAGCCAAAAACCTGTACTGAGAGGGAATTCTTCTCGTGCATCCACTCCTTAAAACCAAAACCTTTGCCATTTGTGTCCACCATAACTACCTATTAGCATTATTGCTATTCCAAGTAAATTCTTGTTTTATCTACCTCCCAAATTAAACTTGTTATGTGAAAAGTAGTGATTAAAGCTCTCACGAACTTGACAACACACCTTACTTTTCTTGCATCTAATAAACTTGAACCATTGGGTCCTTCTTTGTTGCGTATATGCTTGCGCTTTATGAGTTGAAGTTAGCAGAACCATGTATCATGGGGAACGCTTTCAACACTGCCATGGTACTTTGTACCTAGTTGATATCATGATTCTTTTGCCTATGGATCCCGGCGGTGTGAAATAAAAGTGGAACTTGTAAGATCATGGAGTTTATATGTGTGTTAGAGAAACGCCTGGACCGCTAGCCTAAGCCATGCCTAATCATGGTGGAAACTTGCAGCATAACTATAGTGGGCATTCTATGAAGCATCCTCAATAAAAACCTATGCAAATAGCAAATAAAAACA
Source organism: Avena eriantha (assembly GCA_910589775.1). NCBI lineage: Eukaryota > Viridiplantae > Streptophyta > Magnoliopsida > Poales > Poaceae > Avena > Avena eriantha. The sequence goes on along the minus strand of OU342746.1, from coordinate 298,699,451 downwards.
TCGCTGAGATGCTCACTGTCTGCTTGCCTTGTCATTTTGATTATGGGATAGCTCCTGTGTCAGGTGCAAGGGGTACCCCGTTGGCGGTTCTCAATGATACACATGTATTTACAATGACAAGAGCTTACTTGTGACTGAAGTTGAGTAGCATGAGATTCGGTACTCATAAGTAAGGGGCATGAGATTTCAACTTATAACTTGTCAAGCATATCTTCTTAGTTGTGTCACTTTAACCTTAATCACCTAAAGATGCCTATGATAGGGGCAATGAGAGCTGAAAGCTAATAAGTATCATAATTTTTGGGAGCTCTTTATGAAACTTGCAATCGCTCCTTCCCTCTGCGAAGGGCCTTTCTTTTACTTTGTAGTTGAGTCAGCAAACCTATTCCCTTCTATCTCAGCAAGTATTTTGAGTTGTTGTGTTTCATTCATTCATATCATGATTTATTCAATCATGTTTCTTATGTTCCTTGTTTTGCACATTGCTCTTATCTGGGTGTTTACTACTTTGAAAGCTATCATTGAAGACCAATTATTTGTGAACTCCAGCAAATTATCAACTATTCTTCGACCAAAAGCTAAGTTTGCCATTACCAATTATGATTCACTTTATGTGTCTTTATTGTGTTTCCTTTAGTTATTGCAAGTAAAGTTGTATAATAGTGAGTTGTCTTCTATTATGATCTATGTATTGATGAATGTGATGCTTCTTGTCCGTATTCTTTTATCGACTCTTCACTCCATAAACCTGAGGTCATGTTTATTGAGCTCAGTTTCGCTTGGGGACAAGCGAAGTCTAAGCTTTGGGGGAGTTGATACGTCCATTTTGCATCACTATTCTATGTCATAATTCACTGTTATTCATTGATATATTTCGTATTGAGAGGTGATACTTATGTTATTTCATCTGTTTTTGCATGGTTGATGACTTTTGGAGCATGGACCACTGCAGTCAGGATTCTGATGGAAAAGGTGATGTTTGGAGGCAAAATTCGTGAAGATCAGAAAATCCAGGTAAATATATGGAAAATCCTATTTTTCTAGAAGACGAAGGAAGCCAGAAGGGGGGCTAAAGATGGGCCACAGGGGGCCCACACCACCCCCTGGCGCGGGCCAGCCTAATCCGCGCCACCAGGTGGTGTGGCCGCCCTGGTCCACCCCTGGCACTCCCCTCTGGCGTATATATTCCTCCCGAAACCCTAAGACTCGGGGAGAGACCACAGAAAGATTCCGCTGCCTCTGTAGGGCGAAAAACACCGAGAGAGAAAGATCTCTCCGGCAGACAGATTTCTGTCGGGGGAATTCCTTCCCGGAGAGGGGAGATCGTTGCCATCAACACCATCATCAAGCTGGACTTCATCGGGATCATCATCATCATCATCACCACCATCATCACCATCAGCACCCTCATCACCATCTCCATATTGCTATAACAATTGTGTTGAATCTTGCATAGTTCATAGGGGAAACTTTCCCGATGTTGATTACTCTTTGTAGTTGATGCTACTGAGTCAACCATTGAATTATTGTCTATGTTCAGATTGTTATACATCATTATTCCATCTCTGATCATGATCCATATGATGTCTTGTGAGTAGTTCGTTTTGTTCTTGAGGACATGGGACAAGTCATGTTGTTAGTAGTGGAATTGTGTTGAGAAAGATTCAATAGTTTGATATTTAAGTTGTGGTGTACTTCTTCTAGTGGTGTCATGTGAGCGTTGACTACATGACACTTCACCTATATGGGCCTAGGGGAATGCATTGTGTATTTGGCTACTAATCGTAGGGGTTGCCGGAGTGACAGAAACCTGAACCACCGTTAGGAAACCATTGCACAAGGGACGTAAGGGTCTTAGAGTTTAAAGTTGTGGTTAGGTTTCTATCTTAATTACTTTCTTGTACTTACGGATGTTTGCAAGGGGTATAATGAAAAGTATGTATTAGTCCTAGAAAGGTCGGTACATTAGCACAGGTTCACCCACACAACACTTAGCAAGCTAAAGAAGATTAATCAACTATATGAAGCGAAAGCACTTGACTGTCTTCCCATGTGTCCTCGAGAACGTTTGGTCATCTTAAGTAATACAACCGGCTTGTCCTTTGCTGCATAAAGGATTGGGCCACTTGCTGCATTTATTCCTACTATCTTTTATTTACTCGTACTTTGTTTACTTGCTTTATCAAAAACCCCTAAAAATCCGTTTGTTAAGTATTTGCAGAGAATTCCTGATCCATACCACTAGCCAGCACCTTCTGCTCCTCGTTGGGTTCGACGCTCTTACTTATCGAAAATACTGCGATACACCCCCTATACTTGTGGGTCATCAAGTACATGCGGAGGCTTAGCAAAAGACTGGGAGTGACCAACTAAGAGAGCACTAATGGCCATAATCATGCAAAGTGACAAAACATTATTAATTTAAAGCATAAAGTGATATTACAAGTCAAAAAACTAAATGATCATAGAGGCTAAGGTGACTGATACATAGTCTTAACATGGTGCAAGCATGTGCCAAGTCAACCCAAATAAAGCATCGAAGGAGAATACCACAATATTATGCTTTTGTATGCTAAAACAACGCATGATTCTTTCAAGGCACATTATGCAATCTCAATTGTTTGGAACAAGTAATGCTATAGCAATAATTACAAATCATAAAGTCAAAGCAATATCAAACATGGCATGATAAAGTCTAGGCCACAGTCAAAACAAAACTCCTTTTGTACCACTTATAAGCATGAACTTTCCTACTCTTTTCCAACATCAATCAACTTATTTGAAATATCATATATGCATGCGGGGGTCCATCAAATTTATTTAAGAAAAATAAACAAAAGAAAACTAAAATAAAAACGAAGACGCTCCAAGAACAACACAATTGTGCAAGAAACAATAAAAATGAAGTGTTTAGAAGAAAACCTGAGATTTTTATTGATGAAGAAGGGGATGCCTTGGGCATCCCCAAGATTTGACGCTTTTACTTGTTGAATATTTCTTGGGATGACACGGGTGGCATCCCCAAGCTTGAGCTTTTGTTCATACTTCGTCTTATCACATTATGCTTCCCCTACACTTGATAATTTTTTCCTTCATACAAAACTTCACACAATCCTCATTAGCAACATTAGTGTATTCAAGATAATTGGCCCTGTGGTTTATTTTCATCACAAGTAAAACTTACATTAAAACACAAGCTACTGTAGCAATTCTTTCTAAAATCTCAAGTGATCAAAGAGAACTCAAAGAGAAAGAGATTAAGAGGCAAATGCAAATAATGGCAGAAATCTATCAAAACAGACCAGCAGGTAAAAACCAATTTTTTCAAAGACCTTATGTTGCTCAAATCGAAAAGTTCTGAACTAACGAAAGTTATATAATAACCTGGTGCAGAAGCACAAAAAATTAACACTCAATCCGACGTTCAGAGATTTTTCATGATTTTTTACAGTGGAGCACAAAAATCTGTTTCGGGAGAACAACTTTCCCAAGTCTTACTTCTCTCTCATTAGAGGTTATTCTTGGAACAAAAACCACACAAAAAGGATAAGGAGATGTTATTACAAAAGTAATAACTTTCAAGACAAAAAAATCTTACTGAATAGAAATTTGGGTTATCTCCCAATAGTGCTTTTCTTTAACGCCTTTGAGCTAGGCATAGGAAGCAAGATTCAAGTATTTTCAAACGAAGAAGCATTAAGATTAATACCAGAAATATCTTCAACAAGGCAAGGTATCTCATCCAAATAAGTTATAGAGGATCCTCTCTCAATACTCTTGGGTTCACTTTTTTCATCAAACGGGTTTTCAGGAACAATCCAATCAAAATTCTTTTCTAGGGCTTCATGCATTCCTACAAGTTTAAACGGTATTGGTATTTTAATTTCCTCTCCATTGGGTTTGGTTTTGTTCATCTTTTCTCGTGTACCAATAACATCTACACATGAGCCTAACATATTAAAATGATTAAATACCTTTCTCGCTTCCTTAACAACATCATAGAACTCTTTAAGCAAAGTTTTTAGAATAAAATCTCTCTTTTCAGTATCCTCAATATATTTAAGTTTAAGAAACATTACTTGGATCATGGGGTTAAGGTTAACAAACCTAGACTAAAACATGTGAACTAAAGAAGCTGCAGCAATTTCATAATTTGGAGCAAGTTCCGCTAAGGATCTATCCTCAGTATCCTCATACTTGCTAACATCATTAAAGAATTCTTCAATATTATCTTTCCCAATTATAGAGCCACTACCTATTGAAAGGTCTTTCAGAGTGAACTTAGGTATCAACATGGTGAGGTAAGAACGAAGTAACAACTATAGAAAGTAAAAAAATGTATTTTTGATAAAAGAAACAAACCAGTACAACTATTTTTTGTGTTTTTGATAAAGAAACAAGCAAACAAAGCAAAAATAAACTAAGCAAAACAAAAAAACAAATTAAAGAGATTGGTTATGAGGGACTCCCCTTGTGAAGATGTTCTTAACTCCCCGGCAACGGTGCCAGAAAAAGTACTTGATGGCTCAAAATGTAGAGCTCGTTGGTAACCCCAAGAGGAAGGTATGATGAGCACAGCAACAAGTTTTCCCTCAGTTATGAAACCAAGGTTATCGAACCAGTAGGAGCAAGGAAACAATTGCAAGGTGTTGCTGGCAACTTGGAATCCTACACAACACAACCACATAACTTTGCTCCCAACTTACAGTGAGGTTGTCAATCTCATCGATTTTGCTGAAAACAAAAGATTAAACGTATTTGTGTGAAAGATAGTAATTTCTTGTAGAAAGTAAATAGTAAATAGTAATAGTAGAAGTTATAGCAATGGTAAAAGCATGAACCGGGGTCCATAGTTCACTAGAGGTGATTCTCCTTAAGATAGATAACATGCTAGGTGAACAAATTACAGCAGGGCAATTGACAGATTCGAGAAAGCATACAATGCATATACCAGACATCTTGACTCCTATGATATTTGATTGGGCATTACAACATTATACATAGACCGTAATCCAAATGTATCTATGACTAATAATCCACCTTCAGGTTATCATTCGAACCTCTTCTAGTATTAAGTTGCAAGCAACAGATAATTGCATTAAGCAAAGTGTGTAAAGTAAACAATACGATTGTCCCATGGACAAAGGATTGATGTTTTCTCCCTAATAGCAACAACACATCTAGCACCTTAGAGATTTCTGTCACTTCCCCATATTTACTAGAGGCATGAACCCACTATCGAGCATAAACACTCCCTCTTGGAGTTGCAAGCATCTACTTGGCCAAGATAGTTACAAACAACGGAGAGCATGCAAGATCACAAATAACATAGACATGATAGAATCAATAATCAATCTGAAATAGCATCTCAATATCCATCGGATCCCCGCAAACACAATATGTAAGATTACAAATAGATGATCTTGATCATAATAGAGCTCACAAGATCTAAACATGATAGCACAAAGGAGGAGAACCAACCATCTAGCTACTACATGGACCCATAGTCCAAGGATGAACTACTCACGCATCACACCGAAGGCAGGCATGGTGATGAAGAAGGCCTCCAGGGTGATCTGTCCCCTCCGGCAGGGTGCCATGAAAAGCTTCAGATCCCTCCCGATCTGGGGATGGAGATGACGGCGGCTATAGACTCTTTCGTGGAAATTTGATCGGGTCCGTGGGGTTTTCGTCTCGGGAGGCTTTTATAGGCGAAGGGGCAAGGTAGGTGGAGCACCAGGGGGCCCACACCCCCTGGTGGCGCACCCTAGGGCTGGCCGCGCCGCCACCAGGTGTGGCCGCCCTGGTGCGCCACTTCGTCTCCCCTCTGGACTCCGTGTTCCTTTTGGTAAAATATTGACTTGGGCTTTTGTCCGGTCCAATTCCGAGAATATTTCCTTACTAGCTTTTCTGAAACCAAAAACAGCAGAAAGCAGGCATCTGGCACTGTGGCATCTTGTTAATAGGTTAGTCCCATAAAATGTATAAAAATACCTCAAAGTGTGAACAAAACATAAGAAAGTAGATATAAAGCAAGCATGAAACATCAAAAATTATAGATATGTTTACGACGTATCAATGTTTTACCGAGTTCCTCCCAACAAGGGAGTACGTCTCATTGGATGGGTGGGCGGTACTAAGATCACCAACGCCACAAGAGGCCTCACCCTATTCTCCCGAGCACCCACCACACGGGCAAGCACCCGTTCCACTATGGGACACTTGCGGGTGGTCATCGAACCCATACAAGATTGAGGCTATCTCCACAACTTAATTGGAGGCTCCCAATGATGCAGCCCGTCCTACGGACGCTCCTACATCTACACCAACAAGTCCCCCAAGTGGACCCATGACTCGTGCTCGAGCCAAACTCCTTCAAGCTAAGGTGAACTCGCTCCTATCCTCGTGCCAATTTGATACATCCTTGGATGGTGTGCTACTTCATGCAACTACTCTATGCATCATCAGGTACGAAGCACCAGCGCATCACCAAGCAGATCGTGAAGCAGAAGACACTGGAGCTGCTCAAACCGGAGTCTTCGGTCTGAGCACACTGGAGTCTCTGGTCCACCAAAGTCTCCGGCCTGAAGACACCGGAGTCTCCAACCCCACCTCCGGTCTGCCCCCAGAATCGAGCTCGAGGACAATCTGAAGACCCCTCCGGAGGCTGGTCTGGAGACTGACCGGAATCTCCGGTCCACCACACCGGAGTCTCCGGGCTGACCGTCGCCAGGCATGTAAAAGGCCTTTGGGCCTTCGGCCCATGTACCCCTTAGTCCGCCCAGAACTTGTCTTTTATTCCTAACGTACCCCTGACTGTGTGGCTGGCCTATATATAGCCCCCACCTCTATTGTAAACCCTAGGCATGATATTGGAATTAGTGGAAACCCCTTGTGGATCTATCTAATTCTTGCCTCATGCTCCTTGACTAAGGAGCACCAATATCCCCAAACCTCGTTGGAGCCTCCGCGTTGTACAAGGCCTAGGCATCGGAGTCCCTTTGCCTAGACGTCAAGATCTCACCGAGTCTCCCATCTCGACGTGCCGGTTCAAGAGAGTGTCCTCCGCCCGACGCCGATCCTAGGGATTGCGCCAGACCGGTCACCGCCGACGTGAGCTATTGGTGTTTATCGTGGTTTTGCGTGTGTGTGTTCATCGTGTTCTTCGTGCGTGTGTTTGTCGTGTTCATCATTCCCTCCTTCCCCCGCACTCCACCCTCGATTTGAAAGGGAATCATGAAAGATCGGGCCACCCTAGAGGTTTGCCCTCAACATATTGGTATCAAGAGCTTCGTTGCTCATGATTTCCCCCACAAAATTTTCTTCTATCCACCAAAAATTCGAAAATCCCCAAAAAAGAGCCCCAAATTTGCCTTTGGATCGATCTCTTGATTTGGAGTGTTATTTGTGGTTTTGATCCGACCAAACCTTGTCTTAGGAGTTGGTCCAGCTTTATCCTGCGTTTTCCCAGCCCAATTTGGCCATTTTTTCGCGTATTTGAGGACCCAAGGCGTGGATTTTCGCTCAAGAACACGAGCAGTTCGCGATCTGACTCCAAACCGGAGTCTCCGGCCAGCACACCGGAGTCTCCGGCCTACCCACACCGGAGTGTCCGGCCTGAAACCCCGGAGTCTCCGGCATGCCGCCTAATTTTGACAGTTTTGCCTCTAATCTTGCATTGGCTAATTTCCTCTTGTTTGTTTGTGCCCATGTGCATGTCGCCAACTAACAGCAAGCCTCCGCATCAACAAACCCCGCGCTCATCGACACCACGGCCCACGAACATCATCCCACACCACCAACGCCAAGTTCATCATCAAAGAAGGTATAACTTGCGTCACCTTGTTAACCCCTATCTTCCTTTGTGTGTACCTATCCCATGAGAGTGGCTCATCTTGTGTTTGCTTGAGCATTGTGCATTTGTCCTTGGATAGTGAGAGTGCAAGAGCAATATCAAGTGTGGCTAGGTAGAATCAAGGGAGAGTAAAAGAACGAAAGAAAAAAGATACAAAGCAAAAATAAAAATAAAAATAGTCTCCCCTTGCAAAAGAGAGTCTCAAAGCTTGTAAGCAAGAGAGAAAGACGAGCGCCCAAGGCAAGTGCACAAATCCGTTGCTCACTTTTCTTCTTTGCAAACGAGCCACAGTCTCTCCTTGCATTGGCATGACAACGAGCTTAGTCTTCGTTAGGACATTTTGTTTGCTCATTTTCATAGTCGTGTCAATCCCAACTTTCTACACGTGTGTGTACATAGTCGTAGGTTCCCGTCACCCTTTTGAGTTGTTGACCTTCGCCTTTGACTTGAGTTTTGTTGGATTTTACCCACTTTTGACTATCCCTTTTTTTTGGTTGGTTCTTTGGCATTCCACAATCCTAACCTACCACAAACAAGCTTTTGGGAGTTAGTTCGTTCTTTAGTGTGAGTTTTCTTTACAATTCCACTTTGCACGCTTATAGCTCTCACTTGTGGTTTCTAGTTTTGGTGCAATCCCCAAGGTGAGGTACAAGGCTAACACCACCATATTACACTTCCATATACAATACTTGTGTGTTTTGCATGATGGATAGGCACGGTGAGGCGAGCCAACCACTGCCCCACGAAGAAGATCAAGGACCGTACATGACGGGTGCAAGTCACTTTATCGTTTGACAAGAGTTCCGTGAACATTTCCAAGCCCTTGAGATGCGACAAGATGAGCAATTTGGCGAGACGCAAGCTGAGTTCAAGAACATCAACAACCGCTTCGACGACCTAGAACGACAAATGCACGCAATGCATCACAACTTCGGACACCAAAACGAAGTGCTCCAACGCTTCGTCGCCGAAACAAATGACAATCTTCGACGCCTCATGGACGGTATGGCAAGACCACGTTCACGCGCATCAAGCTCTTCAAGTTCTTTGCATCGTCATGCACCTCTTCCACAAGATCTACATCCAAGTGCTACAAGACGCAATGATGCCCCCGTGGTTGAAGATGGAAGTTCTTCGAACTATGTACCTTCCCCATGGCATGCCGCAATGTCAAGCTATGATGGTGATTTCTCTTCAAGGCCAAGAGCAAGGCAAGAAGCACACCGTCATCACACAAGGGCATTAGTGCTCCAACAAGAGCAACAACAAGAGCAACCACAAGCGCAACCGCAAGTCTACCACCATCGACCGCGACACATACTTGACACAACAAGTGATCACCCCAATTTGGAGAATCAAGCTCGTCATCGACGTGAAGATCTGCAAGATCCTCCTCCTCGTCATCAACGTCATGAACATCAACAACGACACCATGGTCATCATGAGGTGCCTCCTCCACATCAACAAAACTTGGAGCGTTAAGTGATACAAGTTGATCGTCGTCAACCGCGTCAAGAGGCTCCACACCCTCACCATGAGGCCCATGCTCCTCAACCACGTCAACAACCGCGCCAAGAGCAAGAGCAAGCTCCGCAACAAGGTCACGAGAACCAAGTTCCACCTCCCCAACTATAAGATCATCAACAAGGTCACCAAGCTCATCGCAATGACCGCAACAATGAAGAAACTTTTGGCAAGCTCAAGTTCACAATGCCCAAGTTCACCGGATCCAATGACCCCGAAGAATACCTCTCGTGGGCACTCAAAGTCGACAAGATCTCCCGCATACACAACTATAGCAACGAGAAGATGGTCGCTATGGCTTCGCTTGAGTTTGATGATTACGCCAACCTTTGGTGAGAACAAGTTCAAGTTGCTCGTGATGCAAGACAAGGACCGCCAATCACAACTTGGCATGACATGAAGGCTCACATGAGATCCCGGTTCGTCCCCGCGCACTACAGGTGTGACCTCTTCAACAACCTTCAAGCGCTTCGTCAAGGGACAAAGACCGTGAAAGAGTACTTCAAGGAAATGGAACTCAACTTGATTCGCACCAACATTGATGAGCGCATGGAGCAAACTATGGCACATTTCCTTATTGGATTGAACCACCCCATCAAGCGCATCGTTGAGTTCCAAACATATAACACCATGGTTGAACTTGTGCATCGCAACAAAGGCTGAATGTCAAATGCAAGAGGATATCAAGTACAACAAGCCCAAGACGTACTTCACCTACAAGCAAGCTTCAACCGCTACACCAACAACTTTCAATGGAAGCTCCTCAAGTACCTCCAAGCCTTCCTTCAAGCCCACACTTCCTCAAGGAAAACTGCACCCAAGTGCCAAACAAGCAAAGAGTAATACACCTTCAATGGTGAATGCTACAAATGTGGAGGCAAAGGACACAAGTCGGCCAAATGTGGAAACAAGAAATTATTGTTCATCCATGACAATGGCGACGAAGAGTACTTGAGTGAAGATGAGTTTGATGCCCGTGTCAAGGAAGCAATGGCAAGACAACGAGTGGAAGATGACCAAGAACTTCTCATGTGTGAACATGACGCAAGTCCATCGCTTGTCGTCACAAGGATCTTGACCACTCAAGCACAAGATCATGAAGACCAACGCTCCAATATCTTCCAAACACGAGCCGACATCAATAGCAAATCTATCAAGGTGATCATTGACAGAGGGAGTTGCCACACCTTGCTAGCACTGAGTTGTGTGAGAAGCTCAACCTCACCCTCCATCCACACAAGCACCCCTACCACGTGCAATGGCTAAGTGACCAAGGGTCTGTGAAGATCAAGCATACCATATCGGTCTCCTTCGCCATTGGTCCTTACAAAGATATGGTGGAGTGTGATGTGGTCCCTATGACAGTTTGCCACATGCTTCTTGGTCGACCATGGCAATTTGACAAGGCTGCTCAACATGATAGTCACACCAATGTATACACCTTCAAATGGCTCAACAAAACATGTGTTTTGCAACCGATGACTCCTAGCCAAATAATTGCGGACAATGCAAAGGCTTTAGCGAGGGCGCAAAACACAACACCTACTTGTGAGAAGAGCGGTGAGAGAGAGAACCACCTCATAGTGAGTGAGAGCCACAAGCCAAACACGAGTGGAAAAAATAAGAGTGTTCTCCTTGCCACCAAAAGTAAGATGAGAGATGTTCGGAACAACCCATCCATCTTGCACTATGTCCTCCTTTGAAAGGGACTAGCGCAAGGAACTAATGAATTAACCAATGTTCCTCCATCTTTGATGAATGTTTTGCAGGAATTCAAGGATGTGTTCCCCGAAGAGGTTCCACATGGACTACCTCCTCTTCACGGCATCGAATATCGCATTGACCGCATCCCCGGTGCACCACTTCCCAACCGCGCCGCGTACCGCACGAACCCGGAGGAGACGAAGGAGATCGAACGTCAAATCAACCAACTCGTCTCCAAAGGTTTGATACAAGTTAGCACTAGTCCAAGTGCCGTACCCGTGATTCTTGTTCCAAAGACGGATGATACGTTATAGTTATGCATGGACTGCCGTCCAATCAATGTTATCACCATGCGTTATCGACATCCCATACCACGTCTCGATGACATGCTTGATGAGTTGTGTGGAGCCACTATTTTTTCGAAAATTGATCTTCGTAGTGGTTACCGTCAAATACTCATGGCTGAAGGTGATGAGTGGAAAATCGCCTTCAAGACCAAACTTGGTCTCTATGAATGGTTGGTTATGCCCATTGGTTTATCGAATGCCCCATCCACCTTCATGTGCCTTATGAATCACATCTTGCGTTCTCTCATTGGAAAAAGTGTTGTTGTCTATTTCGATGATATTCTTGTTTATAGCAAATCACTTGAGGACCATATAACACATGTCAAGGAAGTTTTGCAAATCCTTCGACATGAAAAGCTTTATGCTAATCTTCCCAAGTGCACTTTTGCTAAAGGCAAGTTGATTTTTCTTGGATTTGTCATTTCTTCGAAGGGAATTGAAGTTGATGTTTCCAAGGTAAAGGACATACGAGATTGGCCCATCCCAACAAATGTGAGTGAACTACAAAGTTTTCATGGGTTGGCCGGTTTCTATCGTCGCTTTGTGAAAGACTTTTCAACCATTGCTTGTCCCCTTAATGAATTGACCAAAAAGAATGTCACCTTCGTGTGGGGCAAAGCACAACAAAAAGCTTTTGACGAACTTAAAAAGAGGCTCACCAAAGCACCTCTTCTTGCTTTACCAGATTTCACAAAAACTTTTGAGATCGAGTGTGATGCTAGTGGTATTGGCATTGGAGGAGTCCTTATGCAAAACGGACGTCCCATAGCCTACCATAGCGAGAAACTTGATGGTGCTTGTCTTAATTATCCCATTTATGACAAAGAGCTTTTTGCCTTAGTTCGTGTCCTTCAAGTTTGGAAACATTACCTCTGGCCCAAGGAATTTATCATACATTCCGACCATGAGTCCTTGAAATACCTCACAAGGCCAAGCCAACTTGAGTAAGAGACACGCTAAGTGGGTTGAGTTCATGGAGTCTTTTCCATACATTGTTAAGTATAAGAAGGGCAAAGATAATGTAGTTGTGGACACATTGTCTCACAAACATACAAGCCTTCTTATGAGACTTGAAATCAATGTGTTGGGTCTTGAGGAAATAAAATCTTTGTATGCTTCCGACCCATTCTTTGAACCAATTTTCGCAAAGTGCTCCAATGACAAAGGAGTTGATGATTTCTATTTGCATAAGGGTTTTCTATTTAAACAAAACAAGCTATGCATTCCGAAGTCGTCGCTCTAACTTTTACTTCTCCAAGAATCTCATGGTGGAGGCCTTATGGGTCACTTTGGCCGTGACAAGACATTGGAGATGCTCTCCAATCACTACTTTTGGCCCAAGATGAAGCGTGACGTGGATCGCTATGTTCAAGGATGCACGACATGTGTTCAAGCTAAGTCGCAAGCTAACCCTTATGGTCTTTATATGCCATTGCATATTACTCATACCCCTTGGTCTGACATTAGCATGGATTTCGTGTTAGGATTGCCTAGATCTAAGCATGGTCATGATTCTATATTTGTTGTTGTGGATCGTTTTTCCAAAATGGCACACTTCATACCGTGCCATAAGACCAACGATTCTTCACATGTTGCAAATCTATTTTTCAGGGAAATCGTCCGTCTTCACGGTGTGCCAAGAACAATCGTCTCCGACCGCGACGTCAAATTCATGAGCTACTAATGGAAGACCCTCATGGCCAAGCTCGGCGTCAAGCTACTCTTTTCATCCGCATCGCATCCGCAAACTGATGGCCAAACCGAAGTTGTCAACCGAAGCCTCGGGACCCTCCTTCGTGTGTTGATCAAGAAGAACTTGAAGGATTGGGAGGAATGCGTCCCACACGCCGAGTTCGTCTACAACTGTGCCAAGCACTCAACAACCAAGATGAGTACATTCATGATCGTCTATGGTCTCAAGCCCCTCACCGTGCTCGACATCCTACCACTACCTCTTCATGAGCGCACAAACATGGCCGTCGAGAAGTGCGCACAAGCTATGAAGAAACTTCATGAAGAAACAAGAGCTACTATTGAGCAACAAGTCCTTCGCCAAGCCTCAAGGTTAAACAAGGACAAGAAGGAGATGATATTTGAAGAAGGTGATCTTGTGTGGATACACCTAAGCAAAGACCGTTTCCCCAAGGAACGCGACTCCAAGCTCAAGCCAAGAGGAGATGGCCCCTTCAAGGTCCTCAAAAGAATCAACAACAACGCCTACATCATCGACATACTGACCTCCAAGTACCTTGCAAGCAATACTTTCAATGTCAAGGACCTCTCACCCTACCATGGAGATTCTCAAGATGATAATCATGAAGAGTCGAGGATGACTCTTTCCCAAGGGGGAGCTGATGCAGCCCGTCCTACGGACGCTCCTACATCTACACCAACAAGTCCCCCAAGTGGACCCATGACTCGTGCTCGAGCCAAACTCCTTCAAGCTAAGGTGAACTCGCTCCTCTCCTCGTGCCAATTTGATATATCCTTGGATGGTGTGCTACTTCATGCAACTACTCTATGCATCATCAGGTATGAAGCACCAGTGCATCACTAAGCACCCTAGGATGGAGATCAAGGAGCAGGTCGTGAAGCAGAAGACGCTGGAGCTGCTCAGACCGGAGTCTCCGGTCTACGCACACCGGAGTCTCCGGTCCACCAAAGTCTCCGGCCCCACCTCCGGTCTGCCCCCAGAATCGAGCTCGAGGACAATCTGAAGGCCCCTCCGGAGGCTGGTCTGGAGACTGACCGGAATCTCTGGTCCAGACCGGAGTCTCCGGTCCACCACACCGGAGTCTCCGGACAGACCGTCGCTAGGCATGTAAAAGGCCTTTGGGCCTTCGGCCCATGTACCCCTTAGTCCGCCCAGAACTTGTCTTTTATTCCTAAAGTACCCATGACTATGTGGCTGGCCTATATATAGCCCCCACCTCTATTGTAAACCCTAGGCATGATATTGGAATTAGTGGAAACCCCTTGTGGATCTATCTAATTCTTGCCTCATGCTCCTTGACTAAGGAGCACCAATATCCCCAAACCTCGTTGGAGTTTGCATCGTGCCTCCGCGTTGTACAAGGCCTAGGCATCGGAGTTCCTTTGCCTAGACGTCAAGATCTCACCGAGTCTCCCATCTCGCTATGCCGGTTCGAGAGAGAGTCCTCCGCCCGACGCCGATCCTAGGGATTGCGCCGGACCGGTCACCACCGACGTGAGCTATTGGTGTTTATCGTGGTTTTGTGTGTGTGTGTGTTCATCGCGTTCTTCGTGCGTGTGTTCGTCGTGTTCATCCTTCCCTCCTTCCCCCACACTCCACCCTCGATTTGAAAGGGAATTGTGAAAGATCGGGCCACCCTAGAGGTTTGCCCTCAACACCCAATAATCGCCACCAATGCCTCAATCTTGGGAGAGCTTCACAACTTAATTGAAGACCCCAAGAACACGCCACAAATGCCACACAACCATCTAGGGTTCCAAGAACCCAAGAGGGACAAGCTTCAATGAATATCACCGAACAAATCCTCTAGGGAGAACACAAACTGATGCACCTAATGCAAATGGCAAGAACACCACAAAGATGCCCCAAATCTTCATTCTCAAGTTCCAACAAGTCTACTAAAGCAATTGGGGGAACAAGAGAGGAAGAACACAAAGAAGAACACAAAATCCCCCAAAGATCTAGATCCCAAATATTCACTCACAAAGAGGTGATTTGGTTTGGTCAAATTGTAGATCTAGATCTCCTCTAACTTCCCCTCAAATATTGGCAAGAATCATTCGAGGGGGAGGGAGAAATCAAGCATAAAGGATTTGAGTCAAATAGGAAAAAGGCTTGAGAAATATTGAGGAAGAACCACTTAAAAGGGAGAGGGGAAAGCTTTTTACAGGGGCTCAAAGAATCAGCCCATTGGGGGCCAAAACGACATGGTTGGGCCGGTAGTACCGCTGAGGCCCGGTACTACCGGACCTAGCGAATCGAGCGAGCCAGGCGAGCCAACCCGAGCTGCAGGAGGGCGAGCGAGCGACCAAGAAGAAAGGAGATCGGGTCGGGGCCGCCAGCGAGCGAGCGAGGGATCAGGGGTACCCACCTACACGCGCGCGATGTAGCGGCAACAGAGCAAGGCGAGCTGGGGCGAGCGAGCAGCTATTCCAGGAAGAGCGGCGGCCTGCGCGAGCGACATCGGCCAAGAAGGTTGGCGCGGCGAGGCGGCCTAGCAGCGAGCTCGCGGCGGGAGCAGCCCACCAAGCAGGCGCGAGGGCGGTGGCCTACAGCGCGAGCGCGAGCGGTAGTGCGCGCGCGGGTCGGTGGCAGAAGCGAGCGAAGCGAGCGACAACGGGATGAAAGCAGGGAAGCATGGCAAGGTAGACTAGGCTGGCCTGGTACCACCAGTCCACCTTGGTGGTAGTACCGGTTTGATCCGATAGAGCCGGACGGGGCTACCGGGCGACACAGAGAGCCTGGCCCAAAAACAGATTTTTTCTTTTCTTTTTCAAACAAATAAAAGGCAAACTTCAAATATTCATAACTTTAGTTTGGTACCTCTGATTGACCCGAATCCAATTGCGTTGGAAAGAGGACGATAAGAGCTACCCAAATATTAGATATCACCAAGTGAGAAAGTATCAAGTATTATAATATGAGATACCTCACTCGGTGAGTATCCGTAAAACCTCCGAGATAAAAAATGCAACAAGGTATAAAAGGCAAATCCGTTTTTGATGAACAAGAGCTTGTTATGAAGATAACCAAAAGCTCTATATCCTCACATGGATAGGACCAACAAAAACCAAGAAAGATGATGCTAGGAATGCAAAGGTTTGAGCTCTCACCGAACGATATGATCGAGTTACTCAATCAAGGGCCCCTCTTGATAGTATGGTTATCTATCCTAAACCCGGTCTCTCAACTACCAACATGAGACCGGCAAAAGGGAAAACCTATCAAGATTACCTTTGCCTTGAGCAAACTTTGACCTTGTCTTCATCGATCCATAAACACCGAGGATGGCAAGCATTAAACATCAGATCTTCTAGAGATGGTGCATTTTGAGCTTGCACAACGCATCTTCTTCTACATTTCACCTACCTTGAAGCCAACATATGCTACAAGCGATGCCAATGGATAAAACCTAATAAGGCAACTCAATACAAACATTAGTCCATAAAGATTGTCATTAATTACCTAAATCACACATAGGGGCCCACATGCTCTTTCACCCTCCGTTTAGATCAAGCTCTCTGTCACACCAGTCGTCTCTCTGCTACACCAAGCTCCCCCACTAGCCGCCCTCCTTCCAGACCGAGGGCATCATCACACATCGACCCGAGCTGCTGCAGCTCAGTCCGCATCGATGAGTCGGCCCTACATCATCACCGCCTACCATCATGCCGGTGAGTACCACGCCACCCCTCGATCCCATTTCTCATTGTAGGGAATGGATGTGTCAGTTCAATTAGAATTGGTGTTTTAAAGATTTGGTTAACTATAGGACATACGTATAAAACATATAATTAGTGGATAATATGTGGAGAATTATTAGACATGTAGGACATAGATTTGCTTACTAATTCTCAGAATTCTTTAATAAGCTTTATATGGACACCACCATGCTCAATTTCAAGACACTGGAAGTCATCGCGGACAACATTGCTGCAACCGTGCAGACAAATTTAGCCCTAGAACATGTGTGTGTACAGTTCATAGTTATATATTACTTGCTAGTTAGATTTAGTTATTTATGTTTTTTCTTGTAGTTTTTTAGTTCCTTTTAAACTAGCTAGTATACTAACTAATACTTCCTCTGTTTCAAAATATAAAATGTTTTAGCTTTGTGAAGGAAGCGTATCTAGACTTCTTTTAGTATGTAAGTTCTCTCCTAACCTACATGAACCTACACAATAGTAGGGGTCTAGATACACTCAACCTACACACTAAAAGAAGTCTAGATACGCTTCTTCACAAAGCTAAAATATCTTATATTTCAAACGGAGGGAGTAACTTGTAATGTAATTTTTTATATAGAATATGGCACTATGTAAATTTTGCATGACTCGTTGCAAGGACTCACTGTCAATGGACTCACTTTTCACCATTCATCTTATACTGGGCTGTTTCGAGAATTCAGTGATATATAATAGTTATCTATTTCTTACAAAAATTGTACCTAGCTAGAAAGGTTTGCATTAGTTGCCACTTATTAATTTAATGTTTGCTTTTGTTTCATTGATTGTGGCATGCAATGCAAGGGCACAATTCAATGACCTCACATCAGATAGTGTGTAATTCCTAACTTATGGGCACAAATAAGAGATTAAAGTGCAAAAAGGGATAACTACGATTCACTTGGGAGGTGTAGGGTGGCGTCGGTTCATTTCCCGTAACTATCTCACCGGAGATGAGATGGTGTCCTTTTCCTTGGCACGAGATATCCTGAGAATTATAGTAATATATCTAAACACATCTGGAGAAGGTTAAGAAGATCACAATAAGTTATATTCGATTATCTCTCAAAGATGCAAACTTACCAAAGGTGATAATAAACATGTCCTACAAATCATCCATCCAAGTAATTCCTTCATCATGGCGCGATTCATCACCTGGTTGGCGAGGACGAATGTTGAGAGACGCTGTCGTTGTATTGGGAACAACAGTACCTAAACAGGTTAGATAGAGGTGTGGGGACTAGCAGGGAAGCTATCGACGACGTCCACAGGCGAGATTGGATACAAGCAAGTGTAGCTGGACATAGGAAGTACCCAGGTTTAGAGCCCTCGTGATGAGGTAAAGCTCCTACTCCTGCTGATCTTACTATGAGTGAAATACGGGCTACAAGTGCTCCTTGAGCTGTATTCTCTAGCTACTGCCTTAAATGCACTGAGACCAACCTTTTCTACTGAGGCCTTGCCTCTCCTTATATAGGCAGAGAGGCAACCGTCTCACTGGCCAGTCCGGCTAGCGGGCCCCACAGGTGGGTCCCAGCCGGCTGGTCATCCATAGTACCCGGAACAACTATGTCCCATCATAGTATGGGCGATATGGTGGTCGTGGGTACAGTGAACACCGTGCGAGCCTGTCGTCAGCATCGGGGCACTATTCCCACGTCACCCCGCAAAGCCTTCGGTATGGCCAAGTAGTTGCCAGTCTTGTCATCGTACCAAGGCGTACCGCGCACTGTGCTGCACGTCACCCTGTCCTCCTGATTGGTTCCGGCTATGCTGCTGTAGATGGCTGCTTCTCGCTGTTCTAGCTACTGTGAGGTAGCCGACTTGACTTTCTCATGTCCAGCTGTGCGCCGCCATCCGGGCGTGATCCGACTGCCATGGTTCTTGCCTGGTTGGGGTATCCAGAGGTCATCCCCCCGACACTAGCCCCCGAGCACGTGTAGATTTCGCCCTTAGGTGAAATGTGCGCGCGCTCCTCATCATTTTGAATTTTCTGGCCGGCTAGATTTGGTGGTTTACTCGTGACGTCAGTGCTGACGCCGGCCATGCGCGCACGCGCCATCATTATTCTGCGGTGGGCAGCATAACGTCCTGTCGCACGTCACCTCGGGAACCGCCGCCTGCCTCTTCGGTTTCTGCTCTGGGATCATCTGTGCGTCCTCTGCCTGCGCAAAGGATCCTGCCTTGTGTGGAGAGCGGGGTGCGCCTGGGTGGCCGCCACGTGGCACCACGGATGGTTTCGCTTCCGGGTCTTTAAAGGGATGCCCCGGGGGAGCGGTTTGTCCCTTCACTCGCTGCTACCTCTGTCCTCTCTTGCGCTCTTGCATTCCTCGCATCGCCTCACTCGCCACCATCACTGTAGTCCGCCGCGCCGCCCGTTAAGCGTCGCCGGCGGTACGGGCCACTGTCACTCTTCTGCGCGAACGCCTCCCAGCAAACTAGCAATGGCAGCTGAGCGGGGCTCCTGGTGCGGCTCCTCCATGATGGAGGAGCAGATCGAGAACTACCGGGCGACCCGCGTCCTTCCGTCGAAGGAGGAGGTGGAGGTGCAGCTCGCGCCGACGGGGGAGGAGTCGCCGCACTCGGTGGAGGGGGAGCGGGTCGTCTTCCTTTTGCATTTGGCCCGCGACTTCGTGCTGCCGGTGCACCCATTCTTCCTCACCTTCCTTGCCTTCTTTGATCTCCGCCTCCACCACCTAGGCACCAACGCCATCGGGACGCTGGCGCATTTCGTGGCTTTCTGCGAGAGCTACCTCGGGATCCAGCCGGATCTCAGGCTCTTTTTCTGGCTCTTCCGAGTCCGGCCACAGGTTCAATTCACCAAGGGGCCGCTGGTGACGTGCGGCGTCTCCTCCCTCTATTCCCGCATGCAGACGGGCTACCCCAAATTCTGGCTGCAGGACATGGTACGGTTGTGGCCGCAGTCGTACTTCTACGTCCGCAACCTCACCGCCATGGACTGGATCAACTTGCCGGCGTTCCAGGACGTGGAGTCCAACCGGCTTCAGTGGGATCTAAAGATCTATGGCGAGAAGACGGAGTCGGACGCGATGCTGCAGCGCATGCACGCCCTCGTAACCACTGGTCTAACCGGCCAGGACATCACCCTCAGCTGGATGTCCCGGCTGATGATGCTACTGCAGCAGCAAGCACACAAGATGTGCTTCTACTCCGGCCGGCTGGACCCGACCCGGCTGTCCGGCCATGATCCTCGCTACCACAACCTTAAGGAGTGGATGTGGACCATCACGAAGGAGCGGCTGCCGGAAGGCTAGAAGTTCGGGCACGCCCCTTACAGCCACGACCACCGCGCGCCCCGGGTAAGTCTTGCTAACCAGCTTTTCCTTTTGTGTTTCTTGCTATTTTTTCCATCTGACTAATCTGCTTGCTTCTTCTGTCCTTGGCAGATCTTCCCTTGCATGCTCCGAGAGGAGGGTGAGACGCCTCTTCAGAGCTTCACGCCCGACTTGCCCGAGCCGCGTGCTTATCGGTCCGGCGAGGAGTCAGATGGGGATGACGATGTCTTCCCTAGCCGGAATGACGAGCCGGCCGCCGATCCTCACGCGGAGGTCGACGAGGAAGAGGAGGCCGCGCCGGCTCCCGAGCCGTCACGGCGCCGCACGAAGGATGGCATCGCCAGCCGGGCCGGTGTCGGCGGGGGTAGCTCCAGCCGGTCTAGTGGGGGAGGGGGTGGCTCCAGACGGTCCAGCGGGGGAGGGGGTGGCGCCAGCCGGCCCCCAAGAGGAGCCGGACCGGCACCCTTCCCCCGAGTTGCCTCGGTCGTAAGAAGGGGCCGCCTCCGGTGGTGCAGGGGTGAGTTTTCTTGTTCTTAGTGTTTTTGCTATCTTCCACTCTTTTTGCTTTCCTTGTCTGTCTTTGGCTTATTTGTCTCTTGCTTTTTCCCTTCATTTTTCTGCTCAGCACGCTGGTTTCCTTCGGCGCTGCGAGCCCGGCGCGGACGCCGACTGGCTCGCCGCCCCGCGCGCCGCCCGCGTCTGCCTCCACCCCTCCTTCTTTCGCGGCACCGCCTCCGCCACCACCTCGAGTTGAACCTGCTGCAAGAGCCGGAGCAGGGCCCCCCTGCCGGCTATAGTGGTCCAGTCGAAAACGGTTGTGACCACCTCACAAAGCGGGGATAGCTCTCCTACGGGGGCGCGGAGGGCCGCCGCCGGCAAGGAGCTCGTGGTTGTTGGCGACGACAACTCCGATGACGAGCCATGGGAGGAGTGGAGGACGGCGGTGGCCACGGTGAAGGAGTCGTTGGTTGCCAACGCGGTTGACGACGACGCCTCTTCTGCCGCCTCGCTGACGGACCTTGCCGCCACCCTCGAGCTGGCGGTGAAGGAGATCCGGCTGCTCGAGGCCTCAGCCGGCGGCAACCGGACCCTAGAGCAGAAGCTTGCTGCCGCCAATGGGACCTCATAGAGTAAGTTCCCTTATCCGGAATCTCCCTTTTTTATGATAGTCGGCTTTTTGCAGCCATCATGGTGTGCGCTCAGCGGGAGATCGATTGTCTGAAGAAGGCGAACGACCGGCTGAGAAAGTCGAATTCTGCGCTTCGGCTGCAGAATAAAGACTGGCACACAAAGGTGGAGGCTCTGGAGGCCGTCGCCAAGGAGTGCGCCACCACCCTTGCCAGCCGGGCTAAAGCCTTCACCCTTCTCGAGGCCCAGAGAAAGGACCAGGAGAAGGAGGTTAAACGGCTGACGGTCCGAGAAAAGACCCTGGTGGAGGAGCTGATGTAGGTTGGGCATACGAACAAGGGTAAGTTTTCCCCCTGACTCCCCTCGTCTTTCCGGATCCGGTAGCCGGATCTGACGTTCCTTTTTTCTGACAGCTTTTTATCCCGGCGTAGACCTGCTGGCGTACAACCGGCCGGGAGAGCAGCCGACGGCCCAGGAGCTGGTTGTCCTTCTCGGCGAGGAGGCTGCCAAGCTTTGTCAGGCGGCGCAGGCCATCTTCTCCTTCCTGTAGCCGGATTTTCTGGTTCCAGAGAGGATGGCGCAGCTGGCCGCCAAGGTGGCGGAGGTGTCGGCTACCATTGACCGGCTGAGGGACTTGGCAGCGCGGGGCCGGGGCGGAGATGGCCTTGGCCCTCATGCTGTCTTGGTACAAGGACGCCCGCGTCGAGAAGATCGACGGGGGTTTCCGTGCCGGTGCCGACCTTGCCACCGTCCGCTAGGCCCATCCGGAGCTCCGGGCCTCTGCCATCAAGATTGCCGACTACGTGGACATTGACGAGGTTCTCATTGACTCAGAGTCCGCCGGCACTCCAGATGCGGAAGCTTCGTCGCAACCGGTCGGTGGGGACGCCGGAACCGGATCAGCCTCCGCGCCTCCTCTGCCTCCCGATACAGCCACCAGCCAGGTCACTCCGCACGGCAAGGGCCCTGCCGCTTAATTATGACCCCGGGATGCCGGGTGTATTTGTTTATCTTGTTTTGTTTGAAACCTTGCTATCTGTGCTGGTTGCTTCTGGCGCTAGGTGAACTCGTGGGAGCTTTGTCTCCCTTTTTATATTGGTCTGAGTTATTTTGGCTTGCTTCCAACTTGTGTTTTTGTATGATCTCTCGATATTTCTCCGATTAAATTTATCCGGCTGTCTTCACTCGGCTGGAAACCTTTAGCCGGGGGAACTGCAATTCCAGTGGGGGCGCGCCAGCGCACCCACTAGGTGTAGCCCCCGAGATTCGGAGTAGCTGGCATAGCCAGGTACTTCGAATCTTCTTTCTTTCCTCAAGCCTTTAGCTTCATCCGACTAGACACCTCTTAGCGGTTACTTTCGCTGGTTGGACGCCTGCAGCCGGGGGAACTTCTATTCCAGTGGGGGCACGCCAGCGCACCCACTGGGTGTAGCCCCCGAGATTCGGAGTAGCTGGCGTAGCCAAGTACTTCGAATCTTCTTCCTTTTTATTTCCCCTTGCCCTCACCTGGGATCTAAACCTCCGGCTAACTCCTTTAGCCGGTCGGAAACTACAAGATTCCACTAGGGGCGCGCGAGTGCACCCAGTGGGTGTAGCCCCCGAGATTCAGAGCGCTTGATGAAGGCAAGGACTTCGAATCTTCTTCTTTTCTTCCTAAATTCCGACTCGAAATAGTCATAGAAAAAATATACACACATACATACATTCTCACCCATTAATAGGTTAGTCTGCTAAACTTTAGTCGGAAGACAGATTTGTTTTTTTTAAACCAGCTTGCGCTTCTCTAGACACTTAGTCATTTTCCCGTGTGCTCTGCTGTTTCTGCTGCGTCCTTAACGGGTAGCCGGGTTGCGGTCTTCAGTCGGAATCGCAGGGAGCTGACAGTACATTGCACACGGTACTAACGGCTTAGTAGCTGGGTCATCTCAAGCTAGTTGCGAGGCCGGGACACCCGATCTGTCACATCTCCTCCCTATTTTTCATGTGGGATGCCTCGGGCTTTTGCTCTTGCTAGCCGGACAGCCGGGTTGTGGCCTGTGCTGAGACGAAGAGTGGGCCTCTCACATCATCGCACACTACTCAGTCGGTTTGTTGATTTAGCAGGCCGGGCTAGCCGGCAAGCCCCCGGGTAGGGATTGCCGGAGTCGGAAGTACTGAACCAGAAAACAGATACATACAAATTTCTAGCAAGGAGCCCCCGAGTATCTCGTAGGGGTCCGCATTTTCATTCATAGGGTTTGTGGGATACATACACGGTCCTATGACTAGGAGTAAAACGGGCGGAGCATGGCCGCGTTCCATGGGCGCTTTGTCTCCTCATCCGACTTGTCCATCTTGTTCTTGTGCGGCTGTTGCATGTCGATGAGGTAGTAGGAGTCGTTGAACAGCGCCCGGATGATGATGAAGGGACCTTCCCAGGGTGGCGATAGATTGTGCATGCCCTTCGTGTCTTGCACCAGCCGGAGGACCAGGTCGCCCTCACGGATTGCGACAGGGCGGATCCAGCTTGAATGGTAGTGGTGTAGGCGTTGCTGGTACAAGGCCGATCTGGACAATGCCAGCTCGCGGGCCTTCTTGAGGAGGTCCACACCATCTTCCTGCGCCTCTTGGTTGGCCTTTTCATCGTAGAGGAGCTTGCACGGAGAGTCGAACTCGATGTCCGCGGAGAGGACGGCTTCCGAGCCGTAGACCAGGAAGAACAAGGTGTAGCCGGTTGATCTATTCGGCATGGTGCGGAGGCTCCACAACACAGCCGGAAGCTCCTCAATCTAGCATCCGGGCGACCGCTCCAAGGGCTCGATGAGGCGTGGCTTGATGCCGGCTAGCACTAGGCCGTTTGCCCTCTTGAGTTGCCCGTTGGACCGCGGGTGCGTGACAGAAGCAAGGTCCAGCCAGATGCCCTTGTTGCTGCAAAATCGGGCGAAGGCCCCCTTGGCGAAGTTCGTGCGGTTGTCGGTGATGATGCTGTTAGGGTAGCCAAACCGGTCGATGATGTCGGTGAAGAAGGTGGCGACTATTGCCCCGTCCAGCTTCCGGATAGGCTTGGCCTCTATCCATTTTGTGAACTTGTCTACCGCCACCAGCAGATGGGTCATGCCTGCGTGTGCCCGCTTGAAGGGACCGACCATGTCGAGGCCCCAAACAGCGAAGGGCCAGGTGATCGGTATGGTCTTGAGGACCGAAGCCGGCATGTGCCTGAGCTTCCCGAAACGTTGGCACCCTTTACACGCGCGGACTAACTGTTCGGCATCCTCGAGGGCGGTGGGCCAATAGAAGCCGTGGCGGAATGCCTTGGCGACTATCGCCCTAGAGGAGGCATGGTGTCCGCACTCGCCCTGGTGGATGTCCTTGAGCAGTCGGTAGCCTGTGTCCAGATCGACACATATTTGGAAGATGTCGGATACGCTGCACTTGTACAGTTCTTTGATGATGATGGTGTACGTGTGCGCGCGGCGCCGGATTTTCCTGGCCTCCACCTCATCGTCTGGAAGCTCTCCATTGGCGATGTAGTCCATGAAGGGGTGTGCCCAGGATGGTATCTCCCGGATGGTGAGGATGGTTCTGCCCTCCGGCTGATGGTCGTCGGGGGGTCGTCCAGATGAGGTACCCGGGACGGCAGCCCCCGAGCCACTTGACGAGTCGGCAACTGATGACCCACAAGTATAGGGGGTGTATCGCAGTATTTTCGAGGGAAGTGAAACCCAATTTATTGATTCGACACATGGGGAGCCAAAGAATATTTATAAGCCTTAACAACTGAGTTGTCAATTCAGCTGCACCTGGAAACAATCTTGCTCACAACAGTTTATCAGTAGCAACAGTTTTGTAGTAGGAATAGCAAAGTAGCAGCAACAGTAAAGTAAAGACAATAGTAACAATAGCAGTAAATAGTAGGATTCGAGTGCGGTAGGCATAGGGATGGATGGACGGGCGTTGCATGGACAACACAATTCACATAGCAATCAGAACATAGGGCAATTGCAGATAAATAAGATAAAGCATCCAAGTACTAGATAATCCTAGGCATGTGTTCCATATATAGTCATATGTGCTTGAAATGAGAACTTGCACAACATCTTTTTTCCTGCTAGCCCGTTTGCAGTGGGGCCTCAAGGGAACTACTGGCAATTAAGGTGCTCCTTTTAATAGAGCACTCGAGCAAAGCATTAACACTCCATGAACACATGTGGTCCTCACATCAAAGCCATTCCCTCCGGTTATCCCGATTTCTGTCACTTCGGGGCCATTGGTTCCGGACAACAACGTGTTTATACAACTTGTAGATAAGACCATAAACAATACTATCATAATGAATCAATAACATGTTCAGATCTGAAATCATGGCACTCGGGCCCTAGTGACAAGCATTAAGCATAACAAGTCACAACAAAGTCATAAAGCACTAATAAAAGATACTAGGCACCATGCCCTAACAATCTGATGCCATTACATGAACGATCTCATCCAATCCCTACCATCCCCATAGCCTACAGTGGGGGATTACTCACTCATAGATGGGGGAAACATGGATGGTCGATGGAGAAGCGATGGTGATGATGATGGCGATAATCTTCTCCAATTCCCCGTCCCGGCAGGGTGCAAGAACGGAGTTTCTGGTGCTATTTTGTGGAATCTGGTGGTGGCGGCGGAGCGGAACTCCTTCTTGAAAAACATCAAACCCCCCTGAGTTTTAGGTCAGAAGGCTTCTTATAGGCGAAGAGGGAGACCGAGGGGTAGCCTGGGGCGGCCAGACCATGCCCTGGCGCGGCTAGGCCCAACCCGCGCCTGAGGGGTGTGGCCAGCCCTTGGCCCTCCTCCGTCTCGTATTCTGGCTCCGTGAGTCTTCCGGAAAATAGGCACTTTGGCTTTTGTCCTGTCCAATTCTAAGAATATTCATTTTTTGACTTTCCTGGAACCAAAAACAGCAGAAAACAGGCAGCTGGCACTGTGGCTCTTGTTAATAGGTTAGTCCAAAAAATCATATGAAAAGTACTCCAAAGTGTGGACAAAACACAAGAAAGTGGATAAAACCAAGCATGGAACATCAAAAATTATAGATACATTTGCAATGTATCAGCAACCCCCGGGTCTTGCAAGCTGGAGGGTACTGACTTGCCTGAGTTGGTGCGGGCCTTCTTCCTTGGGGATTCTGCCGGCTCGGCATCTGCCATGCCGTCAACCAGGGCACTCCCTACCCAGATGATGGAATCCGACTCGGGGGACGGGTTGATGGAGGGCTTGCGTAGGTGCTCCAAGGCCTGGTGGATCCGATTCACACGAGCGAATCGGCTGCCTCGTTGTTGACGCGAGGGACGTGATGGAATTCACATCTGTCAAAGCAGGTGCTGAGCTTCTGTATGTGGAACCGGTAGATAGCCATGTTTGCGTCGCGAGCGTCTCATTCGCCGGATACCTGCTGCACCACCAGATCCGAATCGCCGAAGCAAAGGATCCGGTTGACACCGATCTCTCTGGTTAGCCGGAGGCCATGCGCCAGCGCCTCGTATTCGGCCATGTTGTTGGAGGCCTTGAAGTGGATCTGCATGACGTACTCCAGCATGTCTCCTTTGGGCGAGGTGAGCACGATGCCGGCTCCCAAGCCCCCAAGCATCTTCGACCCGTCGAAGTGCATCCTCCAATGGTCCGAATCCAGAACCGGTGGGAGGTATTGGGTCTCGGCCCAATCGACGAGGAAGTCCGCCAGCGCCGGTGACTTGATCGTGAGCCAGGGCTCGTACTGGATGGAGTAGGCGGCGAGCTTGATGGCCCATTTGGCGACTCGGCCGGTGGCGTCCTTGTTGCCGATGATTTCCGAAAGGGGTGCGGTGCACACGACCTTAATCGAATGCTCTTGGAAGTAGTGCTTGATCTTCTTGCATGCCAAGTACACACCATACCACATCTTCTGGTAGTGGGGGTAGTCCTGCTTGGAGAGGGAGAGAACCTCGCTGAGGTAGTAGACGGGTCGCTGAACCGGCTGAGCCTTGCCTTCCTCGGGGCGCTCCACCACTAAGATGACACTAACGACCCGACTGATGGCTTCTATATAGAGCAACATCGGCTCCTTGCTAGCCGGTGTGGCTAGAACCGGCGCTGTGGATAGCATGCGCTTGAGGTCGTGAAAGGTGGCATCGTCCTGCAAGGTCTAGGAGAACTTGTCTATCTTCTTCATCAGCTGGTATAGAGGGAGTGCCTTCTCCCCCAGCCGGCTGAGGGAGGCTAGGCATCCGGTGAACTTCTGGACTCCGAGCAGGCTCCTGGGCGGCTGCATCCTCTCGATAGCCGCAATCTTTTCCGGATTCGCCTCGATCCCTCGCTGCAAGACGAGGAAACCGAGTAGTTGACCAGATGGGACTCCGAAGACGCATTTCTCCAGGTTCAGCTTCATCTAGTATTGCCGGAGGTTGCCAAATGTCTCTCCGAGTTCCTCGAGGAGGGTGTGCTTCTCCTTGCTGTTGATAACCACATCGTCTACATAAGAATGCATGCTTTGGCTGATCTGCGAGTGCAAGCACTTCTCCATGCAGCGCTAATAGGTAGCGCTTGCATTCTTTAGACCGAAAGGCATGTTTACATAGCAGAAAGCCCCGTACTGGGTGATGAACGATGTTTTTATCTGGTTAGCCGGGTTTAGCCGGATCTGATTGTAACCTGAATAACAATCCAAAAAAGACAACAAACCGTAGCCGGCCGTGGAATCGATGACTTGATCGATACGGGGCAGGGCGAAGGGGTCCTTCGGGCACGCCTTGTTCAGGCTGGTGTAGTCGATACACATGCGCTAGGTCTTGTTCTTCTTCAACAACAGGACTAGGTTGGCCAACCAGTCCGGGTGGTATACTTCCATGATGAACCTGGCTGCAAGGAGCCGGGTGATCTCGTCACCGGTAATCTTCCTCTTCTCTGCGAACCGGCGCAGAGGCTGCTTGACCGACTTGGCATCCGGCCGCACATGAAGTGAGTGCTCATAGAACTCCCTCGGTACACCTGGCATGTCTTTAGGTGACCATGCGAAGATGTCCCGATTCTCACGGAGGAAGTCGACGAGCGCCCCTTCCTATTTGCTGTCCAAGTTGACGCCAATGGTGACGAACTTGGTCGGGTCGGAGGGGTAGAGCA
Organism: Avena eriantha; assembly: GCA_910589775.1. Lineage (NCBI taxonomy): Eukaryota > Viridiplantae > Streptophyta > Magnoliopsida > Poales > Poaceae > Avena > Avena eriantha. The sequence goes on along the minus strand of OU342746.1, from coordinate 298,671,039 downwards.
GGATCCTCTTCGTCTCCTTTGCCGGCTGGAAAGCTCCTTCTCCAGCCGGCTTGCTGCGAGCCGGCATATCTTGTTGGGCCATGGTCACGTTGCACATGATCACGCGCTTTTCTTCGGCTATGATGAGGGCCTCTGCCAGCTTGGAGCCGGCTGAGGCGCACTCCATCGACCGCCTGAAGCAGCCGGCGATGGTGATCATGCCGTTTGGTCTCGGCATCTTCGTCTTGAGGTATGCGTAGTGGGGGACGGCCATGAATTTAGCGAGGGCGGGGCGCCCGAGGAGAGCGTGGTAGGAGCTTGTCAGGTTTACCACCTCGAACCAAATCGGCTCGCGACGGAAGTTTTCCTCGGTCCCGAAGATGACGTCCAGTTGGATTTTACCCAGCGGGGCGCAAGCCTGTCCCGGCAGCCCGTCGTGGAACATTGTGGTAGCCGGGCGCAGGTCACGTTCACGGATGCCTAGCATCTCCAGCGAAGACCGGTAGAGGAGGTTGAGGTTGCTGCCTCCGTCATGAGCACGCGCGAGAAGTGGCAGGTGCGCTCGTTGGAGACGATGAGGGGGTCGAGCACCATGGCATAGCCCCCGGGAGTCGGAAGCTGCTCAGGCTGATCTTCTCGGCTCCAGGTCATGGGGGTTTCCGACCAGTTCAGGTACTGGGGGACCAGAGAGACGATGGCGTTGACCTCCTTGGAGCGTCGCCTGTGGCTGTGCTTGCCACCCAGCTCCGTCTCGAAGATGTGGTAGGCGGCGTGCGGCTGGGGGTAGCCGTTGTTCTTGTTGCCGCCGTTGCCACCATTACCATCATTACCGGCTCCCCTAGCCGGTGGTGGTGGTCCACCAGGAGGGGGCGGGGGAGACGTTGCTGGTTGCCCTGGTCCTTTAGCTGGTGGGTCCAGTTGCAGTTCCGGGTGGTGTGCGTAGCCGATTTGAAGGGACCGCTATGCCACTTGCATTTATGTTTGCTACTCTATGAGGGACAAGATGAATGCCATTATGCTATGTTTTCTTTATGGGAAACAAACAAACGTCTTGCAAAGCATTGTTATTTATGAATCTTTTGTTTGTGCCTTTTCATGTTGCAACAAAGTTTCTTTGTCTTATTGCTAGAACTTTGTATTTCATGTTATGATTGAAGTACTATGATCCCAGCTTTCAATGTTTTACAAATACTTTGAACAAGTTTATGATGGTGCATGTCACCTCAAAAATTATTCTTTCTTTTTATCACTTACCTACTCGAGGACGAGCAGGAGTTAATCTTGGGGATGTTGATATATTGCAAATGTATCTATAATTTTGATGTTCCATGCTTGGTTTTATCTACTTTATTATGTTTTTTCCACACTTTGCAGTACTTTTCATATGATTTCTTGGACTAACCTATTAACAAGAGCCACAGTGCCAGCTGCCTGTTTTCTGCTGTTTTTGGTTCCAGGAAAGTCAAAAAATGAATATTCTCGGAATTGGACGGGACAAAAGCCAAAGTTATTATTTTACTGGGGGACACCTAGAGCCAGAATACGAGACGGAGAGGGGCTCGGGCCCGACCACACCACCTGGCCGCGTGGCTAGGCCTGGCCCACGCCAGGGAGTGGTCTGGCCGCCCTAGGCACCCCCTCGGCCTCTCCTCCCGCCTATATATTGCCTCTAATACAGAAACCCTAAGTACTCGATCAAAACTCCATGAAAGAGTCTATAGCCTCCGTCATCTCCATCCCTAGATCGGGAGGGATCTGAAGCTCTTCCCGACACCCTGCCGGAGAGGGGAATTCACCCTGGGGGCCTTCTTCATCATCATCCAAGCCTCCGGTGTGATGCGTGAGTAGTTCATCTCTGGACACGGGTCCATGTAGTAGCTAGATGGCTGGTTCTCCTCCTTTGTGCTATCATGTTTAGATCTTGTGAGCTCCATTCATGATCAATATCATCTATTTGTAATTCTACATGTTGTGTTTGTAGGGATCCGATGGATATTGAGATGCTATTTCAGATTGATTATTGATTCTATCATGCCTTTGTTATTTGTGGTCTTGCATGCTTTCCGTTGTTAGTAGCTATCTTGTCCAAGTAGATGCTAGCAACTCCAAGAGTTAGTATTTATGCTCGATAGTGGGTTCATGCCTCTGGTAATATGGGGAAGTGACAGAAATCTCTAAGGTACTAGATGTGCTGTTGCTACTAGGGAGAAAACAACAATCCTTTGTTCATAGAACAATCGTATTGTTTACATTACACGCAATTCGTAATGCAATTATCTGTTGCTTGCAACTTAATACTGGAGGGGGTTCGGATGATAACCTGAAGGTGGATTATTAGTCATAGATGTAGTTGTATGGTGGTCTATGTATAATGTTGTAATGCCCAATCAAATCTCAAAGGAGTCAAGATGAGTAGTATATGTTTGTATGCTTTCTCGATGTTTGTCAATTTCCCCGCTGTAATTTGTTCACCCAGCATGTTATCTATCTTAAGGAGAGCCACCTCTAGTGAAATATGGACCCCGGTCCTTTCTTTTACATTCAATCTACAAACTATTTACTGCTTTGTGTTTACTTTCTGCAAACTATTACTTCCTTCCATTCGATATGTTTAATCCTTTGTTTTCAGCAAAACCGGTGAGATTGCCAACCTCATCGCAAGTTGGGGACAGAGTTCTGTGGTTGTGTTGTGCAGGTCTCCACGTTGCTACTAGCACCGGTAGTGCGCCTTGCCAAGGCTCAGCTGGCAACACCTTTGGGGTGTTGCCTTGCACCTACTGGATTGATAACCTTGGTTTCGTACTGAGGGAAAACTTGCTGTTGTGCTCATCATACCTTCCTCTTGGGGTTCCCCGACGAGCTCGATATATTTTGGGCCATCAAGCATATTTTCTAGCGCCGTTGCCGAGGAGTCAAGGACATCTTCACAAGGGGTGTCCCTCATAACCAATCTCTTTACTTTGTTATTTTTGTTTTGCTTAGTTTACTTTTGCTTTGTTTGCTTGTTTCTTTGTCAAAAACACACAAAAATTAGTTTTACAAGTTTGCTTTCTTTATCAAAAACACACAAAAAATGACTACTCTTAAAAACACTAAGTTGTGTGACTTCACTAGCACCAACAACAATGATTTCATGATCACACCTATTGCTCCACATGTTCCTGAAGCTACTTTCTTTGATATTAAACCTGCTTTACTCAATCTTGTTACGACTGAACAATTTTCTGGTATGGGTAATGAACATGCTGATGCCCATCTAAATAACTTTTTTGAACTTTGTGAGATGCAAAAGCATAAGGATATGGATGGAGATATTATTAAGCTTAAATTGGTTCCTTTCTCTTTGAGAGGAAAAGCTAAAGAGTGGTTGAATTCCTTAACTAGGAATAGTATTGATTCTTGGACTAAATGCAAAGATGTTTTCATTGGAAAATACTATCCTTCTGCTGAGATTTATATCTATGAGAAGTGAAATAATGAAGTTTAAACAATCTGATAATGAACATTTTGCTCAAGCTTGGGAAAAAATGAAATCTTTGGTAAAGAATTGTCCCACTCATGGACTGACTGCTTGGATGACCATCCAAACTTTTTATGCGAGATTGAACTTGTAGGCAAACGGGTAGGCTACACTAGCGAAAAATCAAAATTTTCTACAGCGTCAACCAGGAATACTACTGTCATAGATCACGGGATTACCGCTAGACGCGCAGGTGCAGAACTCGATGAAGCACGTCGCGGCAGTGTAGATGTTCTACGTCTCCTCTTTGCCCTGGTCCCACGAGCAGCTCCCCTTTGCGTGGCTCATCCAAGTGCTACAGCTACAGCACCACCGAGGTATCCACACGTCCGGAGTGGAAGCCGTCACACGCCAGACTGCTAGGTCTGCACGTGCAACACAGGCGGAAGAGGAGTGGCGGCTGGGTGGAATGCTCAACCCTATTCAGCTCGCCTCACGCTCTCTTATATAGGCATCCCTGGTGGGCTTCTACATTAGCAGCCCATTAGCAGCCTAAGCCTGGTCTAATTTGGATCCAATCCTCATTAGGCTTCCAGCCCCTAAAGTGTGTGACCCTATAGGTTCATACACGTATAGACATGACACGAGTACACTTACTCTGTCAATAGTTGGTAGCGTCCTCTAGCAAGACGTGCCAACTCCTAAATGCATATAAACATCACTCGGACGAACCATCACAAGGTTGAGTACATGTATTTCCCTTTGCCTCACGATATTTGGTCTAGCTCCAAGCTGACCTCTCTTTCTCGATACCGTGATTCGGAATCCCTATACTAGGTTAACTCTTAACCATATGTAGCACGACCATGCATTTCTGGATCCGATCACTCGAGGGGCCCAGAGATATCTCTCTCAAGTAGAGAGGGGCAAATCCCATCTTGATTGACCGATGCCTTGCAGCATGTATCAGGACAAACGCGAAAGCTACCTTTATAACTACCCAGTTACGGAGTAGTGTTTGATAGCCCCAAAGTAGGTCGATTCACATCTCAAGTACATGCGACAATCTCAGGTCTAAGGACAAAACGTACACGATGTGTAGAGAAAGCTGCAAGTATTATTTCCAGTCTCATGTGGGGGAGTCCAACCCCATGTTCATAACATGTGTCCACATCATTGGTTTGACATCTCCATGTCTATGACTTGCGAAACATAGTCATCAACCAATCGATGTGCTAGTCTAATATTCACGTGTGTCCTCACATGAACTCCGACTAGGGACAATTATTAGATAACCTGTCGTCGGATTGAGGACAATGCGCCATGAGGGGGTCCTCGAGGCGTGCAGAAGAGAGGGGTGTGAGACGTACGGTATTCCGGGACGGTGAGCACACAAGTTTACCCAGGTTCGAATCCGCTGGCTTTGGACAGATCCTACTCCTGCTAGCAATCCAGTAATACGGCAGAGCCGGAATATGGGTTACAAGGGTATCGCCTGTGCGAGTTGAGATTGTAGACTATTGTGTTGTGCCCTAAAGGCTCTCCCTAGGACGGCTTATATAGATATCCGGCCTAGGGTTTACAGGAGAGATCAATCCGGCTACGACTAAGAGTTTGTTACAGAGTACATCTTGAACTACAAGTAACATTATGGGCCTAAGTCAGTAAGTCTTCTGGGCCTTCCCGTAGCCGGATTGGACTCCGTCTTCTCTCCTGACTGGGCCCCCCGTGAAGCAAAGCTCTAACCCGAAGTGGGCCACCCTGGTCAGTGAGGAACTGTGAGGATACCCAGAAAGTATATCCCCAACAGCAGCCCCCGGAGGCCTCCAAGATTCAAAGTCGGATTTTATCATTGTCTAGCTTGATCTTCGGCTTGCAGAATCTTGAAGGGTTCCTGAAACTTCACAACAACAAATATGATCCGGGTCTTGAAAATAAGTCGGACCTATCAATTAGTTACTCAGATTTTCCATCTCGATTTTAAACTAAACCGGAACTTGGTTTCTACGCCACATGACACAAGCATGGTCAAGTCACATCATCTGACAGGCGTGCCGTCAGCACGACCGTTGGTGGGTCCGCGGTTCGCGGAACCAAGGCGTCGTTTCAATGCGTGCGTGGAGATCGAGGAGACGCAATCATCGCGTGGGTCCTTCCCAGTTCTTTCCACGATGCGTGGCAGTTACACTATAGCATTTGCACGAATCTTGGCGCAGTTAGGTGGATATAAGGGGTTTGGATTTCTCCTTCTCCTTTCCACCAGTCTTTGTCGTTTCCTTTCCTCCCAATCCTCCTGCGTGCTCAGAGCTCTCTCGTCCTCCCCCCCACAGAAACTCCCAGCGCCGCCACTTTCAGGTCATCTTCTCACCGGAGAAATGGCTTCATCGTCTTCTTCCTCCGGTTTGGCGGTAGCAGCGGCGGCAGCAACGGCGGAAGCAGCAGCGGAGAAGGAAAGCTTCCGGGGAATCTGGATCCCCTGCACCCTCGACGAGGACGACCTCAAGAACGTGGAGAAGGAGGGGCTTCTCGCCGCCGGCGACTGGTAGAGCGGCTCCGGCGAAACCGTCCCCAACCCGCAAGACAGCGAGCGGGTCCACTTCGGCACCCATCTCGACCGAGGTCTGTCTTTTCCTTCCTCGGAGTTCTTCTCCGAGGTGATAGATCATTACGGAGTTCAACTCCACAATCTTCCTCCCCACTCTCTCTTAGAGATGAGTGCGTTTGCATCGCTTTGCGAGGGCTTTCTCGGCATTAGGCCGAGTTTGCTTCTCTTCCGGTACTATTTCCATGTCCGGAGAAATTCCATCATTGCCATTGTTCCTTACATCACCGGCACTATTAGTTTTTCACTTAGACGTGATCGGGCATATCCCAAAATTTCTGCCAGTGACTCGGTCAAACAATGGCCAGCCACTTTTTTCTACCATAGGGATATTTCGGCTCCCGGCAAAGCTACTGCTTTGCCGGCTTTTGTCGATGGAGCCGCCACGGCCCAGCCTTCCTGGGACGAGGCTGCTCCGGCTCTCACCGACGATCTGATCTTCGTGAAGAGGCGGATCGAATATTTGATCAAGCACATGGGTCTGAAGGGATCCGACTTGGTCCAGTGCTGGGTCTCACGTCGGATCCAGCCACTTCAGTACCATGGGGATAGACTGATGCACTCCATCACGTCTTCCAAAAAAGACTCCCTCCGCATCAGCCCCAAATCCTACACTACTCAAGGCTACATCAGCCAGATCAACTAGCTGATCAAGGAGCGGATCGAGAGGAGGATTCCGGAGATTTCTCTAGATATGTACATGGCGGAAAACCCCATGGTGCCGGTAAGCTTCCATCAGTACACCTTTTATGTGTTTCAATCTTTAAGTTATATACTGCAATGCTGATATGCTTTCTTGTTTTCAGCTTGCTGACCTCCCCGAGTCGGAGCTTGCTCCACTCGAAGGATATCCTCCTGAGTTTTCTCAGGAGACTGAAGTGGTTCCATTGCCGGACCTTGCGCTCAAGAAGCGCAAAGCTCCGACAGTGGTTGTTGGCACAAAGGAAGTGCCTGTTGTGAAGAGGTAACTTTCATTCACAATTTCCGCCTTTGTACCTTTCTCGAATTTCTTTCTGAGATGTAATGTTTCCGACTTTACTACATTCTCAGAGCAAAGCCTCTCATCAAGGGTAAGGGGAAAGGGATTCCAGCGAAGCCCCTGCGACAAGCGAAGCTCACCATAGCTTCCCCTGCCGTGGCTCCTCCAACTCCTGCCCCTCAACCTTCTGCAACTCCGGCGATCATTCCTTCTCCGGTGGTTGCAGAAGATCCGGCTCCTCCAATAGAGCCTGCGATCCTTGGGTCGCAAACTGACATCACCGCGGGTGCGTCAGGTCAAGATAAGAGTCAACCCTCTTCGGGTAATGATCCCTCGGCTGAAGTCTTAGTCGACAACCTCATCAGCAATCCGGGACTTGCCAAGTTTGGCCTGTCCCGGAAATCTACAGAGGAAGTCCAGCGTCTGGCCAGGCAAGTCCTGAACAAAAGCCATCTATCCCCCCAAGAGGAAGCGCAAGAAGCAGAGGACGTCAAGTTCTCTGACCTTCTCGCTCAAGTCCACCTTCGCGATGAGAAGATTAGGGCTGGCGAGCTTCCAACAGCCCCGGTGATCCCTCTTACTCTTGCCGAGAAGGTGGTTGTTGAAGTGAACGCGGGTTTAGATAAACTCACCCGCGAGCAATATGTAAGTCGGAATTCCAACTCTTGTTTTTACATTATGTTATATCATATCCTCTAGCCCCCAAGCATGAAGTAGGATATAGAATTCGGGTTTATGCTTTCATTAGGATGCCAAAGAATGAACTAGTGTAGAACCCAAGGCTTGTGCTGATATTTAGCAAAAAATATTAGCCCGAGTCTTAAGTAGCTTTCTGACTTTGGGTATTCTGACTTACAAAAAGTATGTTCCTATAACCAGGAATTACTAACCAATGTCTGCAATAAGCGGAGAGAGATCAAGGCTCTCCGGCTTAAAAATGCCGAACTCAAAGTAGCCAAGGATGAAGCCGAAGGTAAACATTCCGAGATTCAAACCTTGTCTTTTGCTTTTTGAGTGCCGAACTTTTTCTGAACTGTTGTTCTTTTTTGACTTACAGCGCTGGTGAAACAATCCATCGCTATGATTGAAGAGGCCGAGAACCTCAAGACCCTGGTGGTGGAGAACAAGGGACTTCGCCAAGAGCTGGATAAGCTCAAGGCGGATCATGAAAGGAGCATAGCTCAAGTCCTGGAATCCTCCTCCATGGCCACTGAAGAGCGTGATCGCAAGATCGCCGCTCAAGATAAAATTATCTCGGACCTCAAGAATGAGCTTGGTAGAGAGAAGGATATCTCTGAAGCGCTCCAGGCTGAACTCGAGAGTCTTCGGGAGGAGAAGACCAAGATTGACGACGTCATTCTTGGTACGTTCCATCTATCTGACTTATCATTTCTTCGACTTTCATCAATGTCGGATTTTTCTTGACTTGTTTTGTGTATAGGTCCTCTGAACTTGACGGACTCTTCCTCCTCTGAGCCCCGCACCCACCGGCTTACCCAAGTCGGTGATCTTCTGCATGACTTCTGCCAGTCCATCGAGGACATTAGCGAGTCTCTCAAGATTCCGGACATGCCAAGCATGTCGGATTTTCAGGTGCGGGACAAGGCCAAGGAGATGTCGCAGCTTGTTCGGGACTGGAACATGTCCTACGCGCGGACTGCTGCGCAGAACGCTCTCACCATGGTCATGAGCCACCATGGAAACATGGAGATATGGCAAGTGACCAGAGGGTACTACAAGGTAGACGAAGACGGCCAGGAGCAAGACCTTCAAGCCATCATGCACTCCTGCGCTAGATACGGGTGCCACGTAGCTGATCTGACCAGCTACGAGATCCCCTTCTTCACCCGCGTATCTACTCCGCCACCTCCTCCAGAACTAGCCGAAGAAGTTTCCGACGATGAACGGACCACCTCGGATCCGGACATCTCGGAACGATATCAAGGCGAAGTAAGCAGCGAGCCGGCAGCTCCTTCATCTCCTCCTATATCATAGACCAGAAAACTATGTATTATTCCGGAAAGACATGATGCGTTTGTAAATATTAAGTACTATTGACTTGGCTAGTGCTAGGATTTTTATCTATTCAGCACTTTTGGCTTTTTTTTGTGTGCTTGAAATATTTTCATAAGTACTTGGAATTTTTTCGTCTCTACTTATCGTTTATTTGGATTTCCGCCTCGTCCCTTTCGTGAGCCGGCTAAACCTTCAGCCAGAAACTTTGCCGAGCAACGGAGCTCACTTGCTAAACCAGTTTAAACTCGGAAACAAAGCCGGCTTCTAGTACCAAGAATTCACTACTCGGAAAATACCCACATCCAGCAATCAGACAAATAACCAAAGTAAAGACTAGAAATTTTAGAGTTATACCCGAAGGTAGCAGTTTTAGAGTCGGAAATCTAGACCAGAACGAACATGAGCATAAAGTACTTTCAAGCATTCTGGGATTTTTGACTATGACATGATCATTTGGAAATAAGGTGGTAAAAACTTCTCCGTAAAACTTGAGGCAACCAAAACTTTTATTTCTCAAAGAACATGTACATATATATGATTACAAAGAAGGATAAACTAAGAATAAAAGGGGCGTAGCTGAGCAATATTCCACGGTATGTCTAACTCATCCGGATTTGTACTACCTCCAGCTCTCTTTCTCTTCTTAGTAGCAGGTCTTTCTTTGATTGGCCTCATGTCAGTTAAGTAGTACGATCCATTGTGCAATACTCGACTAACTAAAAAGGGCCCTTCCCATACTAGGGAAAGTTTGTGCTTTCTTTGTTGCACAAGCTGGAGAACCAAATCACCTTTATTGAAAGATCTGTTTCGGACTCTCTGGCTATGATACTTGTGTAACTTCTGCTGATAGGCTGTAGATCTCATTTCAGCAACGACGCGAACTTCTTCGACTAAGTTGAGATCATTTTGTCGAGAAATCTCGGCATCCTCTTTGATATACGCGGCCACTCTAGGAGAAGTATGAATTAAATCACTAGGGAGAACTGCTTCTGCGCCATAGACCAAGAAGAAAGGTGTGTATCATGTTGACCTGTTTGGAGTTGTTCATAAACTCCAAATTACAGAGGGTAATTCCTCAGCCCAAGCCCCCGCAGCACGTCGTAGTGGTGCTTCGAGTCTCGGTTTCAAGCCTTGTAAGATTAAACCATTAGCTCTTTCGACTTGTCCGTTAGCCTGTGGATGTGCGACTTACGCAATGTCAAGCCGGATATTTTGCTCATCGCAGAATTCAGCCAATTCTCCCATGGAAAAGTTACTCCTGTTGTCCGTGATAATACTATGCGGATAACCATACCGGATTATAACATCCTCGACAAATCGTTTGGCTGTTGCTCCATCACAACTAGTGACAGGTTTAGCCTCAATCCATTTGGTGAATTTATCCACCATCACTAAGAGGTGAGTAAATCCACTTGGAGCTCGTTTAAATGGTCCTACCATATCAAGCCCCCAGACCGCAAAGGGCCATGTTATAGGTATTGTTCGCAGCTGATCAGCCAGAACATGAGCTTGCTTGGCGTACTTTTGGCAGCCTTTGCACGTCTTGACTAATCGTTCGGCATCTGCCTGAGCTGTAAGCCAGAAAAATCCGTGTCTAAAAGCTTTTGCCACTAAAGATTTGGCTGTAGCGTGGTGACCACACTCGCCTTCGTGGATTTCCCTTAAGATTTCCACACCTTCTTCCGGAGATAGACAGCGCTGAAAGACCCCAGAAACACTCCGTTTATGGAGCTCACCTTTAACAATAGTATAGGCTTTTGCTCGTCGGACGATCTGCCGGCTCAATACCTCGTCTTCGGGTAATTTGCCATCTACCAAATAATCGTGGTAGGGTTGAGTCCAGCTGGGAATTACAGCCAGAACTGCTATCAAAGGTGAGTCGGATTTGGTCGGATATTCCTCATCTACTCCCTTTATCGAAGGGACTTTGAGGTGCTCTAAAAAAGCGCCATCCGGGACCTCTTTCCGCGCAGAGCCTATGCGAGATAGTGCATCTGCTTCCTCATTTTCTGCTCGAGGGATGTGTTGAACTTCAAACCCTTCGAACGATTTAGATAGATCATCCATGACAACGTTATATGCTGCCATGTGTTTATTTGCATTACAAATATCCGATACTTGCTGAGCAACAAGATCCGAATCTCCGTAACACATCAAACGTCGGATGCCAATATCCTTAGCAATCCAGATTCCATGCAGCAGTGCTTCATACTCGGCAATGTTGTTTGTCACTGTGAAGTGGATCTGCAACACGTATAAAAGTTTATCTACTTGGGGTGACTTGAGCACCACCCCAGCCCCCGAGCCCCCTCGAGCCATAGACCCATTGAAAAAGAGGGTCCAATATTCCGACTGAGGGAGGTTCATGTTCTCCTTTGTCTCTGTCCAATCAGCGACAAAGTCAGCAAGAATCTGGGATTTGATTGTTGTCCGAGGTTTATACTCAATGTCGAAAGCTGAGAGATCTATTCCCCATTTGGCGACGCGTCCTGTGGCGTCGCTATTGTTGATTATATCTCTCATGGGAGCTTTGCTCACCACGGTAATTGGATGCTCCTGAAAATAATGTCGTAGCTTACAAGATGCTAGAAAAACACTGTAAGCCAATTTTTGGTAATGCGGATACCGCTGTTTGGACTCTGTCAAGACCTCGCTGACAAAGTACGTCAGAAGCTGCACCAGGTGTTCCTGGTTTTCCTCTGGTCTCTCCACCACCATGAGGATACTAACAACCTTATTTGTCGCAGCAATGTAAAGCAACATCGGTTCCTGAGGTTTCGGTGCTGTAAGGATAGGAGCAGATGAGAGTACTCTTTTCAGATCTTGTAGTGCATCTTCAGCTTCGTCAGTCCAGACAAAATCCTTCGTATTTTTTAGGAGTTTATATAATGGTGCGGCTCTTTCACCAAGCCGTCTTACAAATCGATAGACCGCAGCAATGCAACCAGTTAGTCTTTGTACGTCCTTCAGGCGAGTTGGCCTGGAAATGTTGAGTATAGCCTTAATTTTGTCTCGGTTCACCTCTATGCCTCTTTGAGACACGATGAAACCTAACAATTTTCCTGCTGGTATTCCAAAGAAGAATTTCTTCGGGTTAACCATGATGTTGTATTTTCGTAGATTGGCGAACGTCTCCTCCAAGTCAGAAATCAACGTTTCCTTCTTTTTGGACATGACCGCAATATCATCCACGTATGCATGTAGATTGCGTCTGAGTTGGTCATGGAGGCAATGCTGCATCGTGCGCTGGTACGTAGCTCCTGCGTTCTTCAGCCCAAAGGGCATCGTAACAAAACAGAAGGTTCCGAAAGGGGCTATGAATGAAGTTTTAACTTTGTCAGATTCCTTCATCCGGATTTGGTGATAACCGGAATATGCGTCGAGAAAACAGAGGAGTTTCGAGCCTGCCGTAGAATAGATGACTTGATCAATTCTAGGCAGAGCAAACGGATCTTTTGGACAAGCCTTGTTCAAGGCAGTATAATCAACACACATCCTTAAATCAGTGTTGTCCTTTTTAGGGACCATTATAGGATTGGTCGACCACTCAGTGTGGTTGACCTCTTCTATGAATCCGGCTAACTCGAGCCGAGCTAGTTCCTTAGCTATTGCCTTACGCTTTTCATCGCCAAACCGTCATAAGGACTGTTTGACGGGTTTAGCGTTCGGGTTTACATTTAGAGATTGCTCGACAAGTTCCCTAGGTACTCCGGTCATGTTAGATGGCTGCCATGCAAAGATATCTTGATTTTCTTGGAGGAACTTGACGAGCGCGCTTTCCTATGCACTACTTAGGCCTACACCTATCTGGGTCGCCTTGGAGGGGTCATCATCCTTCAACGGCGTCGTCTTCGTCTCTTCTGATGCCTTGAACTCTGGATTTGGCTTTGTCACCTCCTTCTTCGTTGCGGGCATCTCGGACAGATCTATGCTCTTCTTGATCTCCTGGTACTCCTGGGCGTGCAGCACGGCTTCGGCAAAGGCGGCATTTCCATCTTCGCACTCTCGCGCTTTCTTTGGGTCTCCCCTGATGGTGATCACGCCGTTGGGACCTGGAATTTTCATCATATTGTAAATGTAACACGGACGAGCCATAAAACCCCAGTAAGTCGGATGTCCGAATATAGCGTGGTATGCGCTCTTAAACGGGACCACTTCGAAGGAAAGTGTCCGATAATTCTTTGGAGTTCCAAAAGTAACATCCAAAGTGATCTCTCCTAGGGAATTAGCTTGTTTTCCTGGGACAACTCCGTGAAAGATCACAGAGCTATGGTTCAGCTGTGTTTTCGAGATCTTCATCAGGCGCAGCGTTTCGACATAGAGAATATTGATGCTGCTACCACCGTCCATGAGGGTCTTGGAGAAACCATAACCGTCAATAAGTGGATTGACGATTAAGGCGTATTTTCCTCGCCTGTGTAGCTTAGGCGGATGATTAGCACGGTCAAATGTGATTGCCACCTCCGACCAGTCTAGATATTGAGGGACAGCCGGAACTGTTGCATTGAGCTCGTGGAGAACTGCTTTCTTGACCTTTGCTGGTTGAGATCTGAGGAAGGTGACGTAAGTGTCCTTCTTGGTAGGAAAAGTTTTCTTCCCTTCTGACTTGGGATTTGAAGCATCAGCTACCTCTATGTCGGAATCTTCCTTGGTCTCCTTGTCTTTTTGGGATTTTTCTTTCCCTTCTTCTGCTTAGCTTTGTAGCCCGCGGTATCATCTCTCTTGATGTCGTCATTAAAACGACATTCAGCGTTGGTGTGGGACGAGCCCCCATTGGCGTCCAAGTGATGCACACATGGGTTATTGGCAAAGTCGGCCCAAGTGTAGGTTTTGCTTGGTTGTTGCTCTCCTCTACCTTGGACCCTTGATGTCCCACGGCCACGCCTGCGGCCTCCGCCACGTCCTCCTCATCCTCCAGACCCGGAAACAGTAGTGACTACCGCTGTCTCCGCGTTGGGTTTTTCTTCCGAGGTGATTTTACGCTTCTGAGCCAGTTGCTTTGTCTTTGCTGACTGAGGTACAGCCAGGACGTTGAGTAATCCTTCTGCGTCGTCGTTAGCATCTGCATACTGGCTCGCTATTTCTATCATCTCTCCCAAATTAGTGACCTTGTCACACTTCAAGCGGTGACGTAGTAGACCAATTGGGAGTCCTGCGATGAAAGCTTCAATCGCAGTTTGATCGTTTACTCCCTCACAGGAGTTCTTGGTGTCGATCCATCATTTCCCGGCAAGTTTCTCCGGCTTTCTGGGTGCAACGCTGTAGGTCTCCGACCGAACAGGGCCTCCGATATGTGCCTTCGAAATTCCGAAAGAACGCACTTTGCAAGTCATACCAGTTATGGATGGTTTATGCCGGAAGTTCATTGAGCCATGATCGTGCCGTCTTCCGCAGCATAAGTGGGAGATATCGGGTTGCGACCAGGCTGTTTCCGCCTTTAGCGATGCAGCAAGCTTGGAAGAAAGCCTGTAACCAGGTGTCTGGCCGAGCAATGCCGTCGTAGGCTTGGATATGTCTTGAGATAGCAAATCCTTCCGGGAATTTTGTAGCTCTGATGCGTGGTCCGAAGCACTTTGGGCCCACGTACACGTCATCATTTTCATAGCGCCGAGCCTCTATGTTGGAGTTGATCCTGTGCCTTGCGTCGTTCGGGGATAGAGATCGTCCCGAATGTCGGTTGTGGCTGCGGTGCCTTGGAGTCGGACTTCGGCTTCTACCACCACCTCCTCCGCCATGTCGTCCTCCTTGCCCTCCTTGGGGGCCATTGTGATAACTGCCTGGTGGAGGGGGTGGGGCAGCTGAATTGTTTCTGGCTGATCACCGGTCTCCGTCCGGAGCGTCATTATTCCGGTTCCGGGGAGGTTCTTGACTACGACGAGCCCCCTGCCGGCTTGTTCCAGCATGGTTTCCGTCGTTCCTTCGTCCGTCGTTTCCACCATAGTGAGGCTCAGCCGGACGTCTCTCATGTCTAGGAGGTGGCATTCTCTGACGATCCTCCTCTCGACGTTTCTCCTTATCTTCTCCCTTTCGATCGTTGAACTCTCGTCAGGGAGGATATCTCGGATTCAGTGCAGCGATCGCGTCTTTCTCGGCCGCTGGGGCGACATTGCTCCAGTTATGTGTAGCTCTGCAATGCTGTCCCGACGATCCGGTTCTTGAACAATTGTCTTCCCTGTGTTAGGGGTTATGATACTGCGCCCGAACGTAATGGGATGTTACGTCAGCCCATGCCGGATCTGTGTGACATTGGTCAGAATCCGAGACCAGTTTTTGACTTCTGGACAGGGCGACCTTCTGCAGCTCCAGTCCCTTGTTGAGTAGCTTGATACCCAAACGGATCTCCTCTGGTCCTTGATTAGCCGATAGAATTTCTCGGGCTGCCACGGTATTCTGTACTAGGGTTGGGTATACCCAATCTCCATTGCTATCTTTCCGTGGCTTCCCCACCTCGTCCCCAAAAAGGACGGCATGGACACGTGGGAATTGGTCATCATTGGTGTGACGCTTCCATGTCTTCTGATGCAACCGAGACATGTATTCCTTGGTTGACATGCGTTTCTTCTCCACCTCGATGTTTTTGGCTTCATCGAGGAGTTGTTGATGACGCACTTCTAGGGCTTGGGCCCTTTCGTCCAGCTCATCTACAGTAAGTTCTGCAGCTGTATGGATAGGTGTGGTTAATGCGGCATCGATGAGTTTACGCGCACCTTCTGTGATTACGTGCCCATCCACTGATGCTTCTTTTTTCGGCTCGTCTGGGATAAGTGCTCCATCCGAGTCTTCCTCGTATTCCTCGGCAATCACCTCCTCTGTTAGAGGGTCTTTTGCCGGGGTCTTGTTCTTCTTGTTCTTCTTATTTGCCTTCTTGGCAGCGCCAGTAGCAAAGACGGCTTTGGGTCCGTTTCCTAGAGTCAAGCTCTGATCGGTACTTTCGGACATCTGGACTTCGAGATTATCTTCGACGTCCATGTCATCCTGCGCTTTGGGAGAGTGTTCCCTGGATCCTTCATCCATGGCTTCTCCTTCTTCTGCAGCTTTGGAGTTGTACTCCTCTTCATATTCCACGAAGAACTTTCGGAAATCTGCTGACATCATAGATTCATCCAAGGATGCGGGAACGTCGGCGTTTGTTCCAATTGCCTCCAGCACCGAGTCGGTGTTTTCTCTAGCATCGATAGAGCCAGATCCGGATCCAACATATCCGACAAAGTGCGATGCGTGCTCCCTGAGGTACCTGCGGCTTTCGCGATCAGCCATGTCGAAGCTTTTAATGGTTTCGAGGATTGCATCTGCGCTAGCGCCTTGCAGTATCATACATCTTAGTGTGTACCTGAGGAAAGGCCTGTCTGTCCCGGCATCGTCAGAGCCGGAATCAGTGTCGTTGATATGCTCCTCCTGGATTTTGACCTCCACGGGTGGGTCGATCTGGGATCTGGCTTCTCCAGGGTGATCCACTCCATATTCGACTTGGACCGTGAGATCTTCTTCAGGCTCGGATTTCTCCACTATCTCCGCAACTGGTGCGGGCTGGGTGGGATTAGCGTTTTCTGAGATCCGGAACTCTGCCGCCTCCGCGGACAAAGGGGACCCAGAAGATTCTTCTGCCTCTATCATCACCGCTGGGGTGGGTTGGGCAGGTTCAGTGAAACTGATGTAAACATCGATCTCGCCAAAAGACATGATTGTATAGGCAGTCACGGCCTCCCTAGCCGGAATCCAAGTCTCATCGAGAACGATGAGAGGGACGTTGCTGGCGTAGAGGATGCGACCGACGGTGATGGTCTCGCCGATTCCGATTCTTGCAGATTCCGCTCGGAACGCAGATCCGAAGCTCACTTGCCCCACGGTGGGCGCCAACTGTTGTCGGAGTGAGGACAAGTACGCCATGAGGGGGTCCTCGAGGCATGCGGAAGAGAGGGGTGTGAGACATACGGTATTCCGGGACGGTGAGCACACAAGTTTACCCAGGTTCGAATCCGTCGGCTTTGGACGGATCCTACTCCTGCTAGCAATCCAGTAATACGGCAGAGCCGGAATATGGGTTACAAGGGTATTGCCTGTGCGAGTTGAGATTGTAGACTATTGTGTTGTGCCCTAAAGGCTCTCCCTAGGACGGCTTATATAGATATCCGGCCTAGGGTTTACAGGAGAGATCAATCCGGCTACGACTAAGAGTTGGTTACAGAGTACATCTTGAACTACAAGTAACATTATGGGCCTAAGTCGGTAAGTCTTATGGGCCTTCCCGTAGCCGGATTGGACTCTGTCTTCTCTCCTGACTGGGCCGCCCGTGAAGCAAAGCTCTAACCCGAAGTGGGCCACCCTGGTCAGTGAGGAACTATGAGGATACCCAGAAAGTATATCCCCAACATAACCATACAAGTAAAGAGTTTCACAAACAATTCACATAATTGCCAATCAATACAAGTTGCCTGGTATATGGATATTCAAGGAACATTATAATAACTCATGGATACACATGAAATACAATCATCTCTATGATTGCCTCTAGGGCATATTTCCTTCAGTCTCCCACTTGCACTAGAGTCAATCTAGACAGTATCTAATACATATTGCTCTTGTGTGCGCTTCATGCGCAGGCTGCGGGAGTGGCTTAGTCAAGGGATCAGCAACATTTGAGTCCGTATGTATTTTGCATAACATGACACTACCATCATCAATGAACTCACGAATCATATGGTAACGCATGTGAATATGTTTGTTCTTCTGGTGATGTCTAGATTCCTTGGCTTGTGCAATAGCACCATTGTTGTCACAATAAACGTTCAAGGGATTGGACGAGCCCTGAACCACACCAAGAGCGATCAGGAAATTCCTAATCCAAACAGCTTCCTTTGCAGCCTCCGAGGCAGCAATATATTCAGCTTCTATTGAAGAGGAGGCCACTGTATCTTGCTTGGAACTTTTCCAGCTCACAACACCACCATTCATGACAAACACATAAACTGATTGCGATTTCGAGTCATCTGAGTCGTTAAGGTAACTCGCATCTGTGTAACCCTTTACACTGAGTTCAACCTCACATCCATAAACTAGGAACATATCCTTAGTCCTTCTCAAGTACTTAAGGATATTCTTTACCGCTGTCCAGTGACTCTCACCTGGATCAGCCTGGTATCTGCTTGTAACACTTAGAGCATAGGAAACATCTGGGCGAGTATATGTCATTGCATACATGATGGATCCAATAGCCGAAGCATATGGAACCCTACTCATGCGTTCTCGCTCATCAGTGGTCGAAGGACACTGAGTCTTGCTGAGTTTAATGCCGTGAGACATGGGCAAGAACCCCTTCTTAGCCTCTTCCATGCTGAACCGTTTCAACACTTTGTCAATGTACGTACTCTGGCTTAATCCAATTAGCCTCCTTGATCTATCTCTATAGATCTTGATACCCAGAATATATGCCGCTTCTCCCAAGTCCTTCATAAAACTATTTTTCAATGAGGTCTTAACAGACTCGAGCATAGGAATGTCATTTCCAATCAGTAATATGTCATCCACATATAAGATTAGAAACACAAGTGATTTCCCATTTTCTTTCTTATACACACAAGGTTCTTGCTCGTTTTTGGTGAAGCCAAAATCCTTTACAACTTCATCAAATCGAATGTTCCAACTCCGAGATGCTTGCTTCAGCCCATAAATAGACTTTTGAAGTTTGCATACCTTTCCAGCATTGTTTGGATCAACAAAACCTTCGGGCTGCATCATATACACGTCCTCAGTAAGGATTCCATTTAAGAAAGCCGTCTTGACGTCCATCTGCCATATCTCATAATCGAAATATGCAGCAATGGCTAGAATGATCCGTATAGATTTAAGCATCGCTACGGGCGAGAAAGTCTCATCGTAGTCAACTCCTTGAACTTGTCGAAAACCTTTTGTGACAAGTCGAGCTTTATGGATGTGAACATTTCCATCCATATCAATCTCCTTCTTATAGATCCATTTGCACTCGATGGCTTTAAAACCATCAGGCAGGTCAACCAAGTTCCAAACTTGATTGTCTCCCATGGACTCTATCTCGGATCTCATGGCAATCCGCCATTTCTCAGAGTCTGGGTCCACCATCGCTTCTGCATAGGTCACAGGCTCATTGTCTAACAATAATAATTCCCGCGCTTTGTGGAGCCTCGCCGACCTTCGTGGTTGTGGTGCTTCTGTTGCCACGGGTTCCTCAACTTGTTCTGCTACAATAGAATCACTCGTAGAAGCATCCCCGACTAGCTCATATTGAACTTCTTCAAGTCGCACCGACCTTCCACTCGTTCCCTTTGTGAGAAACTCTTTCTCTAGGAAAACACCGCTACGAGCGACAAACACTTTGCCCTCTTCTCGGTTGTAGAAGTAATACCCAAAGGTTTCCCTTGGGTATCCCACAAAAATGGACTTATCCGATTTGGGTGTAAGCTTGTCCGACTGAAGTCGCTTGACAAATGCATCACAACCCCAAATATTTAGAAAAGACAAACTGGGATTCTTTCTAGTCCACATCTCATATGGTGTCTTAACTACGGATTTAGACGGTACCCTATTTAGTGTGAAAGCTGCTGTTTCTAGCGCGTAACCCCAAAATGATAATGGTAAATCTGACTGGCTCATCATCGATCGAACCATGTCCAACAAAGTTCGATTACGCCATTCAGAGACCCCGTTTCTTTGAGGCGTTCCGGGCGGTGTGAGCTGTGGAACAATTCCGCAACTCTCAAGATGATTGCTAAACTCGTGACTCAAATATTCACCTCCACGATCAGATCGCAAGGCCTTTATTATCTTGCCATGTTGATTCTCTACCTCATTCTGAAACTCTTTGAACTTTTCAAAAGTTTCAGACTTATGCTTCATCAAGTAGATATAGCCATATCTACTGAAATCATCAGTGAAAGTAATGAAGTAGTGATATCCTCCTCTGGCTGTCATGCTCATTGGTCCACATACATCAGTATGTATGAGTTCCAACAAGTCTATCGCTCTCTCAGGAAACCCCGTAAAAGGCGCCTTGGTCATCTTTCCAAGTAAACAAGCTTGACATGTCTCGTATAATTCAAAATCAAACGAAGTTAGAAGACCATCACCATGGAGCTTCTTCATGCGCTTTTCACTTATATGCCCCAAACGACAATGCCATAAATAGGTAGGACTCAAATCATTTGGCCGAAGCCTTTTAGCACTAACATTGTAAACACATGCATTATCAAGATTTAAAATAAATAACCAATTCACAATGGGAGCATCAGCCACAAACATAGCATTCTTAGAGATTACACAACCATTGTTTGTACTCGCGAATGAATAACCATCCCTCATCAAACATGAAGGTGATAACAATTATTCAACTCCATGATAAATCCTGACGGAAGGTGAAGTTGCATAATGCCGACGAACAATGTAGCAACCTTTGTTTTATTTCCGACACGAAAATCCACTTTGCCTTTCTGCACTTCTCTAGTCCTTATTAGCCCCTGCATCGAATTGCAAATATGAGCAACTGATCCGGTATCAAATACCCAAGAGTTAACATAAGAATCTGCGAGAAAAATGTCCACAACATTTACAACAAGCGTACCTGAGTGGGAAGTACTCTTACTTCCACTCTTCTTCAAAGAAGCCTGGTACTTGCTGCAGTTTCTCTTCCAGTGGCCATATTCGTGACAAAAGAAACACTCAGTGTCTCCTGCAGGACCAGCCTTTTGCTTGGGTGCAGGGTTTGGCTTAGGGATCGTATCCTTAGCCTTGCCCTTCTTCTTCTGCCAAGAAGTGCCCTTTTTCTTGAAGCTAGGCTTGTTCTGCACAGCCATCACATGGCTATGCCCTGCACACTTCTTAATGTCACATTCTGCTGTTTTCAGCATCCCACATAATTCATTAAGGCCCCTCTCCACCCCATGCATATGGTAGTTCGAAATGAAATGCCCATAGCTAGATGGAAGAGATGCCAAAATTAAATCAGTGGCTAACTCTTGGCCTAATGGAAAACCAAGCTTTTCCAAAGTCTGATTGTATCCAACCATTTTGATCACATGGGGGCCTACAGCTGCTCCCTCTGCCAGCTTGCATTCCACAAAGGACTTAGCGACATTGTACCTCTCAGTCCTAGCCTGAGTCTGGAACATGTCCTTAAGTGCAACGATCATATCGTACGCTTCCTGATCCTCAAACTGCTTTTCAAGATCAGGTTCCATGCATGCAAGCATAAGACAACTAACCTCAAGAGATTCATCACATGCTTTCTTGTAGGCATTCTTAAGGGAAGCAATTGCATTATCAGCAGGTTCATCCGGGATTGGGGTATCTAGAACAGTTTCCTTTTTCTCAGCCCTGAGAACAATTCTCAGGTTACGGACCCAGTACGAATAGTTTGTTCCATTTAGTTTATCCTTTTCAAGAATCGAACGCAAAGCAAAAGGTGGTGAATTGTTCGGTGCCATTGATCTACAACAAAAATATGAAAAATACTAAGCCATGTAACCATGAAAGAGTAAAACATATTAAACAATTTAATAGCATATACCCCCACTTAAATCAACATCCGTCCATTGATACTAAGTGATTCAAGATCCACAATTAACAAGTCGACTAGTGAGCTTTAGCACCACTGCTAGAAGACAAGGTAAATCGGTAAGCAACCTTTGCTAATCATATCACATATGACTCTTGTTGTTGGGTGACATCTCTATGTCAAAACTAGGCGCCCAACCTTTATGCCCCAAGGTCCTTAACTGTTTAGATGACCTTGTTGAGCTCACCAACCCTTATGCATGTAGGTATCCGATACAAACCCATCCAGCCAAGGAAAACCGCGGTACCCTAATTTCATAGACCCACCAATGATTGTACAGGGCATAGGATGGTGCAAGGTTTGGTTGGGAGGGCATGGTTTAACTTAAACTTTGTGAGGGATCGTTCTACTTCTATCATCTAAGCATGCATAGTAGTAAAACGTATAAGAATAGCATTCACATAGATGTGATACAGTATGGCCCATTTTCTCATGGTGATCTCCATCGCCATAGAACCTGTCCACCATGATGATCTCCATCTTCATGCTCTATGCGAGCCATCCTCCAAGTGATGAGTTCTCCAAGAACTAATACAAGCTATTACTCCTAACGGCTAGTAATCAAAATTACATGGTATTGGGATCATCACAAGTTGGCACGCAGGCCATTATAATAATTGACAACACATATGGCTCCAGCCGTGTTTCCCTTCTCACGACACGCAGGTCATGAAAAAAACATGCATGCATCACATACATTTTTAGGCCATACTGATCATATACATCCTTCAAAAACAAGTTGTGCATAGAATCGCATTCTATCGAATCATGTGAAATCGTAGCACCTATGAACCTTAACGTGATACCAAAAGGGGCTACGATTAAGGGGGGGCTAGGGGGTCTCCCCCTGCAGGGTTCGAAGGGGAAGCGCCCCTCGTGGTATCTATACAATTTTCTTTAAGGATTTTGATCGGCAAATCAAATTTACCATAAACCGACCATAGTTTTGATTCGACCAAACTCCTTTGATCACGGTACGTCGATTCAGATCTAATTCCTGATTCGATCAATCATATTGATCTTCACGTGATTCAAAAGGATTTATGTGTCACTGTCTACCCCGATGGCGGAAACCGACCGGTAGGGGTAAGTCGTTCGACGACCTTAGAATCACGATCACGGAAAGTAAGATCATAGATCAATCCAGAAACACCGCCATACAAACGATCACATCATTCATATCAAGCTACATATCACCATATGCAAACTACCCGAACCTATGACTGAATAGCATCGGCTTTGATACCACTGTAGGCAAACGGGTAGGCTACGCTAGCAAAAATCAAAATTTTCTACCGCGTCAACCAGGAATACTATTGTCATAGATCACGGGATTACCGCTAGACGCGCAGGTGCGGAACTCGATGAAGCACGTCACGGCAGTGTAGATGTTCTACGTCTCCTCCTTGCCCTCGTCCCACGAGCAGCTCCCATTTGCGCGGCTCGTCCAAGTGCTACAACTGCAGCACCTCCGAGGTATCCACACGTCCGGAGTGGAAGCCGTCACACGCCATACTGCTAGGTATGCACGTGCAACACAAGCGGAAGAGGAGTGGCGGCTGGGTGGAATGCTCAACCCTATTCAGCTCGCCTCACTCTCTCTTATATAGGCATCCCTGGTGGGCTTCTACATTAGCATCCCATTAGCAGCCTAAGCCTGGTCTAATTTGGATCCAATCCTCATTAGGCTTCCAGCCCCTAAAGTGTGTGACCCTATAGGTTCATACACGTATAGACATGGCACGAGTACACTTACTCTGTCAATAGTTGGTAGCGGCCTCTAGCAAGACGTGCCAAATCCTAAACGCATATAAAGATCATTCGGACGAACCATCACAAGGTTGAGTACATGTATTTCCCTTTGCCTCACGATATTTGGTCTAGCTCCAAGCTGACCTCTCTTTCTCGATACTGTGATTCGGAATCCCTTTAATAGGTTAACTCTTAACCATATGTAGCACAGCCATGCATTTCTAGATCCGATCACTCGAGGGGCCTAGAAATATCTCTCTCAAGTAGAGAGGGGCAAATCCCATATTGATTGACCGATGCCTTGTAGCATGTATCAGGACAAACCCGAAAGCTACCTTTATAACTACCCAGTTACGGAGTAGTGTTTGATAGCCCCAAAGTAGGTCGATTCACATCTCAAGTACATGCGACAATCTCAGGTAAGGACAAAACATACACAATGTGTAGAGAGAGCTGCAAGTATTATTGCTAGTCTCATGTTGGGTCAGTCCAACCCCATGTTCATAACATGTGTCCACATCATTGGTTTAACATCTCCATGTCTATGACTTGCGAAACATAGTCATCAACCAATCGATGTGTTAGTCTAATATTCACGTGTGTCCTCACATGAACTCCGACTAGGGACAATTATTAGATAACCATACAAGTAAAGAGTTTCACAAACAATTCCCATAATTGCCAATCAATACAAGTTGCCTGGTATATGGATATTCAAGGAACATTATAATAACTCATGGATACACATGAAATACAATCATCTCTATGATTGCCTCTAGGGCATATTTCCTTCAGAACTATTCCTCAAGGAACCTATTGGATTCTGCTGCTGGAGGTACCTTTATGACCATTACTTTGGGTGCTGCAACAAAGCTTCTGGATAATATGATGGTTAACTACTCTGAATGGCATACTGAAAGAGCTCCACAAGGTAAGAAGGTAAATTTTGTTGAGGAAACCTCCTACTTGAGTGATAAGATTGATATTATTATGTCTATGCTTGTTAATGGGAAAGCCCATATTGATCCAAATAATGTTCCTTTAGCCTCTTTGGTTGCTCAAGAAGAGCAACTTGATGTCAACTTTATAAGAAATAACAATTTTAGCAACAATGCCTACATGAATAATTTTGGTAACAACAATTATAAGCCATATCCTCCCAACAATGGTAATGCTTACGGAAATTCCTACAACAACAATATTTTGCTCCTTCTGAACTTGAAGTTATGCTTAAAGACTTTATTAATAAACAAACTGCTTTCAATAAAACTATTGAGGAAAAACTCTCTAATGCTGAAAGGAATGTAGCATCTTTGGCTGAAGCTCAATCTTCTTTGAATAAAATGGCTGCTAAACCTAAAACTAATGAGAATCCCTTTGCAGCTACTAATGCCATACAAGTAAGAATTGATGAAAATGTTAGACTATTAGTTGAATTACATGCTAAGTGGGAAAGAGAAGATGAAATTGCTAAAAACATTAGTGTTTCTACTATCACCACCACTAGTGTTGAGGCTAGTAATAGCTCTACTACTTTAGATGATAAATTTGATTTTGATCTTGATGGTTGCAATATCTCTAAAGTTGTTAAGTTCCTACAAAAGCTTGCTAAAAGTCCTAATGCTAGTTCTATGAACATAGCCTTTGCAAAACCCATTACTGATGATCTCATAAAGATTAAAGAAGAAAAGATGAAACATAAAGCTTTTATCCCTATAAAACAAGAAGATGGTTGGGAACCCATCATTAATATGAAAGTGAATTATTTTGATTTCAAAGCTTTATGTGATCTTGATAGTAGTGTTTTCATTATGCCTAGAAAGATTTATGATATGCTTGATTTGCCACCACTTGAAGATTATTATTTGAATGTCCCACTTGATGATAATGATAAAAAGAAACTCATGGGGAGTATTAATGATGTTCTTATTATGGTTAAGAATGCCTATGTCCCCGTTGATTTCTATGTTTTGGATATTGAATGCAATGCTTCTTGTCCTATTACTTTAGGAAGACCTTTTCTTAGAACTTTTGGTGCCATTATTGATATGAAGGAAGGCACCATTAAATATCAAATTCCACTCAAGAAAGGTATAGAACACTTCCCTAAGAAGAGAGAGAAGATTTCTTTTGCCTCTCATATGAAAACAAAATTTTCTCTTAATGCTTCTTCATTTGAGAACACTTGATTCTTTTTCTTGCTTCTTATGCCTAACTTAAAGGCGTTAAAGAAAAGTACTTATTGGGAGATAACCCAAAAGTTTTATATGAGTCTTGGAAGTTAGTACTTCAGTATTAACTGCTCCTTATCCTTTTTATTTGCTTTTTGTGCCAAGAGTAACCTCTAATGAGAGAGAAGTAGTGATTGGGAAAGTTGCTGTCCCGAAACAGATTTCTGTGCTTCACCATAAAAATGCGTGTAAAATCTCTGTACGTCCTTTTGAGGGGTCAATTTTTGTGATTCTGCCCCAGGTTGTTATCTAACTTTCGTTAGTTCAACACTTTTGGATATGATCACCATAAGGTCTTCGAAAAAATTCGTCTTTACCCGCTGGTCTGTTTTGATAGATTTCTGTCATTTTCTGCATTTGCTTCTTGTTGGTTCCTTTTTGAGTTCTTTTGGGGAATTGAGCATTTTGACAGAAGTGCTTCAGTATCTAGTGTTTAAATGGAAGTTTTATTGGTGGTAGAACTGAACCTAAATACCTATTATCTTGAGTACACTAATGTTGCTAATAAAGATTGTGTGAAGTTTTGTATGAAGGAAAAATTTCAGGTGTATGGAAGGAATCAGTAATGAGATGAAGGATGAACTAAAGCTCAAGCTTGGGGATGACACGCGTGTCACCCCAAGAAATATCCAACAAGTACAAGTGTCAAAGCTTGGGGATGCCCAAGGCAAACCCCTCTTCATCAATAAAAATCTCAGGTTTCTTCCAAACGCTTCATTTTTATTGTTTCATGCACAGTTGTGTTGTTCTTGGAGCGTCTTCTTTTTCATTTTCATTTTGGTTTTTCATTTACTTTGTTTGCTTAGTTTGTTGAATAAATTGGTTGGACCCCCTCTTTCATACATTGTTTTTCAAATAGTTTGGTTTGGTTTGGAAAAGAGTAGGAAAGTTCATGCTTAAGTGGTAAATAGAGCTTGTTTTTGACTGTGGCCTATGCTTTGTCATGCCATGCTTGATATTGTTTTGGATTTATGCTTAGTATTCTTTGCTATAACATGACTTGTTATAAACAATTGAGATTGCTTAATGTGCCTTGGATGAATCATGCGTTATTTTAGCATATTAAAGCATAGTATTTGAAGGAAATATGCCCTGAGAGGCAATAATAAAGTTGTTATTATATATTCCTTATATATGATAGATGTTTATTTTACATGCTAGAATTGTATTGATCGGAAACATCAATACATGTGTGTTTAATAAACAAAAATGGTTCCTAGTTATGCCTCTCTTATAGACTAGCTTGTTGATTAACAAGATGATCAAGGTTTCCTGATCATGGACATTGGATGTTGTTAATAACAAGGTCACACCATTGGTGGAATGATGTGATGAACATTCATCCGAAGTATAGCATTACGATCAAGTCATTATGTTTATATTGCTATAACATCATACGAAGTAATCTTTATCCTTAGACCATGAGATCATGTTCATTGCTAACACCGGAAGAGTATCTTGATAACATCAAACGTGACACCGTAACAGGGTGACTATAAAGATGGGTTCAGTACTACGAAGGTGTTATGTTGAGGCTCATGGATCAAGAGTGGAATTTGTCAATCCAGATGACGGATAGATATACTCTGGGCCCTCTCGGTGATATCACATTAAGATAGCTTGCAAGCAAGTGATGTGATCACTAGAATGTTATATCACGGGAACGAGAAAAGAGTGAATGTCAGTAACAAGATCAAACTAGGTATGGAGATACCGATGATCGAATCTCGGACATGTAATATATCGAGAGACAAAGGGATTTAGTTACAAGTGTTAAAGGTTCTCACGATCACAGAAGTCATCGTTGAATGTGTAGGAGTCAGTACGGATCTCCAGGTCCCGCTGCTGATTATTGATCGGAGAAGGGTATCAATCATGTCTGCATTATTCGCGAACTGTAGGGTGGCACACTTAAGAGTTACCGGACACCATTTTGGAGCACATATGTTTCAGACGAAAGAATTGCAAAGCGTAGGAATTGTTTCAATAGAAACCGGAAATTGTTTTGGGTGAAATTGCAGAAAGTGGTTCTGCATGTGATATTGAAATATTGCAAGGGGCTATATGTGAATGTTTGTTAATTAAAGTAATTAACAAAATTCTGAATAAATTTAATAAAAAGAGTTTTATTAAATGAGAGAGCATTAAATTTGGAGAAATTTAATGCATTTAAAGTGGAGACTTTAAAAGGGAATGTGAAGAGGCATTTTAATGTGGAGGGGTTAGCACCACATGAATGGGGGAGGTGAGGGGTCACCACCCCCCCATGCGCCGGCCATGGAGAGAGGGGGCACCCCCCTCCTCCTATAAAAGGCCACCCATTCCCTCCTTCATCCTCACACCTCCTTGTGAAGGATCTCTCTCCCCCTCTAGAATTATTCCCCCATGGTCTCGGATTAGCGAGATACATGTTCCCGGTGGCATTTCGTCTGGAAGGAGTTGCTGCTTCCGCTGGATTGCTGGAGCGAGGAGGTGGAGGTTGTCCGGTGGCTTGAACGTGTGTGCGAGTGCGGATGCACTGCTGAGTTGCGGCGCTCGAACTTCCTCACGATCTTGAGATCGGCAAGTGTACGACTACATCAACCACGAGTTCCTACTCGTTAACAAAACTCGCTGTCTTCGAGGGTAAGTTCTCGTTGGATGTATGTCCACCCGTTGCTTTGTACCTAGTAGATAGATCTTGGCGTGTAGTTCACACCGTAGGATTTTTTTGTTTTCTATGTTGCGGACCTAACAGTGGTATCAGAGCCTGGTCTATGCGTAGGTGCTTTGCACGGGTAGTACACATATGTTTATATGTGGGCGATGATGATCATGTTATTGCATCTTCTATGTATTTTGGATATTGGTGGCATAGTGGGATGAAGCGGCCCGGACCAACCTTACATGTCATCGTACATGAGACCGGTTCCACGACTGACATGCAACTTGTTTTGCATAAGTGGCTGGCGGGTGTCTGTCTCTCCTACTATAGTCAATATCTGATTTACAACGAGTTTCTAATAGCTTAGTTATCCTCGTTGTGGTTCATGTTCGTAGGTGAGAACGGTTCTATCTCCGAAAGCCCTAAGCCACGTAAAACTTGCAATTGATAAATTAGAGGCGTCTAGTTTAGATCGTTGTTGGGCTAGTGTATTGATATGGTATTGTTGTAAGTAGATGTATGATAGATACTCTTACAACACACTCAACGTGTAACTTCCATAGTCCTTGGCCTTACACACAAAGGAATGATAGAGATCATACCACGATGCAAGTGATAGAGATCAAATGCATGGACCATATCATCTCACTTTACACATTAGATGTTAGCATCTTATACTGCTAGTTTGGCGCTTTTGGTAGCAATATAAGATGATCCCTCATTTAGATATCAAGATAAAAATGTGTTCTTCCTTAAGTATGCACCGTTCTGTGGATCGTGTTTCAAGACATCACGTGATGATCGGGTGTACTCGAATCTACGCTTTCATAGGAACGGGTGTAAGACAGTTTTACAGACACGAATACTAAGGTTCTTACTTGGCGAGCCTAGCATGTACAGACATGGCCTCAGAACACGGACCGAAAGGTTAAGCATGAGTCATATAGTTGATATGATGCCCATATAGATGCTCACCTTTGAAGCTACATCAACTCACGTGATGATCGGACTTGGTGTAGTGGATTTGGTTCATGTAATCACCAAAAAGACAGGAGGGATGTCATTTTTGAGTGGGAGTTCATTAGTAATTTGGATTAGTTGAACTCGATCTATCATAAACTTAGTCTAAATAAAATTTACAAATTCTGTTGTAGATGGCACCACCTGCTTTTAATTTCAATGTGTTCATGGAGAAAGAGAAACTTGTTGCGAATGGTAGCTGTTGGAGATATGCCCAAGAGGCAATAATAAAAGTGGTTATTATTATATCTTTGTGTTTATGATGAATGTTTACATCCCATGCTATAATTGTATTATTAGGAAACACTAATACATGTGTGTTTTGTAAACATAAGAGAGTCCCTAGTAAGCCTCTTGTTGAACTAGCTTGTTGATTAATTGATGATCATGGTTTCCTGATCATGGACATTGGATGTGATTAATAACAAGGTTATATCATTAGGAGAATGATGTAATGGATACACACCCACAGTAAGCGTAGCATAAGATCAAGTCATTAAGTTCGTATTGCTATAAGCTTTTAAATGCATAGTAACCTAATCCTTCGACCATGAGGTTGTGTTAATCACCATCACCGGATGGGTACTTTGATGACATCAAACACCGCTTCGTAACTGGGTGGTCATAAAGGTGTCATTGGGTATTCTGAAAGTATGTGTTGAAGCGCATGGACCAAGATTGGGATTTGTCCATCCATATGACGGATAGATATGCTCTGGGCCCTCTCGGTGGAATGTCATCTAGTTAGCTTGCAAGCATGTGACTGGGTCACAAGGGATGACATAACATGGAACGAGTAAAGAGTACTTGTCAGTAACGAGGTAGAACTAGGTATGGAGATACCGACGATCAAACCTCGGATAAGTATAGTATCGCGTGACAAAGGGAATTGGTTTCGTATGTAAATGGTTCTATCGATAACGAAGTCATCGTTGAGTATGTGGGAGCCATTATGGATCTCCAGGTCCCGCTGATGGTTATTGATAGGAGATGTGTCTCTGTCATGTCTACATATTCACGAACCGCAGGGTGACACACTTAAGGTTCGAAGTTGTTTTAAGTAGATATGGAATGTGCGTTGGAGACCGAATGTTGTTCGGAGTCTCGGATTGGATCCGGGACATCACGAGGAGATCCGGAATTGTCCGGAGAATAAGATTCATATATTGGGGATCATTTTATGAGTTAGGAAATGTTCCGGAGTATTTGTATGAGGATTCTAGAAGGTTTCGGAATGTTCCGGAAGGTTCTGGAAGAATTCTTGGAGTTTGCTTGAAAACCAAGAAAGGGATCAAGGAGTCCCTGTGGGGCAAGACAAGGAGTCGTGGGGGAGGAGGACTCCTCCCCCCTCCCCAATCCGCCGGCCAAGGAGGGAGGGGAGTCCTACTAGGACTCCCCCTCCCAAGGCGCCCTCCCTCCTTTAAATAGAGGGGTGGAGGAGCCAACCCCTGGCCCCCTCCACCACTCCAAATCCTAGCCGCCTCTCTCCTCCTTCTTCCTTCTGCTCAGGCTTAGGCGAACCCCTGCAGAATTCTCTACTCCACCACCACCACCACGCCGTCGTGCTGCTGAGATTCCGTGGAGAAGATCTACTACCTCCGCTGCTCGCTGGAACAAGGAGGGGAAGGTCTGCTTCGACTCCGTACGTGTGACCGACTGCTGGAGCGCTGCCAGAACGCGGCGCCGGAAGGATCGTCCACTCGATCTTGAGATCGGCAAGTGATCGACTACATCAACCACGAGATCCAATCTCGTAACGCTTTCGGATCTACAAGGGTTAGTACAGATCTATCTCGTTGCACATGTCTAATAGATTAGATCTTGGCTTTTATCTAGATTAGATCTAGGTTTTCTTCATTCTTGCGGTAGAATTTTTTTGTTTTCCATGCTACGAACCCATCAGTGGTATCAGAGCCGTATCTATGCGTAGATCTGTTGCACGAGTAGAACACGATGGTGTTGTGGGCGTTGGTGCTCGTGCCGTCTTTTGCTTTGTGTACTTTGCATCTTGCGGCATGGTGGGATGAAGCGGCTCGGGCTAACCTTACATGTCATCGCACATGAGACTTGCTCCACGCTTGACGTGTAACTTTCTTTGCACAAGTGGCTTTGCGGGTGTCTGTCTCTCCCACCATAGTATAGATCCAATTTACACTTTGCACTTGATAGCACTTGTATCAACGTTGTGGTTCAGTTTCGTAGGTAAGATCCATTCTTGTTCGAAAGCCCCAAACCACGTAAAACATGCAAAGAAAATTAGAGGAGTCTAACTTGTTTTTGCAGGGGTTTTGTGATGTGATATGGCCATCATGTGATTGTGATTATATTTGATGTATGCAATGATCCTTGTTGTAATATGGCAACCGGCAGGAGCCTAATGGTTGTCTTTAATTCTTTTAAGACCTGCGTGTCTATTCATCTTGTAATAGCTTTATTCCAAGTAGTTGTAATAGTTGCTAGTGATGATGGACAACCATGAAGCGGCGCCACTGACCTTGACGCAATGCTGGTGATGATGGAGATCATGTTCGTGCTTTGGAGATAGAGATCAAAGGCGCAAGAAGAAAGGGCCATATCATATCACACTAATTATGAATTGCCTGTGATGTTAATCCTTTATGCATCTTGTATTGCTTAGATCGCGACGGTAGCATTATAAGATGATCCCTCTCACTAAATATCAAGTAATAAAGTGTTCATCCTTAGTTGGCACCGTTGCTAAGACTCGTCGTTTCGAAGCATCTCGTGATGATCGGATGTGATAGATTCTACGTGTGCATACAATGGGTGCAAGCCAGATTTGCACATGCGGAAACTAAGGTTATCTTGACGAGCCTAGCATGTACAGACATGGTCTCGGAACACGGAATACCGAAAGCTAGAGCATGAGTCATATAAATGATATGATGAACATGAAGATTGTTCGCCGATGAAACTACATCTTCTCTCGTGAAGATCGGACTTGGTGTAGTGGACTTGGTTCGTGTAATCACTAAGACAATGTGAGGGATGTTGTTTTGAGTGGGATTTCACCTAGTTAATTTAAGTATTAAATTTGAACTCAATTCATCATAAACTTAGTCTAAACTACTTGCAAATTTGTTGTAGATTATGGCGACCCCCTCCATCAATTTCAATGCGTTCCTAGAGAAAGAAAAGCTTAAGAACAATGGAAGCAATTTCACGGACTGGTTCCGTGGACTGAAGATCGTCCTCAGGGCTGGTCAGTTGACCTATGTGCTCGAAGCACCACTAGGTGACCCACCTGCAGATGATGCTACCGATGACGTAAAGAATGTTTACGCCACTCGGAAAAATCATTACTCCACAGTTCAGTGTGCCATCCTGTATGGTTTAGATGCGGAGCTCCAGAAGCGTTTTGAGCACCACAACCCGTTCGAGATCATTAAGGAGCTCAGGCTAATTTTTGAGACTCGCGCAGCCATGGAGAGCTATGAGGCCTCCGAAAAGTTCTTTAACTGTAAGATGGAAGAGGGAAGCTCCGTTAGCGAGCACGTGCCACCGAGAGTTGGGGATATCGATTCTTAATGAGTTAGGGATTCATCGTCTCCTCCAATCACTGCCACCGAGTTATAAGAACTTTGTGATGAACTACAATATGCACTGCATGAACAAGACGTTGCCTGAACTATCGTCCATGCTGAAAACTGCTGAAGTGGAGATCAAGAAGGAGCACCAAGTGTTGATGGTCAATAAGACCACCAATTTCAAGAGACAAGGCAAGCCTAAGAACAAGGGCAACTTCAAGAAGGACGGCAAGAAAGCTGCCGCACCTGCTAAGAAGCCCAAGGCTGGTCCCAAGCCTGAAACTGAATGCTTCTACTGCAAGGGTGCTAGTCACTGGAAGCGTAACTGCCCCAAGTACCTGGCGGATCTGAAGAATGGCAACATCAAGAAGAAAGGTATATTTGATATATATGTTATTGATGTGTATCTTACTAGTAATCGTAGTACTGCCTGGGTATTTGATACTGGTTCGGTTGCTCATATTTGTAACTCGAAACAGGAGCAGTGGAATAAACGAAGACTGGCGAGAGACGAGGTGACGATGCGCGTTGGAAATGGCTCCAAGGTTGATGTGATCACCGTCGGCACGCTCCCTCTACATCTACCTTCGGGATTAGTTTTAAATTTGAATAATTGTTATTTGGTGCCTGCGTTAAGCATGAACATTATATCTGGATCTTGTTTATTGCGAGACGGTTACTCTTTTAAGTCTGAGAATAAAGGTTGTTCGATTTATATGAGTAATATCTTTTATGGTAATGCACCTGAGATGAATGGTTTATTCTTATTGAATCTCGATAGTAGTGATACACATGTTCACAACATAGATGCTAAACGAATAAAATTGAATGATAATTCTACATACATGTGGCACTGTCGTCTTGGTCACATTGGAGTGAAGCGTATGAAGAAACTCCATTCAGATGGACTTCTTGAATCACTTGATTTGGATCACTTGAAAGATGCGAAGCATGTCTAATGGGAAAAATGACTAAGGCTCCATTCTCTGGAATAATGGAGCGAGCTACAGACTTATTGGAAATAATACATACCGATGTGTGCGGTCCAATGAGTGTAGCATCGCGTGGTGGATATCGTTATGTTCTCACTTTCACGGATGACTTAAGTGGATATGGGTATGTCTACTTTATGAAACATAAGTCCGAAACTTTTGAGAAGTTTAAGGAATTTCAAAGTGAAGTGGAAAATCATCGTAACAAGAAGATCAAGTTTCTGCGTTCTGACCGCGGAGGTGAATATCTGAGTTATGAGTTTGGCATCCATTTAAAGAAATGTGGAATACTTTTGCAATTGACACCGCCGGGGACACCACAGCGTAATGGTGTGTCCGAACGTCGTAATCGAACTCTCTTAGATATGGTTCGGTCTATGATGTCTCTTACAGATTAACCGCTATCGTTTTGGGGCTATGCATTAGAGACAGCCGCATTCACTTTAAATAGGGCACCATCTAAATCCGTTGAAATGACACCATACGAATTGTGGTTTGGAAAGAAACCTAAGTTGTCGTTACTTAAAGTTTGGGGTTACGAATCATATGTAAAGAAGTTACAACCTGATAAGCTAGAACCCAAAGCAGAGAAATGCGTCTTCACAGGATACCCTAAAAAACAATTGGATATACCTTCTATCATAGATCCGAAGGCAAAGTTTCGTTGCCAAGAATGGATCCTTTCTTGAGAAGGAGTTTCTCTCGAAGGAGGTGACTGGAAGGAAAGTAGAACTCGATGAGGTTATTGAACCTTCTCTCGGATTTGAGAGTAGCACAACACCGGAAGATGTTTTTGTGCCGCCTGCACCAATTGGAGAGGAAGCTAATGATAATGATCATGAAACTTCAAACGAAGTTGCTGCTGAACCTCGCAGGTCAACGAGGGTTCTTACCACTCCTGATTGGTATGACTCTGCCTTGAACGTCATGTTGGTGGACAACGCTGATGACCCTGCGACGTACGAAGAAGCTATGGTGAGCCCAGATTCCGACAAATGGGTAGAAGCCATGAAATCCGAAATGGGATCCATGTACGAAAACCAAGTGTGGACTTTGGTGGACTTACCGGATGGCCGTAAGGCTATCGAGAACAAATGGATTTTCAAGAGAAAAACAGATGCTGATGGTAATATTACCGTCTATAAAGCTCGACTTGTCGCGAAAGGGTTCCGACAAATTCAAGGAGTTGACTATGATGAGACATTCTCACCAGTAGCGAAGCTAAAGTCTGTGAGGATTTTGTTAGCAATTGATGCGCATTTCGATTATGAGATTTGGCAGATGGATGTCAAAACGGCGTTCCTTAATGGTGACATTGAGGAAGAGTTGTATATGGTACAACCCAAGGGTTTTGTCGATCCTAAAGATGCTGACAAGGTATGCAAACTTCAGCGCTCCATTTATGGACTAAAGCAAGCATCCCGGAGTTGGAATCAACGTTTTGATAAAGTAATCAAAAACTTTGGATTTATACAAACTTATGGAGAAGCTTGTATTTACAAGAAAGTGAGTGGGATCTCTGTAGCATTCCTAGTACTATATGTAGATGACATATTGTTGATTGGGAATGATATAGAACTTCTTAATAGTGTCAAAGCCTATTTGAATAATAGTTTTTCAATGAAGGATCTTGGCGAAGCGGCATATATTCTAGGCATCAAGATTTATAGAGATAGATCAAGACGCCTAATAGCGCTTTCACAAAGTACATACTTAGACAAAGTTCTAAAGAAGTTTAGAATGGAAGAGAGCAAGAAAGGGTTCGTGCCCATGTTGTCAGGTAAGACCTTGAGTAAGACTCAAAGTCCAGCTACGGCATAAGATAGAGTGAAAATGAATAATATTCCCTATGCCTCGGCCATAGGTTCTATCATGTATGCCATGCTGTGTACAACACCGGATATAGCACATGCTGTTAGTTTGACTAGCAGATATCAAAGTGATCCTGGAATGGAGCACTGGACAGCGGTCAAGAATAGCCTAAAGTGCCTAAATAGGACTAAGGATATGGTTCTTTCTTATGGAGGTGATGAACAGCTTGTTGTAAACGGTTACACCGATGCTAGTTGGAACACCGATCCGGATGACTCGAAGTCACAGTCGGGATACGTATTTATTTTGAATGGTGCTGCAGTGAGCTGGAGGAGTGCAAAGCAAAGCGTTGTGGCGAAATCTTCAACTGAATCGGAATACATAGCTGCTTCGGAGGCTGCGCAAGAAGCCATATGGATGAAGGAATTCATTACTGAACTTGGCGTGGTTCCTAGTGTGTTGGACCCGATGGCCATCTATTGTGACAACACAGGTGCCATAGCTAATGCACAGGAGCCAAGGTCACATAGCAAGCTGAAGCACATCAAGCTACGTTTCCACGCTATTCGCGAGTATGTTCGAGATGGTGACATAAAGATTTGCAAAGTACACACTGATCTGAATGTGGCAGATCCGTTGACTAAACCTCCCCCTAGGGCAAAACATGACCAACACCAGAACGCCATGGGTGTTAGGTATATTACCATGTAATCTAGATTATTGACTCTAGTGCAAGTGGGAGACTGTTGGAGATATGCCCAAGAGGCAATAATAAAAGTGGTTATTATTATATATTTGTGTTTATGATGAATGTTTACATCCCATGCTATAATTGTATTATTAGGAAACACTAATACATGTGTGTTTTGTAAACATAAGAGAGTCCCTAGTAAGCCTCTTTTTGAACTAGCTTGTTGATTAATTGATGATCATGGTTTCCTGATCATGGACATTGGATGTGATTAATAACAAGGTTATATCATTAGGAGAATGATGTAATGGATACACACCCACAGTAAGCGCAACATAAGATCAAGTCATTAAGTTCGTATTGCTATAAGCTTTTAAATGCATAGTAACCTAATCCTTCGACCATGAGGTTGTGTTAATCACCATCACCGGATGGGTACTTTGATGACATCAAACACCGCTTCGTAACTGGGTGGTCATAAAGGTGTCATTGGGTATTCTGAAAGTATGTGTTGAAGCGCATGGACCAAGATTGGGATTTGTCCATCCATATGACGGATAGATATGCTCTGGGCCCTCTCGGTGGAATGTCATCTAGTTAGCTTGCAAGCATGTGACTGGGTCACAAGGGATGACATAACATGGAACGAGTAAAGAGTACTTGTCAGTAACGAGGTAGAACTAGGTATGGAGATACCGACGATCAAACCTCAGATAAGTATAGTATCGCGTGACAAAGGGAATTGGTTTCGTATGTAAATGGTTCTATCGATCACGAAGTGATCATTGAGTATGTGGGAGCCATTATGGATCTCCAGGTCCCGCTGATGGTTATTGATAGGAGATGTGTCTCTGTCATGTCTACATATTCACAAACCGTAGGGTGACACACTTAAGGTTTGAAGTTGTTTTAAGTAGATATGGAATGTGCGTTGGAGACCGAATGTTGTTCGGAGTCTCAGATTGGATCCGGGACATCACGAGGAGATCCGGAATTGTCTGGAGAATAAGATTCATATATTGGGGATCATTTTCTGAGTTAGGAAATGTTCCGGAGTATTTGTATGAGGATTCTAGAAGGTTTTGGAATGTTCCGGAAGGTTCTGGAAGAATTCTTGGAGTTTGCTTGAAAATCAAGAAAGGGATCAAGGAGCCCTTGTAGGGCAAGACAAGGAGTCGTGGGGGAGGAGGACTCCTCCCCCCTCCCCAATCCGCCGGCCAAGGAGGGAGGGGAGTCCTACTAGGACTCCCCCTCCCAAGGCGCCCTCCCTCCTTTAAATAGAGGGGTGGAGGCGCCAACCCCTGGCCCCCTCCACCACTCCAAATCCTAGCCGCCTCTCTCCTCCTTCTTCCTTCTGCTCAGGCTTAGGCGAAGCCCTGCAGAATTCTCTACTCCAACACCACCACCACGCCATCGTGCTGCTGAGATTCCGTGGAGAAGATCTACTACCTCCGCTGCTCGCTGGAACGAGGAGGGGAAGGTCTGCTTCGACTCCGTACGTGTGACAGACTGCGGGAGCGCTGCCAGAACGCGGCGCCGGAAGGATCGTCCACTCGATCTTGAGATCGGCAAGTGATCGACTACATCAACCACGAGATCCAATCTCGTAACGCTTTCGGATCTACAAGGGTTAGTACAGATCTATCTCGTTGCACATGTCTAATAGATTAGATCTTGGCTTTTATCTAGATTAGATCTGGGTTTTGTTCGTTCTTGCGGTAGAAATTTTTTGTTTTCCATGCTACGAACCCATCAGCAACTTCACCAACTGGGCTATGAATTTGAGGATTCTCCTCACTGCTGCACAAAAGCAATATGTGCTAGATGCGCTGCTAGGCCCCCCACTAGCTCCTGATGCCCCTGACGAGGGAAAGAATGACTATGTGACTCGTCAGGAGGACCACAACTTAGTTCATTGCGGCATACTGTATGGGCTAGAGCCAGAACTTCGAAAGCGTTTCGAAAATGGCAATGCCTTTGATACCATGGGAGAATTGAAAATGATTTTCGATACCCATGCTGCCGTAGAGAGTTATAATGCTACAAAAAAGTTCTTTAGCTGCATGATGGAGGAAAACAGCTCTGTTAGTGAGCACGTACTCAAAATGTCTGGGTACGCCGCTAAGCTTGTGTCCTTGGGAATAACGATTCCCATTGACTTAGGCATACATCGTGTTCTCCAATCTCTGCCACCTAGCTACAAGAGCTTCGCGATGAACTATAATATGCAGGGCATGAAGAAGTCTCTTCCCGAGCTTCTGTCAATGCTTAAGACTGCAGAAGTGGAGATTAGGAAAGAACATCAAGTGTTGATGATCAATAGGACCACCGGTTTCAAGAAAGACAAGAAAGGCAAGCACAAGGGAAAGAAGGGTGGCAAGTCTGTTGCCACGCCTGAAAAGAAACCCCGAGCTGGCCCTAAGTCTGACACCGAGTGCTACTATTGTAAGGGGACTGGCCATTGGAAGCGCAACTGCCCCAAGTATTTGGCGGACAAGAAGTCCGGCAAGGCAAACAAAGGTATATGTGATATACATGTTATTGATGTGTACTTGACTAGTACTCGCAGTAGCACCTGGGTATTTGATACGGGATCGGTTGCTAATATATGTAACTCGGTTCAGGGGCTACGGAACAAGCGACAACTAGCAAGGGATGAGGTTAGAATGCAGGTCGGCAATGGATCAAAAGTTGATGTGATCGCCGTCGGGACGCTACCTCTCCATTTGCCATTAGGATTAGTTATAAACCTAAATAATTGTTATTTAGTGCCTGCACTAAGCATGAACATTGTATCTGGATCATTTTTGATGCAAAGTGGTCATTCCTTTAAATCTGAAAACAATGGTTGTTCGATTTATAAGAATGATATCTTTTATGGTTATGCACCTATGTTGAATGGTTTATTTCTGTTAGATCTCGATAGTAATATTACACACATTCATAATGTTAATGCTAAAAAGATTAAACTTGATGATGATATGTCTACATATATGTGGCACTGTCGTCTAGGTCATATTGGTGTTAAACGCATGAAGAAACTCCATTCCGATGGACTTTTGGAATCACTTGATTTTAAATCATTTGATACATGTGAGCCATGCCTTATGGGCAAGATGACTAGAACGCCATTTTCCGGTTCAATGGAACGGGCGACAGATCTATTGGAAATCATACATACTGATGTGTGTGGACCAATGAGTGTGTCGACGCAAGGTGGATATCGTTATTTTGTTACTTTCACAGATGATTTGAGTAGATATGGGTATATCTATTTGATGAAACACAAGTCTGAAACTTTTGAAAAGTTCAAGGAATTTCAGAATGAAGTGGAAAATCATCGTAATAGAAAGATCAAATTTCTACGGTTTGACCGTGGAGGAGAGTATCTTAGTTACGAGTTTAGCACACACATGAAAGAGTGTGGAATAGTTTCACAACTCACGCCTGCCGGAACACCACAACATAATGGTGTGTCGGAACGTCGTAATCGTACCTTATTGGATATGGTTCGATCTATGATGTCTTTGACTGACTTGCCACTGTCATTTTGGGGTTATGCACTGGAAACAGCTGCATTCACTTTAAATCGGGCACCATCTAAATCCGTTGAAACGACATCGTATGAATTATGGTTTGGAAACAAACCTAAGCTATCATTTCTTAAAGTTTGGGGATGCGATGTTTATGTGAAGAAACTTCAACCGGATAAACTCGAACCCAAAGCGGAAAAATGCGTCTTCATAGGATACCCTAAGGAAACAATTGGGTATACCTTCTATCACAGATCCAAGGGCAAGGTTTTTGTTGCCAAGAATGGATCCTTTCTTGAGAAGGAGTTTCTCGCGAAAGGTGTGAGTAGTTGGAAGGTAGAACTTGAAGAGGTTATTAAACCTTCTCTCCATGGAATGGCGAGTGGCGCAGCACCGGAAGTTGTTTCGGAGTTGACTTCACCTGATGAAGAGAGAGCTAATGATAATTATCATGAAACTCCGAAAGAGGACACTACCGAACCTCGCAGGTCAAGCAGGACACGTGCCGCTCCTGAATTGTACGGCAATCCTATTGTGAATTTCATGGTTGATGAAATGGATGACCCTGCGACGTATGAAGAAGCGATGATGAGCACGGATTCCAACAAATGGCTAGAAGCCATGAAATCCGAGATGGAATCCATGTACGAGAACCAAGTTTGGAACTTGGTGGACTTACCTCACGACCGAAAGGCCGTTGAGAATAAATGGATTTTCAAAAGAAAAACTTATGCTGATGGTAATGTGACCATCTATAAGGCTCGACTTGTCGCAAAGGGGTTTGGAAAAATTCAAGGAGTTGACTACGATGAGACATTCTCTCCCGTAGCGATGCTTAAGTCGGTTAGGATTATGTTAGCAATTGCTGCATATTCGATTATGAAATATGGTAGATGGATGTCAAAACTGCATTCCTCAATGGTAATATTGAAGAAGAGTTGTATATGATACAACCTAAGGGTTTTGTCGATCCTAAGGATGCTAATAAGTATGCAAACTTCAGCGATCCATCTATGGACTGAAGCAAGCATCCCGGAGTTGGAATCTCTGCTTTGATGAGGTGATCAAAGAGTTTGGATTTGTCCAAACTTATGGAGAGGCTTGTATTTACAAGAAAGTGAGTGGGAGCAATGTGGCATTTCTGATATTATATGTGGATGACATATTATTGATTTGAAATGATATAGATCTTTTAAACAGTGTTAAAAGTTATCTAAACAGCAAATTTTCGATGAAAGACCTTGGTGAAGCATCATATACA
The DNA here is from genome assembly GCA_910589775.1 of Avena eriantha. Classification (NCBI taxonomy): domain Eukaryota; kingdom Viridiplantae; phylum Streptophyta; class Magnoliopsida; order Poales; family Poaceae; genus Avena; species Avena eriantha. The sequence continues at coordinate 298,629,936 of OU342746.1, read as the reverse complement.
TTAGGCATTAAAATCTATAGAGATAGATCAAGGCGCCTAATTGGGCTATCGCAGAGTACATACCTTGATAAGATATTAAAGAAGTTTAATATGGACGAAAGTAAGAAGGGTTCTTACCTATGTTGCAAGGCAAGACATTGAGTAAGACTCAAAGTCTGGCTACGGCGGAAGAAAGAGAGATGATGGATAAGATCCCCTATGCCTCGGCCATAGGCTCTATTATGTATGTCATGCTATGTACAAGACCGGATGTGGCACATGCTATTAGTTTGACTAGTAGGTACCAATCTGATCTAGGTTCAGAACACTGGACAGCGGTAAAGAACATCCTCAAGTACTTGAGAATAACTAAGGATATGTTTCTTATATACGGAGGTGAAGAAGAGCTAGTCGCTAAGTGTTATGTAGATTCTAGCTTTGACACCGATCCGGATGACTCTAAGTCTCAATCCGGATACGTATTTCTCTTGAACGGAGCAGCAGTTAGTTGGAGGAGTTCCAAACAACCTTTGGTGGTTGGATCAACGACGGAGGCGGAATATGTTGCTGCTTCAGAAGCGGCGCAGGAGGCGGTTTGGATGAAAGAATTCATTACGGAACTAGGTGTGGTTCCCAGTGCGTTGGACCCAATGGTGATCTATTGTGACAATAATGGAGCCATAACCAACGCAAAGGAGCCGAGGTCTCACAAGAATTCCAAGCATATTAAGCGCCGGTTTCACTCCATCCGCAAGCATGTCAAGGATGGAGATATAAAGATTTGTAAAGTACACATGGACCTAAATGTAGCAGATCCGTTGACTAAAGTTCTCCCTAGGGAAAAACATGATCAACACCAGAACTCCATGGGTGTTAGATTTATCACTATGTGAACTAGATTATTGTCTCTAGTGCAAGTGGGAGACTGAAGGAAATATGCCCTGAGAGGCAATAATAAAGTTGTTATTATATATTCCTTATATATGATAGATGTTTATTTTACATGCTAGAATTGTATTGATCGGAAACATCAATACATGTATGTTTAATAAACAAAAAGGGTTCCTAGTTATGCCTCTCTTATAGACTAGCTTGTTGATTAACAAGATGATCAAGGTTTCCTGATCATGGACATTGGATGTTGTTAATAACAAGGTCACACCATTGGTGGAATGATGTGATGAACATTCATCCTAAGTGTAGTATTACGATCAAGTCATTATGTTTATATTGCTATAACATCATACGAAGTAATCTTTATCCTTAGACCATGAGATCATGTTAATTGCTAACACCGGAAGAGTATCTTGATAACATCAAACGTCACACCGTAACAGGGTGACTATAAAGATGGGTTCAGTACTACGAAGGTGTTATGTTGAGGCTCATGGATCAAGAGTGGAATTTGTCAATCCAGATGACGGATAGATATACTCTGGGCCCTCTCGGTGATATCACATTAAGATAGCTTGCAAGCAAGTGATGTGATCACTAGAATGTTATATCACGGGAACGAGAAAAGAGTGCATGTTGGTAACAAGATCAAACTAGGTATGGAGATACCGATGATCGAATCTCGGACATGTAATATATCGAGAGACAAAGGGATTTAGTTACAAGCGTTAAAGGTTCTCACGATCACAGAAGTCATCGTTGAATGTGTAGGAGTCAGTACGGATCTCCAGGTCCCGCTGCTGATTATTGATCAGAGAAGGGTCTCGATCATGCCTGCATTATTTGCGAACCGTAGGGTGGCACGCTTAAGAGTTACCGGACACCATTTTGGAGCACATATGTTTCAGACGAAAGAATTGCAAAGCGTAGGAATTGTTTCAATAGAAACTGGAAATTGTTTCGGGTGAAATTGCAGAAAGTGGTTCTGCATGTGATATTGAAATATTGCAAGGGGCTATATGTGAATGTTTGTTAATTAAAGTAATTAACAAAATTCTGAATAAATTTAATAAAAAGAGTTTTATTAAATGAGAGAGCATTAAATTTGGAGAAATTTAATGCATTTAAAGTGGAGACTTTAAAACGGAATGTGAAGAGGCATTTTAATGTGGAGGGTTTACCACCACATGAATGGGGGAGGTGAGGGGTCACCCCCCCCCCCATGCGCCGGCCATGGAGAGAGGTGGCACCCCCCTCCTCCTATAAAAGGCCACCCGTTCCCTCCTTCATCCTCACACCTCCTTGTGAAGGATCTCTCTCCCCCTCTAGAATTATTCCCCCATGGTCTCGGATTAGCGAGATACATGTTCCCAGTGGCATTTCGTCTGGAAGGAGTTTCTGCTTCCGCTGGATTGCTGGAGCGAGGAGGTGGAGGTTGTTCGGTGGTTTGAACGTGTGTGCGAGTGCGGATGCGCTGCTGAGTTGCGGCGCTCGGACTTCCTCATGATCTTGAGATCGGCAAGTGTACGACTACATCAACCACGAGTTCCTAGTCGTTAACAAAACTCGTTGTCTTCGAGGGTAAGTTCTCATTGGATGTATGTCCACCCGTTGCTTTGTACCTAGTAGATAGATCTTGGCATGTAGTTCACACCGTAGGAAATTTTTTGTTTTCTATGCTGCGGACCTAACAGTATTGTGGTATTCTCCTTTGATGCTTTATTTGGGTTGACTTGACGCATGCTCACACCATGTTATGACTATCCAAAAGTCACCATAGCCTTTATGATCCTTTAGTTTTCAACTTGTAGTATCAATTTATACTTTGATCAATGATGTTTGTCGCTCTGCATGATTATGGCCATTATTGCTCTCTTAGTTTGTCGCTCCAACTCTTTTGCTAGCCTCCACAACCAAGTATGAGTTCCACTCATGCATCCAACTCTCTAAACCAAGTTATTCCAAAGATTCCACCATACCTACCTACTAGCATATGTATTCCAAGTATATTCATGTTTTTATTTACCTTCCAAATTAAACTTGTTATGAGAAAACTAGTGATTAAAGCTCTCACGAACTTGATGGCACACTTTACTTTTCTTGCCCTTAATAAACTTGAACCATTGTGTCATCTATGTTGTATATGCTTGCACTTATTTGTTGGGGATTAGTAGAACCATGCTGTCATGGGGAACGCTTTCAACATTGCACGGGTACTTTGTACCTAATTGATATCATGCTCTTTTGTCTATGGATGCCGTCGGTGTGAAATGAAAGGGGAGCTTGTAAGTCCATGGAGTTATGTATATGTGTTAGAGAAACGCCTGGGCCGCTGGTCTAATCCATGCTGACATGGTGGAAACCTGCAGCGTTACCATAATGAGCCGTCTATGAAGCATTCTTCTTATAAAAAAAGAGTCCTATATTGAGAAAAAAGAGAAAGAGAAAAAAAGATTATGAAAAGAGGAAAGAGAGAAAAAAGCACCATATTCCCATGGTAAATAAGAAGATTGATGAGATGCTCATTGTCTGCTTTCCTTGTCATTTTGATATGGGGATTCTTCCGTATCATCGGGCAAGGGGTACCCCGTTGGCGGTTCTCTATGATACACATGTACTTATGATGACAAGAACTTACCGGTGACTAAACTTGAGTAGCATGAGCAGTGGCCCTCGTATTCAAGGGACATGAGATTTCTGACTTATACTTCGTCAAGCATATACACCATAGTTTGTTCACTTTGACCTTAATCACTTCAAGATGCTTATGATAGGGGCAATGAGAGCTGAAAGCTATTAAGTACCATACTTTTTGGAAGCTCTTTATTAGACTTGAATCCCTACTTCCTTCTATGAGGGCCTTTCTTCCACTTATATATATTGAGTCTCCACCTTCTATCTTTATGCACTTACTTTGAGAGCATAGTGGCCATTCTTAGTTCTATGTGCATTGTCCCAAGACTTGTTGATTGATGCATACCTTGATATTGTTTGTTTTAAACTATTTGTATCTAGTCACTCTTATAAACTTTGAAGGTATCCTATGCATTTATGTTTGCTACTCTATGAGGAACAAGCTGAATGCCATTATGCTATGTTTTCTTTATGTGAAACAAACAAACGTGTTGTAAAGCATTGTTATTCATGAATCTTTTGTTTGTGCCTTTTCATGTTGCAACATAGTTTCTTTGTCTTATTGCTAGAACTTTGTCTTTCATGTTATGATTGAAGTACTATGATCCCAGCTTTGAATGTTTTACAAATACTTTGATCAAGTTTATGATGGTGCATGTCACCTCAAAATTTATTCTTTCTTTTTATCACTTACCTACTCGAGGACAAGCAGGAGTTAAGCTTGGGGATGTTGATACATTGCAAATGTATCTATAATTTTTGATGTTACATGCTTGGTTTTATCTACTTTCTTATGTTTTGTCCACACTTTGGAGTATTTTTCATATGATTTCTTGGACTAACCTATTAACAAGAGCCACAGTGTCAGCTGCCTGTTTTCTGCTGTTTTTGGTTCTAGGAAAGTCAGAAAATGAATATTCTCGGAATTGGTCAGGACAAAAGCCAAAGTCAATATTTCACCGAGGGGGACACGGAGCCAGAAGATGAGACGGAGAGGGGCCAGAGGCCGGCCACACCACCTGGCCGTGCAGCCAGGCCTGGCCCGTGCCAGGGGGTGGTGTGGCCACCTAGGGAACCCCCTCCGCCTCGCCTTTCGCCTATATATCGCCTCTTATACATAAACCCTAAGTACCCAATCAAAATTCCACGAAAGAGTCTGTAGCCGCCATCATCTCCATCCCTAGATCAGGAGGGATCCAAAGCTCTTCCCGGCACCCTACTTGAGGGGAGAATTCACCCGGGAGGCCTTCTTCATCACCATGTCTGCCTCCGGTGTGATGTGTAAGTAGTTCATCCTTGGACTACGGGTCCATGTAGTAGCTAGATGGCGGGTTCTCCTCCGTTGTGTTATCATGTTTAGATCTTGTGAGCTCCGTTCATGATCAAAATCATCTATTTGTAATTCTGCATGTTGTGTTTGTGGGGATCTGATGGATATTGAGATGCTATTTCAGATTGATTATTGATTCTATCATGTCTTTGTTATTTGTGATCTTGCATGATTTCCGTTGTTAGTAGCTATCTTGGCCAAGTAGATGCCAGCAACTCCAAGAGTTAGTATTTATGCTCGATAGTGGGTTCATGCCTCTGGTAATCTAGGGAAGTGACAAAAATCTCTAAGGTACTAGATGTGTTGTTGCTACTAGAGAGAAAACAACAATCCTTTGTTCATAGAACAATCATATTGTTTACATTACACACAATTCGTAATGCAATTATCTGTTGCTTGCAACTTAATACTGGAGGGGGTTCGGATGATAACCTGAAGGTGGATTATTAGTCATAGATGCAGCTGGATGGCGGTCTATGTATAATGTTGTAATGCCCAATCAAATCTCAAAGGAGTCAAGATGAGTAGTATATGCTTGTATGCTTTCTCGATGTTTGTCAATTGCCCCGCTGTAATTTGTTCACCCAGCATATTATCTATCTTAAGGAGAGCCACCTCTAGTGAACTATGGACCCCGGTCCTTTCTTTTACATTCAATGTATAAACTGTTTACTGCTTTGTGTTTACTTTCTGCATACTACTACTTCCTTCCATTCGATACGTTTAATCCTTTGTTTTCAGCAAAACCGGTGAGATTGACAACCTTATCGCAAGTTGGGGACAGAGTTCTGTGGTTGTGTTGTGCAGGTCTCCACATTGCTACTAGCACCGGTAGTACGCCCTACCAAGGCTCAGCTAGCAACACCTTTGGGTTGTTTCCTAGCTCCTACTGGATTGATAACCTTGGTTTCGTACTGAGGGAAAACTTGCTGCTGTGCTCATCATACCTTCCTCTTGGGGTTCCCCAACGAGCTCGATATATCTTGGGCCATCACCTGGATGCACAAGGCTAGGTCGCGCGGGCGGCCCGGATGCTTGTACATGCCGTCGAAGTTGCGGACGAACACCTTTTCAAAGTCTGGCCAGGTGTTGATGTTGTTGGGCGCAAGGCTGTTGAGCCATGTCCTTGCTGACCCAGTTAGCATAAGGGGGACATAGCGCACAGTTGTGCGCTTGTTCCCATGGGTGATGCCGACTGCTGTAGCATAGTCGGTCAGCCAATCTTCCAGCTTCATGCTGCTGTCGTACTTGGGGGTGTTCCTGGGTAGGGTGAATTTATCCGGAAACGGCTCGTTCCGGATGCAGGGTCCGAAACAAACCGGTCCGATGGAGTCCTCTTCCTCCGTAACGCTCGCTTGAGCGAGGAGCTCGATGCGGACACGGGCATCCGGGCGATCCGGGTTGGGCGCCCCCACTCGGCCCGAGAGACGGGAACCGGGGGGTCTTGGCGCTCCGGTTTGGGGAGGGGGAGGTGGTGGGTTGCTGTTCACCGTTTGCTCCTGGCGTGGCTAGCCCTTGCTGCCCGAACCGCGACGCTTGCTGCGGGCCTTAGCCAGCTGAGGAGAGGATGCATGTTGGGTGTCGCGAGGCGCACCCTTGCTGTTGGCGGACGGCTTGGTCCCCTTGGAGCAGCTAGGGTCCTCTTGCATCTGCCGGTTGGCGTCAGCCTGCTCATCCGCGATCCGGAGGAGCTCCTGCACCCGAGCGTGCTGGCGGGCTCGCTCCTCGCCCTCTAGGTTGGGCAGTTCGTCTGCTGTGGCTCGCGCCGCACGCAGGTTCTTGATGGGCGTGATGTAGGTGGGCCGGATGAGAGCGGGCGCGGGATCCGGCTCGCCATCCTTTTCCAACCTTCTGCCTAGCTCGCCGCCCCGGCGTCGCACCTGGCCGTGCCGGCTCGGCTCCGCGGTAGCCGGAGTGAAGTCGTGCGCGCGGTCGTACTCGCGTCGGGTGATCTCGAACTACTTGCGGGTTGCTGTCAGCTCCATGGCCTCCCGGAGGAGAAGGTGTCTATCCATGGCGAAGTTGGCCTCCGCCTCCTCCGGGTTATCCCCGAGGTTAACCGGCGTGAGGAACCGATCGATGGCCTCCTCCACCGGGTTCCGGGGTTGTGGTGGCGTGGAAGTTCCGCCCTTGTCCGTGCCCCGCTCCCGCGGCTGGCGGGGGTGAGAGCTGGAGCCGGCCATCATGACCTCGACACCGCGGGAAGCGACGGAGGTGCAGCTGCCCAAATGCGGAAGCTCCGTGGCGGAGACGGTCTCCCTAGGGAAACTCTCTGGAACGGTGGCGACGTAGACGGGGAGGTCGACGAAAAGCAGGATGGAGCCGTTCGCCGGGAAGGAGGTTCCGGTGAAATAGGAAGCGTTGTCGATGATGCAATCGAACTTGCCGAGCGTGAGCACCAGGCCGGAAGCCACGCGCTCACCGGCTGAAGTGCGGGGTCCCGTGCGGAACGTGACTCCGGTCGAAGCCATCTGCCCCACGGTGGGCGCCAACTGTCGTTGTATTGGGAACGGCAGTACCTAAACAGGTTAGATAGAGGTGCGGGGACTAGCGGGAAAGCTATCGACGGCGTCTATAGGCGGGATTGGATACAAACAAGTGTAGCTGGACACAAGAAGTACCCAAGTTCGGAGCCCTCATGATGAGGTAAAGCTCCTACTCCTGTCGATCTGACTATGAGCGATATATGGGCTACAAGTGCTCCTTGAGCTGTATTCTCTAGCTACCGCCTTAAATGCACTGAGACCAACCCTTTCTACTAAGGCCTTGCCTCTCCTTATATAGGCAGAGAGGCAACGATCTCACTGGCCAGTCCGGCTGGCGGGCCCCACAGGTGGGTTCCAGCCGGCTGGTCATCCACAGTACCCGGTACAACTATGTCCCATCAGAGTATGGGCGATATGGTGGTCATGGGTACAGTGAACGCCGTGCGAGCCTGTCGTCCGTCTTCGGTATGGCCGAGTAGTTGCCAGTCTTGTCATCGTACCAGGGCGTACCGCGTACTGTGCTGCACGTCGCACTGTCCTCCTGATTGGTTCTGGCTACGCTGCTATAGCCGGCTGCTTCTCGCTGTTCCGGCTACCGTGAGGTAGCCGGCTTGACTTGCTCCTGTCCAGCTGCGCATCGCCAGCCGGGCGTGATTCGACTGCCATGGTTCTTGCCTGGTTGGGTATCCGGAGGTCATCCCCCCGACAGACGCCTTATGGTACGTATATTATTTGAAGTCCCTGTAGCTATATATATATATATATATCTTAACTTTATTTTTTGTGTTCAAAATTTATGATAATGATCGTGTGTTCATGTAACATCAAGTTACTCATTTTTGCATTGTAGAAATTACCAAGGACATGATTTCTCAGCTTGATATCCCTGAAGACGTCTTGGTTGGACTACACGTTGGATCACGAGGTCGCATCACCACCACCGAGTACAAGACGACGTATGACGGCCGCACCTCCTTCACCACTGAAGGGTACAAATACTTCCTCCAAACTGAGGAACTATATATTGGACAAGCCATACTCATCACGAGGTTGACCAGGTGCATAGACCCGTACATGATGTTCATCATTAACAACATCAATGGTTTGGTGTCATTGTTGGGCTCGGACTCGGCTCGGATTCGTACTCGTACTCATACCCAGAGTGATACTTAGAGTGTGTTGTGACTTAATCAATCTATTTTTTGTGTTCAAGTGGTGAACCAACTTATTGCTACTTTCATCTTTTAATAAATTTGTTTTTCTTATTTTTCTTGTGACTAAATGTTGTTTAAACATGCACACAATGTTTATGTTGGCTCTAAAATCTGAATTTCAGAAAATATATACTATAGTAGTTAAAACATTTTCATCCAAATAATCCATAACATTTTCCCTCTTTGTGTAAGTTTAGGTGAAACCCTAATTCATATTACAAATTAAAATTATTATGGAAAAATGGCATGATTATTTGATCTGTAGTATTAACATTGGTACAATAATTATTTGGAAAATTTTAGAAGGTTAGCTTGCTTAGAACTAAATGTTATATGCATGGTAGTTGGTTCTTTTCATATTAGAAATATGTGCAGAACTATGTCATATGTTTGTTTCCATCAATAGTACAGACATACCACTCCTCCATGTTTTTCTATTTCTATTTTCCAGTTTTGCGGATTCCTCTTAGGTTGTTTTTTAATTTTACACCATGATAATTAAACAATTCCTATCTATTTAATAGATGGAAACCAACAATGATGATGCAATTGTGCTATCTGCGATGCCAACACAATGTCATCAAGTGAAGAGCCCCAACTTCTATTTAGATGTATACATGAAGAACATTAAAATTTATGTGTTTAGTGGTATATATGAAGATTCCATGTGACCCCAATGTAATTTCTATGTGTTGCATCAGGACCCAATTGGCAGGGGATACAGACTTTTATAAGAGTGTCTCTTTGCAAACGAGATATATCTAAATGAAATGCATCTCTCCTAGTTGACAGATTTTTGTGATCCCAAATTTATACCAGCTATCAAGTACTATATCTATAAGATAACCCATTCATCAGTCGTGGAGAATAAGTGCAAAATGGTAATTTAGATGATATTTGAACATGAACAAGTATATAATCTGTAATTCTTTAAATAATTACAAGAATGCTAAACTTCATTTCTTTGTACTTTCATAGACATTTGGAGTTGAGTTCATAAAGACGTATCCAAAGAATTGGCTTGATGAACCTATTGATATCCATATTTGGCGCATGATCAGCACAAAGTCAATGATTGTGACCATGAAGATTGCAGCTTGGTCAAACAATGCTATCGTGACCACTCGATGGGACAAGTTTGTGGAGAGATTTAAGATAAAGGAGAATAAAATTTTCATGTTCTGCCTTGATTAAAAAAAGATGAAGAGCTCCATCTTTTGATTGAACCTTTACCAGATATTAGCTAGAGTACTAGTACCGTATGGACTGCATCCAGTAGTATGGTTAAGTTGAGAAACCAAATATATATGGCTAAATTTTAGAACCAAGTAAATGTGGCTAATTAGTTGTTATAATCTCTGTATGAATTCTTATAATATATGTGCCTGCATGTAGATTAGTACTTCAGCTAATTTTTGTATGAATTTATGGATGTTGAATCATGTATTGTATTTTAAATGTCAGTTCTTATTGATTTTGAATTACCCAGATGTATATTATTTAAAATATGAAATAACTACTAGAGACTGACTCTTTTCTGAACTGGCTTAAAGTGACAGGTAATTTCATACAGGGAAATAGAATGTCCGTCTTAAGTTGTCAATGTGCTCGAGACAGTCAAAAATATTATGTGTCTCAGACTAGAAAATTATTAGAGACGATCGAGAACAACACACATCTCTGGTGTAATTCACTTTGAGGCGGTTTATTTTCCAAACCGCCTGATGGCTCCACTGGGCCGTTGCACACGGCCATAGCCATGAGGATTATCATCCATCTTGGAAGGTTTATAACTCTAGTTCTAGTGTTTGTTGTTCAGAGGAGAAAACAGGTTCTAAGATGTTGTTCCTGAGTCCCGGGGTAAATGAAATGGTGGCTGTGAGGAGAATCACTATCTCATGAAGTCACGATGCTGTGTATCTTAGAGCTAGAAAGGAAAACCATCTCCGGATGGTGGGTTCTTTGAGACTGTGGCTTTGAGCCGGAATGGGAAACTGGCGCAAGCCAATGGAGGCAAATCGGCTCTAAGTGTTGGTTCGGTACTAATGCATATGAATTTTGCAAAATGTGCGCGACTTATAAATAAAAATAGAGAGGGTAATGAAACTATTCTAGATCACTGCTATGAATCATTAAAATCTAAGTATTAGATTCCCATGATCACACAAGGTCGTGAATATTTGTACCTGTGGACATTGCAGAGAATGAGAAATAAGTTATTGTAACTCAACGGTCTGTATTAAACATGGACATGCCGTCCACGGGAATCAAAACTTCTGATCCCCTACATCCTGGTGCCCCCCCCCCCCACCCACCACCACACACAATCCCGGTTTTGCTAGTGCGTAGCAAAAAAGTTCACCCATCAAAACAGAAATAAAATGACAGATCTCGTCCTTGCCAAAGACCTCGTAGCAAATTTAGCATTTTTTCTTAAAATTTAGGCTATTGTAGTAAAACTACTAAAGTGTTTATAGCCACAAAATTCAACAACTATAGCAAACCTGACTTCGCCAAAGACCTTGCCAGAGATATCGTAGCAACATCTTTGTGCTATTGTAGCAAAACATAAAACAGTGGCAGCAAAATCATTCAACAACTATAGCAAACCCGACTTCAAAAGAAACATCCTAGCAAAAAAAAACTTTGCACTATTATACCAAAAGACAGAATGATTATAGTAAAAAATGTACTATTACAGGTGCGTTGCAACTGATGCCGACCGACAGTAGCAAGACCACCACTGCGCGGGCGGCGCCGCCACAAGTGCGGGTGGTGCCACCACCCCGCGCCGACGAGCAGTTGACATGTGGAGGGAGAGGGGATCCATGGCGTGCTCCCGTGCATGGAGCTGGAGGCGGCACATGGATGCGCAATTGGTCGGCAGGGGAGGAGCATGGCGGCGTTGTGTAGCATTTCGGCGAGAAAGCACGGGCGATGGCATGCTTAATCGTGATGATTGGGGTTGTCGACCACATGAGCTCTAGTTATGGGGCTATGTTGAAGGACGAAAGATGAGTTTGAGAGATATGAGGAAAAGAACATAGGTGGGCCCATAGCGTGTGATAGAACAACATCCACAAGGGGTGTGGCATGGGGGGGAGTGTGTGATGCTCACTAGTCGACTCGGACGATCGATCGTCCAGGGGAGCCAGATCATTTCCCATTAAACATTCCAAGCGAAAAAAGGGTAGACTAGAGAAAAAAGGGTAGACTAGAGAAGTAGCATTGCAATACAAATAGAGAGTGAAACTGCATCTCATCAAAGTAAAAATCTTGTATATTTCTCAAACAATCAAAGAGTGATGCTACACTTACAAAAGCAGTGTGTCGTGAACACCTTGCTTACACATGCTCGTAGCACCACATTATTCAACAGCACACGGACGCCCACATGCGCAGCCGTGATGCGTGTCAATCACAAGAAGTCGCGTATAAAACCAAACTCCAACCTTGCCGGTCAGACGTTCTGCGTGACGCCGCTGGGCGCCTTGTTGCGCGCCTGGGTGCCTTCGTTGTCGGAGTACCACCCGTGCTTGCTGGAGTCGTACTTCTCGCCGTCTCCCCAGAGCGCGTAGGCCTCCTCCCCGTGAACCGCGTCATCCCCGATGGCGAGCTCCTCCTCGGGCATCCTCAGTGGCACGATCAAGCGGACGACGAGGCAGATGATGCTGGTGGCCACAATGTTCCAGCAGATGATGAAGAGGGCGCCCACCACCTGCTTGAGGAACTGCATGCCGCCGGTGCCGCCGTAGAAGGCGCCGCGGGAGTTGCTCACGGGCACGAACAGGGTGCACAGCACCGGCTCCGCGAAGAGCCCCGTGGTCGCGCCTCCGAGGAATCCCGCGACGGCGTGGGTGTGGAACACGCCCAGGGTGTCGTCGACGTGCTGCAGCAGCTTGGAGCGCTTGTGCACGACCATCATGGTGAACCACGGGATGCTGCCCGACAGGATTCCCATCACGATCGCCGCCCACCCCTGGACCAGACCGGCGCCGGGCGTGATGCATACGAGGCCCGTGATCATACCCTGTACGGCGCCGATGACGGAGGGCTTCTTGAAGAAGATGACGTCGAGGCAGGTCCAGACCAGGAGGCTGGTGGCGGCGCAGATGTTCGTGTTGAGCACGGCGAGGGAAGAGTCGATGTTGGCGGAGTAGGGGTCACCGCCGTTGAACCCGGCCCAGCCCATCCAGAGCAGACCGGCGCCGGTGAGCATGAGCAGAACGTTGTTGGGTGGGAACCTCTCCCTGTCCTTGGTGGACCTCGGCCCGACCCAGTACGCGGCGGTGAACCCGGCGATCCCGGATGAGAGGTGGATGACGTATCCGCCGGAGTAGTCCATGACGCCCCAGTGGAAGAGGAAGCCGCCGCCCCAGAGGGAGAAGGCGCCGACGGTGTAGGAGAAGGTGAGCCAGAGCGGGACGAAGATCATCCAGGCCTTGATGTTCATGCGGCCGAGCAGCGAGCCGGCGAGTAGGATGAGCGTGATCGCGGCGAAGACGCACTGGAAGTATACCATGGAGGCCATGGGGTACGCCGGGTTGATCCAGGCCGTCTCGACGGTGCCGTCCTGGTGGAACTGCGTCGACTGTGGGAGCACCGCCTGCGCGATGAGGAAGCTCTGCCCCAGCGCCGGCCGGGCTTTGCCCCAGAATGGGAACAGCTTGTGGCCGAAGGACATGTTGTACGCCCAGGTGACCCAGCACAGCCATACGGCGGCGAAGGCGTAGAGCGCCATGAACGCAGAGTTCACGGCCCACTTCTTCTTCACGATGCTCCCGTAGAGGATCACCAGGCCAGGCACGCTCTGCATGCCCACCAGCGTCGCCGAGATCATCTGCCATGCGTTGTCACCCTTGTTCAGCCAGTCCGGCGCCACCGGTTCGAGCGGCGCGTACCCAATCGACATGTTGTACGCCATCTTGCTAGCTCGATCGGCAACGCTCGGTGAACCCGCGCTCGCCGACGATCAGGAAGTACGCTGCCTGCTAGCAAGCCGGAGATGGAGGTGAATGATGGTCGATGAAGCTAAGCTAGGATGCCGGCCTTATATATACTACGAATCATCACTAGAGGTGCTCCGTCATGTACAAGGGCCAAGCCGACCAACGGCGGGCACGCCTAGCTAGCGAGAGCATTGTAAAGTGGCAAAGAGGAGCTAGATCCTATGCCGCTAAGCTGTATCAATGAGCTGGGCTCAGAGTGGCTCGAAGGAGGAAGATTCCAAGCCTGAGGCTTTGGAATTGAAGGAAGCCTATCTAGCCCGTAGTAGAAAACGTATACTTGATATTGATTAATTCTACAAAATGTACACAGGATATGTATTGAGCTAGTGACAATACTAGGCGCGCTTACATGGTGTTACATATTCGAGCTCATCTTTGCAACTAGTTATTGCTATACAGATTTCTGTGCCAATGGTCATTTGTACATGAAATTCATCAATTGAAGCTAAGCTATCCAAGAAGATCATTCAGGTCATCGTGATTTTCTAATTATCACTAACTAACACATTTACTAGCTTGCATCTACAGTATTTGATTTTTAATTCACTATCATTTAGCTTTGCCGGCCGTCCGATCCCTCTATCTCGCATGTATCAGGATGATTTTCGTGTCATGTTTAGTTTTACTCGATACTAAAGGACAAATAGTTGACATGTCCTTAAAATACTAAAAAAAAGGTCAAATATTACAAAAGACGTAATATTTCGAACATCCGAGACATTTCTGACTGTCAACAACTCTCGTCCAGTTAACAAATAAGTGGCATTTTGGACATAACTTCAATAATATTTTAAAACTTTGAATATATTATCGTTCAAATATTTCAGTTGGAAACTTGAAAATCATAATGATATATTTGTCTTGATAAGTATTTATAAAAATATAATTTCCAGTGCCAATAAATTCGAAATAAAGAGAAGAAATTAAAGAGAAAGTCAAGGTGAAGCCCATGAACAAAGAAGCCCATTGGGTGGAGGAAATAATGAGCTAGTTCATCATGGATTTATGGACCATGGACTATCCGTCTCTTCTAAACTAGTGGACCAAACTTTACAAGTATACCCTTTCTATCTACCATATATAAGATGAAAGGATACGGATGTCTCCTAAAGAGGGTCAATAGCATTTTAAAATATTACTCTTTTGGCTCTAATAAATGCGACATAAAACTAGACTTTAAATTATCAAGCACAAAACCTAAATATGTGAAGGCTCATCTATGTACGCAAGCAACTTACACTAAGTAAGACAAGCAACAAGGTGATAGCATATACATGGGCGGAGCCACTTAAGGGCATGGGTGTACATTGTACACCTCATTATTTTGGGGAGAAGGTAAAATATATGCAAGTCTTATATATATTTGTACTAAAACATTGGTCAAACTCTAAGTTAATCACATAATTAACTAGTAAATGTTAATCCTGTTAATTATGTACACCTAATCCAACTTTTTTTGCCTCCGCCTCTGGCAAGATATATTACTTCAAGCACGAATGCTATCACAATATAAGGTGCATAAGTAAAAAGAGTTCGGGTATAGAAACAACAATGGAGACACGAAGATGTATTCCTGAAGTTTCTTTCTTGTTAAGGGAACTATGTATTCATTGGAGAGGTGCGGCAACGTAATGCTCTCTGAATGCCACACAAGGATCACCTTGAGAAGTGATTTCTCTATCCACACCAAACACCACAAAGGCTCTTCTCAAGATGTGAATGCACACCACTCCCTAATGCCACAAAGGTTCACCTTATTCCCCCGTGTGCACAGCACTAAGGTGGGCACCTCGATCCACTATGGGACACAATGGGGGCGGTCACCAAACCAGTACAAGCTTGGGGTAATTCCACAAGTTAATTGGAGGTTCCCAACTAATTGCCACCAAGGCCACAAGTTTGAGGAAATATCCACAACTTAATTGGAGGCTCCAAGAAACCCACAACACCATAAAGAGTTGTCTAGGATTCCAAGAACACAAGAATAAAAGCTTCTCACTTTCACCCAATTGAATCCTCGAGGATAACTCAAAGCAATGCAACTAATTCAATGGAAAGAACACAAGAAGTGCTAAATCCTTCTCCCACAAATCCCACCAAAGAAACTAATTATATGGAGGAGTATGATAGGAAGAACACAGGAGGAAATCCACAAAAGACTCCAAGATCAAAATCCAATATAATCCCCTCACTTAGAGGAGAGATTGATCAGAGGAAATGTAGATCTAGATCTCTCCTATTTTCTCTTACAAAGATGCAAAAATTATTGGAGAGATTAATAGATAACAAGCTTTAGAAGGTCAGCAATGGAGGAAAAACTTGCAATATGGTTAGCGAACCATTGGTGAAGAAGGGACCCTTATATAGGTCCTGTAAAAACCAATCGTTATAGTCTTGTAGCTCCTAGGACGGAGTCTTCGCCCCCTCCCTCTCTCACATCCATGTCCCTCCTAAACTAGTTTATCAAACTTTACAAATATACCCTTCCCACCTACCATGTACAAGGTGAAAGTACACGGATGTCGCCTAGAGGGGGTGAATAGGCATTTTAAAACTATTACTCTTTTGACCCTAAAAATGCGGAATAAAACTAGCATTTAAATTATCTAAGGTTCAACTATGTGCACCAACAACTTACGTTAAGCAAGACAAGCAAAAAGGTGATAGCAAGATATATTACTTCAAGAACGAATGATATTCACAATGTAGATTGCATAAGTAAAGAGCTCATGTGTAGAAATAATCGCAATGGAGACACAAAGATGTATTCCCAAAGTTTCTTCCTTGTTAAGGGAAGTATGTCTTCACTAGAGAGGTATGACGGAGTAATGCACTCCAAGGCTAGCCTTGTTAAGTGGTTGTTAGATGCACACCAAACATCACAAAGGATCTTCTCAACATGTGAATGCACACCACTCACCGACGCCACAAAGGCACACCTTATTCTCCAGCGTGCACACCACAAAGGTGGGCCCCCGATCCACTATGGGACACATGAGGGCAGTCAACAAACTCGTACAAGCTTGGGGCCATGTCCACGACTTAATTGGAGGCTCCCAAGTAATTGCCACCAAGGCCACAAGCTAGAAGAAATCTCCATGATGAGTCTAAAATTGAAGCATATTTACATTTAATTTTGTTTTTGCATAAGTATAGTAGGGTTTTTCGTATTTTACAGCGTTTGCATGCACCTTTTGTCCTTGTTTCAACAGGATCCCAAATTACTAAGTCTCTTATGAACATATCAATTGGAACTATCATATTATATTGTAATATGATATTTTTAAGTGATAAAAGTCATTTAATTGATTTATCTTCACACCTAGGAGATTTGCACACGCATTCGAGGACATAGGGGTCTTAACGACCACTGGTACGGGCGGAGCCCGCCTGTACTGTTCGCCTGTACCATGTGGCGGCATGACCACCTTGTCAAATACTTTCACCTCGTGAAGACGGATTAGAGATCTGACATTCGCAGAAACTTCCAACCACAAAAATCCACACCAGAAAGGGATCTGGAGGAGGAACTTGGAAAAGGGAAAATCCTTGCTGCTTCATAGATCATTGGAGGACATTGCATCATCCCCTTCATCATCAACTGCTACACCACCATCACCACTACTACCCCCATCTTCCATTCATTAGATCTTGTTGTAATTCCAGATTCAATTGTGGTTTGCATTAGATTCATTCCCGTACTTTTATCCATCCATTTGATTATGATGATGTTGTTGATTTCTTATATGTGTGAGAAGTTTCCTTTGTACTTGGGGATATGGAGAAACCCTAGCATTGTTATGAAATGAAATAAAGATGATCTATTACTTGTGTCCATGATCTATTGATCTATGATGTGTGTTTGATCTCTCTCTCTTTAGATGGTATGTGTAGCCAGCCACATATCATTTGCCTTCGGGTCTAAGGAAAAGGGTGAAATCCTTTGGACATGTTTAGAAGTGTGTCCGGAGCTATTAGGACTAGAAGCACCGGCTAGCAACCTACACGGTTGAAGGAGTAATAAAGAGAGTTACTAAGCTAATTACGATATCCAAGGGGAGACCCTTAATTGCGGTGGTCTGTATGGGTGACTGCTCTCAGACATCATGGTGGTTATTTAGATATGACCTCATTCTTGGCACAACAAAGTGACTGTCTACGAGGCTTGTAGTGAATATCTTATTATGGATCTCTCTCCACACATGTCATGGCATAAGAAATATTATCCTAATTATGATTAATTACAACATGCTAGTGGTGTATCCTACATCCCCGAGAACACTTTTAGCCTTATTGAGTTCAACCACCATTCTAAACGCTTTTGTTACTTGTTTTAATTAATTTTCTGCATTCAACCAAAAACCTTTCAAACACCCTTTACTTGAAATCATAGGCGGCTTACAAGTATCCTTTGGTAGACAGTGGCGAGGGGCATAAAGACCTTAACCAAATAGCTCTATGTGGGTTCGATACTCTTATTTCGAAACTAGTTACAATCGATCTGTGCACTTGCAATCATCACTCCACAGCTTAATTGGAGGCTCCAAGAAATCCACAACACCACAACGGGCCATCTAGGGTTCCAAGAACCCAACAGTAAAATATTCTCACTTTCACCCAACTGAATCCTCGATAAGAACTCAAACAGATGCAAATAATGCAATATAAAGAACACAATAAGTGCTCAAGTCATTCTTCCCCAAATCCCACCAAATAAACTAATGCTATGGAGGGGTATGAGAGGAAGAACACAAGAGAAATCCACAAAAGAGTCCAAGATCTAGATCCAATATGTTTCCCCCACTTAGAGAGGTTGATTGGTGGCAATATAGATCTAGATATCCTCTCCCTTTTATATTACAAATATGTAAAAATCATCAGAGAGATTTTTGATAGATAGAAAGCTTGAGAGGGTTAACAATGGAGGGGAAAACTTGCAAGGAAGATTAGGAAACCATTGGGGATCAAGGGACCCTTACATAGGTCCCACAAAAACCAATCGTTATAGTCCTGGAGCGCTCGAGATAGAGTCCCTCCTCCTCCCCCCTCCCCCCCACTCCCCCGAGGACCGGAGTCTCCGCCCTCCCCAAAAACTAGTAGAAACAACATAACGAAAATGACTATACCTTTTGTAACCAGACTCCGATCTTGATGATCTTGGGCTCCTTTCAAAGAGGCCAACAAGCTATAAAAGGTCATGCAAAGAAAAAATAGTCCAACAAAGTAGGAAATATCAAGGAAAGAGAGGTGTAAACCTCCATAAGATAAGAAGTGGTAAAACCTAAAAATGCAACAAGTTTTTCATCTGAAATCCGTTTTTGATGAACTTGAGATTGAATTGAAGATACCCACAAGAAAGCATCATATGGATAAGATCCAAGAAAGAGTATGCCAAGTATGTAAAGGTTTAAGCTCTCTACAAACGATACAAACAAGTTACTCACTCGATAGCCACCTTGATAGTACAGATATCTATTCTATAACCCGGTCTCTCAACTAACACCATAAGGCCGGTAAAATATAAAACCTATCAAGATCATACCTTTGCCTTACACATTCCACTCGAGCTACATGATGATGATCTTGTCCTATTCAAGTTGGAACACCTTTCTTGATTGTGCTCGCTTGCACTTGCTTGATTAATACTCACATATATTGCTTCCCAATACTCAATATGGGAAAGCCTCACTTAGGCACTTCTTCATGAATTCGTTACCATAAAATGTATGGAAAGCTTCAAGCATATGATTTATCTGATATCTCCATCTTAAACTTAAGCTTTATCTTGATCCACCATGTATCTTTTCTTCTTACTTCATAATGAATGATTTCTTGAAGGTAAACATGATGGTTCACTCATCCTTCTCATTCTTCAAGACATACTTGGAATAGCCTCAACTTAATACTTCTTTCAACCTTGAATACAACATATGATATTCAAGCATTACATGTGGACACACCTACAAGTATAACTCAATGCAAACATTAGTCCATAGAGATTGTCATTAATTATCAAAACCACACATGGGGCACATATGCTCTTTCAATCTCCCCCATTTCGGTAATTGATGACAAACCGTTTGACAGGGTATATAAGGAATTTAGAGCATGAAACCGTTGCACTAACGTCAAATTCTACAAAAAAAATGTGATGTTCATAGAACCACAATATATAGAGAAAACTCTCCCACAATCTAACGCACATGTGAATGAACTTGAATTTCATTGCATATATTGCCAACCATTACCAATGGTGGAATTTTCTCTATATATCCAACATACAAATCAACAAAAAAATGCACGGGCATGAAAGGCAAATGCTTAAGCAAAAAAACAAAAGCATATAACCAAACTCACTTAAACCCTCTAAAATTTCTCCCCATTGGCATACATTGCCAAAATGGGTGAAAAACTTTAGAAATCCAATATAGTAAGACTTCCTATATGTGGAGTTCATTTCTTATATTAAGATTGGAATCATATGCACATATACAATGATAAATACTAGGAGGAGATCAACCTAAATTCCAAAGGTTGCAAAATAAATATATGGTGAAGAAGCATCAATAATGAAGCAAGTAATCAAAAGATCCAAAAAAAACTATTTTTCAACAAAGATAAAAATATAAGAGAGAAAGTGTGACCTAATGAAATAAGTAAGCTCTCTAAAGTTTGTGCCTGAATTAGAGTTTTTGCATTTGAATACAACATGCACAAATATGGAATCCTCAGTCCCGCTATATCATTTAAACCACAAACATGAGAGAGAGAATATGGATATTATGGTAAGAGCAAAAAAGTGTTCTAAATAAAATAGGGAAGCTCCCCAAGGTTTGTGCAGCAATTATAATAGCTAGACTTCTCTATACGCCCCCTAGGACACGACTGTAAGGATTGTTCGATGAGACTATCATCGCTTAACAAAAAGGAAGGAGTACCATTCTTTTGAATGTGCCCGATAGAGTGTGCAATGGACGCGTGCAAAGGAAGGACCTAGCCTACTAAACGCTACACATAATAGTGTCTTGTACTATCCACGTGACTCGTGAAATGTAACATGAATAAGCGGTTCACATGTATCGTGTACACGCAAAAGGGCGTGAACTGTTTGACAGAGGCAAGCGTGACGCTCCCATGGAAAGTGGAAGGCCTTGCGTATTAACGTCTAGGTTGAGTCCAACTCGTTAAATCATCTAACCCTTAGTGTGTCTGTTTGAGTTTAGGGCAAGATTACATCTAATGTCTTAACTGACTGATCCACATACACACGTATATTTTGTAAGAACAGAAATCTCACCAAAGGACATGGCTAAGAAAGATGCTAACACACAGGAATACAAAAACCCTTTGGCAAAATCGTGTTAAATAGAAGACACATGAAGAAAAAGTACCATGCTTAGCCATTTTCATAATATATCTCGTAGAGGTTTATAAACTATGTTGAGCGGTGCAGGCGTTCATTGAACATGTACGCTTTAAAAACCACTCACTCAACACAGACATGTACATTGCTTATTACTTCTATCAAGTGAATCGGTGCAACCGTTTAACAAAAGCAAACACGACATTTCCTTGGACAACAGAAGGCGTGTTATCGTCGTAGCTGAGTCCAACCCGTCCAAGTTTGTGACCCCAGCTCATATATTTTAGTTTAGGACGATATTACGTCTAAGGACTTAACCGACCTAAACACATACTCTTGTATATTTTGTAACAACAAAAATCAAACTAAAGGACACAACTGGCACGCGAGTAGAGAAACCATTCACGAAATCATGAGAAACAGAAGAGACAAAAGAGAAACTACCATGATTGGCCATTTTATATTACACTAAAAAGTGAAAGCAAGAAACGGAACGAAAACTGCACAACACAACAAAGTCACACACGATAAGAATTAGACATCGTTTTACGAAGAGAAGATTCAATAATGCGGTTGTTACAGTTCACCCGGCTCACGCTTCTCCCCGTTTACACGCGTCCCGCATACGTTGCGACGAGAATACATGATGCCGATGTGAACCCTTCTCCCTGTTGGCGTGGCTCATGTGGACATGCCAACGACGTTAACATGTAGAAGCGCAACCAACATAATGCCGGAGACATCGTGGGTGCGGCTGAAGTTGTAGTGCATTGGTTACCACTATGTTCTATGTGCAAAATCACGAACCTATGCTTCTGTGGCGCGTTGTCCTAGATAGAAGAGCACCATGTCTCTAACCCAAACACATCGGATACGGCGAAGCCGATGTTCAGAGGGGCAGGCAGTGTCTCTCTAGGATGACATGCATAGAAGGTAATACGAATCGATGGAAACTTGGGTATTTTATAGGCTGGTGGGATGGTGATTTTTTGTAGTGTCAGCTCAGATCTCAATGGGCCCTACCACACGCGAGGACCCACGGACGGTGAGGATTTTAGCTGCCAACAGTGGTCTCAGCCGCATCTAGCGAGGGTATTTGGTGTAACCCTAGTTCACAGGCGTGAGAACTCACAGCCGTCGAGGTTTTCCTATGCCACATCGGCTCTGAACGGGCCCCACAGCATGAAAGCTCGTCACTCGCCCGTGAGAACTTGCGTTCGGAGAGAAATTATGGTGCCACGTAGGCGCTTGATGGGCCCCCTGACCCGGAGGGTGCGGAGCCGTGTTAC
The DNA here is from genome assembly GCA_910589775.1 of Avena eriantha. Taxonomy (NCBI): domain Eukaryota; kingdom Viridiplantae; phylum Streptophyta; class Magnoliopsida; order Poales; family Poaceae; genus Avena; species Avena eriantha. The sequence goes on along the minus strand of OU342746.1, from coordinate 298,607,738 downwards.
TACTGGAACGCTTATGACAGAGAGCTTTCCTGCCCATAGACACTCATGTGGACCCATGCACATAGGCGGCCCACCTTAAAACGACGTAGGGAAGGAAAGGGTGTGCGACACTCTCGCGCGAGGGAATCTCGGGCTGCAGGGCCCGCCTCCCCGGGAGAGCGGGGCTCCATAGCTATGTGGTCGTGTGTCCTCCTCGTCCTCCATCCCACGGCCAGAAAAAATTGGGAAGACATGGATAGCAGATTCGACTGAAACATTGATGCACATCTCCGATTGCATTTGAATACAAAGTGCATGGATATGGAATCCTCACTCCCCCAAAATTATTTAGAAACAAAAAATGCGCATGATATCAAGAATCTCTATCAAATATGAATGCCCGAAGATGCAATCAATTAGGATAACACTGACGGGTATAATCTTTCACAACCAAAGAATCAAAAGGAATAAAAGGTGGATTACAAAGAATAGGAGTATCAACTTGGGATGTAACCAATCTCATGTGTATAAGATTCTAGGTGGAACACAATCATGATGATATACATCCACAAATAAGCATGTACACACAAATCTATATTACAAAAATAAAGCACTATATCCAAAGTGAAGGCATACAATGTACCATAGATCCTTGCTTGTAATCACAGCACATGGCTCAATTTCTTGTTATGGTACATTAATGAACGTCAAATACAAACACATCAAAGACATCACACCTAGCAAAAGGCAAACAAGAGATAGTTGAGATGCTTTGAGAAAAGAAACAAGTATCACAAGGAAAGAAATAACTTTGGAATTTCATTAATATTGTACATGAGAGCACTTTGAAGAAAAGATATGCAACAAAATTGTTACAATGACATATTCAAGATTGGTGAATCATCAACATGATTTTATATACTCCCCAACATATGTAAACATCTCAACCTACTAACATAAGCAATAAAGATGTTTTCTAAAATAGGTTTTCAAGAAACACAACACTTGCAAATCAAGGATATTCATGTCAAGATGCAACCTACAAGAGGTTGAAAGTAAGATATGTGTGCATGAGTGATGGTTGTGATATACAACACTTTTTAGCAATATAAATTGTGTCATTTGCCTATCATATCATGCTCCATCTAACTATTGATATTCTTAATATGCATGATTACTTGTTTTTGTTAAATTCAATATGAGCCTTGCACATTTAGTAGTTTAGGTAGAATTTTATCCCTCGACCTTGTCTTTGACATGTGTGTAGGTGTTGATGATGATTATGAACAAAACAAAGACAAAAGGAACAAAGAGAGCATAGTATGGAGGAGTCGTAGGGACCAGACTTAGCCATTTGAGAGGTTGAAAAAGTGAATTTTTTCAACTTCTCAAAATAACGATCCAAGAACACAGGGTTGTATCCCTTGATGATAAGAACTCAACGAGCCCAAGAACACCCAAAATGGAGTTCGTATGAAGAAATGGCGGTCAAAATACTAAAGCATACAGAGAATTTAACGAGCAACTATACGGCCGGAGCTATTTTTCTGGTCGTATAGCTCTGCCCGTATAGTTGTCAAAAAGGTCGAAAACGACGGGATTTCGCCCCAGAAAAGCTTCGGAACCTTCCCTAAGTCATATGACGGCACTGTAGGAACCTTAGGGCACCCCCAAGGCCTATATAAAGGAGGGAGGACCCAAGGAAGCCACCATATATACCCAAGACACCATATACAAGATCTAGATCCCATCTACCGCCTTCACGGCGGCTCCCTGTCGTCGTGCCGCCTCCATAGACTCTATAGCTCCACAAGGATCTGGATCTCTATCAACACCATCAAGCCATCCAAGCAAGAAGAGGAGGAGAAGGAGGACGCTGCCATCACCATGCCGACGCCACCATCACCGCGCCGTCATCACCATCTCCATCGCTGCTACTCCTTCATCCTTCCCCTACATGATCTCCGTGATGGGTTATAACATGGCTTGAACCCCCTTTTATAAAAGTTATGATGATTTGAGTAATTGAAGTGTGGTGTGTTCTTGTTAATTAATATGTTTGGGCTTTCTCTTTACATTGTTCTATTCATGATATCTTCTAGTGATTGGAGACGTCCAATGCATTGTTGAGGAGTTTACTAGGGATTCACGGAGTTTCACAAAATTTATCATTAGTCTCTACTCGTTCCATGGGCCTGACAAGTCTGTGGGTAGAACTAATAGACTATTTGCTATAAGTGATTTGCGGAGGCGATAGCAGCTTAGGATGCACCGCCCATTAAGATTTAATTTCCTCAAGATCACTCTTGATATAGATAGGTATAGTGTTGTGAATTGCTAGACCCCAAAGTGACATATGGGATATCTTCTGACTAGCACACTTTCTTAGGAGTACGGTTGTCCATTGAACTTAATGTCTTTGCTCTGGTTTACCTTAATTGGTCTTGTTACCTTAATACACTATTATCTTACGGATGACCCATGTCCGGAGGGGCTGTGGACAATTGAGTTGTCTAGTTGCCACTTACCAACGGTAGACAACAATATATGAGGAACCGCCACAATTATAGTTAACAGCTATTCCATAAGCACTTATCATGCACACCGGTATACACAACATTACTTGAGGAATCATAGCATTAATATTTAATCTCATTGCATTTACCTATTTTCAGTTTTAGTTTTGTTTTAGTTTTCTTTCCAGTCTTAGTAGTAGTTATTACAAAACATCTTAAATTCATTTATCCTAGCAACTTATAGAATAGGCTATTTCTAAACCATGGTTTGGGTGCGTACATGGCCGCATTGACAACGCGGCTGCGAGGGTCGTGTTCGCCGAGCTCCCATTAGGACAAATTCTTAAATATTTGCTTCTACAGGTACTACAATAACCCTGTTTTGGTGCAGGAACTTAGCCCATCAAATTGGCGCCGTTGCCGAGGAGCAAAGCGTTTGGTTATCTACTCGCACATTGTTTATTTCCGTTTATTGGTATTATCTTATTGCTTTCTTTCATATTGAAAACAATAAAAAAATTACAAAACCAAAATTTTATAAAAATTGTTGCTACTAATCTTGTCGTCCGAGATAAATTTTGTTCAAGAGATAATACAAGCATTGGAAGAGATAAAGGATTCAAGTTCATCAAGCCTGGCTGCTAGACATGAGCTGATAAAGAAATTGGTGGACCAATTGGAAATGCATTCATTATGGTTGCGTGCTAATGATGGATCTTATTGCACAATTTTATAACAGATGACCACCTTAATTTTCAATGTAAGTAGTCCAACAATCCTACTCTAGCAAATTATAATAGAGATAAATCCTATGCTATTTTGGAAGTAGTAGAATATGTTCTTTTCATAGGTGCATCTGAAATGGTTTTTAGACTAGGAAGTATTGATGTTGAAAGTGAAGAACTTGATGGAGTTTTTAATTTAGTATACCTCATATTCCTCTTTTGCAAAAATAATTTAAGTGGAGAGGAAAAGGAGCACAAGGAAGAGGAGGAAGAACGGATTGATCACCCGCTCACACCTTCAACTCCTACTTTTAATTCTATCATTGCTATTAAAACACTAGTCGATGAAAAGGAGGAACAAAAAGGTGAGGTTGATAAAGAGAGTCACGCTACAACTTTTGTTTGTGATGCCTCTCACTCTAGTAGTGATTTTTATGATGCTAAAAGTGTTGATAATTATTCTACGGAGGCCTTGTGCCTAGACACTCATATGGAGAGCATTAATAATAATTAACTAGAGATAGAACCTTGCTATACTAACATGCAGGGTCCTGAACTTCCTGCTATGAAGGAAGAATACTATGAAGTTTCCCCAACATAGGTAACCAAGGTAAAGATTTAAGAATTTTATATGAATCTCAGATCCTCTCATTGCAGCTATACACGGAAGCATGTTCACCAAGCTTGGTGCATCAACACTCGCTTGAAAGTGAGAACTTGTTCATCTACATGATGCCGATGCACCGTAAGCGGGTGGGTAATGTATGAAGCATCATAGCCTGGCTTTATGGCTTTAAAGAGAGCACTTACCGGGAGGTAACCCGAAAGTTACTAGGTGTCTTTCTTAATTTTGTGTCTTGAGTCTAGTTGCATTGGCACTTTTATTCTTCGTATGTCTTGCTATTAGAGTAATCTTGTGGTAGTTTTCAAAAGATAGAATTTATTGTCACTATATTATGTGTTGCAAAAAGGTAGAGAAAATCAGTTTCAGGTGAATCCTTCAATTATATGTATTTGTTGGTCAAAAATTAAAGTTGTTATTTTACCGTCAAAACAAGGTATTTCACTAAGTTACAGGATAAGAAAGAATTTACGAAGAAATAGAAATTTTCTAATGTATACAGAAGGTTTAACGACCAACTATACGGCAGGAATAAAACTTCCGGTCGTATAGTTCCAGTCGTATAGATATCTTTGCCATCAAAAAAATTTCTTTCATCGGTACTGAGAGTTTAACGACCAACTATATGGCGGGAATAAAAATTCCGGTCGTATAGATATCTATCTATGTCTTTGTATATTTTCTTTCCCAGGGACAAATAGTTTGACGACCAACTATACGGCGGGAACATTTGTTCCGGCCGTATAGTTGAGCACGTATAGTTGCGTTGCTAGGGGAAAACCCAAATTTTTTTATAGAAGGCCAACTATACTACGGGAACACATTGTTTCGGCCGTTTAGCTGCGCCTGTATAGCTGGGAAAACCCCTCAAACGCCAACTAAAAGGTAACCATTGCTCAAAATTTCATTCTTTCTTCTTCCTTCTTCTTTTAAAAACCTCGAAGCACCACTTGGAAGCATCTCCCATGTTTTAGAGAAGCCGAGCGTATGTAAACAATAAAGTTCTATCTCAGAAATTCCTTAAGCTATAATTCTCTTTAGCAGTTCATGTTTTCTTTTCGTTTTCTTTCATTAGTTGGGTGAACGAACTTCGTTCGTACACCAAACCGTTGTCTTTTATTTTATGTGTTATTTTCACAGGGACTTGAACCTTGTGTGACGACGTGTACGGTAGTGTCAACCGTGCAAATACTCGTATGAGCCACTTGGTTGCTTCAATTCAACGTTTCAACAATCAGTGTCTAGTAAAACCTTCCAACTCGAACCTTTTTTAAATAAGCACATAGGAGTTGCACACTCGTGTCTCGTATCCTGTTTCACTTGCACCTCATCACAATCTAGGAGAGGCCACTTCTAGAACTAGTTTATTCACTTAAGAGTGATACTTAGGTTGATGGACTGACTCAGTGGGACTTGTATTTTTATCACGTGTGAGCTAAACCCATGTCTTCAGAAACACAAAAATATTTTGTCTTCTTTCTAGTCTTGTTCCTACCAGGTTCTTAAGGAAGGCATACACCGGATCGTGAAGCATTCATTGAAGCAAAGGTTCTTTGTCCATCAAAGTAGAGGTAAAAGCACCTCAGCAGTAAAGTGTGTCACCCTTGCTTTAACTTAAGCTTGGGGAGGTAACCACTTCTTATACTCTCTTTTGATAACTGCATTTTCTCTTTTGTTTTCATGATCTTCTCAAATTATAAGCTTGGGGAGGTTATTTTGCATGTGTAGAGTCTTGTGCAAAGTTCTTTATCTTAAAAAGTTTTCATGCTATTGTGTATCCCTCTGTTTTTGAATGCTTGCTTAGGTGAGTTTTTGTTCATATTTATATAAGGGATATACTTGCTCATGTTAGGCCCCATAGGAGACAAGCCATAGCTTTGATGCACCTTGTTCAACTTTTATCTAGCTTGTGAAAAATATTGTGATCCTCTAAATATACATTGCCATGTTCTCTACATTTTCAAAAAGAATATAATAAAGAAGTTCTTCGAAACTTGCTAGTTGTCACTGTTCAGAATTGTCTTATGTGAATAGTTATGGAGTAGCATGACCCCATAGTGCTGGAAATGATGGTCTTAATAGATGCTTACTGAGTGAGTTGTCAAATAAGAATGATGTTTCAAAGTTTCGAGATTACATATGCCAAAATTTTGTCTTCGAAATCAAAGTGAGATATTGCTTTATGCGTGTCTTGCACCACTGTCGCACAACATGGGATGCTAACAACTCCACTGGCCTTTAAACAATCCAAAAAGAGGAACCTCTTAGAGTTTGGCTATGAGTTGCCCAACATTTGTAGAAAAATGCTATATTTGGGTATGCATTGGTATTCTCATGGGCCTGCATTAAAAACAAAAGTCGGAATACTCCTCTAACCGCTATGAGAAATCAATATACCGAAAAGGGAAACCTTGGTAATGGTCACGAGTGTCCTTCCTAGCCTGCACAGTCTCGATTGAACATATACCACTCTTTTCGCATGGTCTCGTTACTAAGAAATATATTTTCTATGAGCTCAACAATCGAAGTTTGCACTTGAGAGACTTTAATAGATGGCATGAGTGGGCAGCATCAGAAAACTCTATTTCTATTTATGATTGACAACTAACCGTGTTCAACTTTGCCTTATACAAATAAAAATACAATAAAGTGCATATAGAAGGATTACAAGTTTACTCGCAAGCTAGATTTAACTTTGACATGGACCATAGAAGTTTTTGACTAATCTCTAGTGGTTTGGAATAATATAACTGGGCTTATATTGCCTTGTATGATTATGTGCTCTCTTACTTTGAGCTTGCAGGAAAAACAAAGATATGGTGCATTGATTTTCAATGATAAGCAAAATCACATCCATTAAGTTATCGATCCCTTTTGCTCGAGGACGAGCAAGATCTAGCTTGGGGAAGTTGATGGCTGTGATATATAACACTTTTTAGCAATATAAATTGTGTCATTTTCCTATCATATCATGCTCCATCTAACTATTGCTATGCTTAATATGCATGATTACTTGTTTTTGTTAAATTCAATATGAGCCTTGCACATTTAGTAGTTTAGGTAGAATTTTATCCCTCGACCTTGTCTTTGACATGTGTGTAGGTGTTGATGATTATTATGGACAAAACAGAGGCAAAAGGAACAAAGAGAGCATAGTATGGAGGAGATGCATGGACCAGACTTAGCCGTTTGAGAGGATGGAAAAGTGAAAAAAATTAAACTTCTCAAAATAACGATCCAAGAATACAAGGTTGTATCCCTCGAAGATACGAACTCAACGAGCCCAAGAACACCCAAAACGGAGTTCGTATGAAGAAATAGCGGCCAAAACGCTAAAGCATACAGAGAATTTAACGAGCAACTATACGGCCGGAGCTATTTTTTTGGTCGTATAGCTTCGCCCGTGTAGTTGCTAAAAATGTCGGAAATGACGGGATTCGCCCCAGAAAAGCTCCAGAACCTTCCCTAAGTCATATGACGGCACTGTGGGAACCCTAGGGCACCCCCAAGGCCTATATAAAGGAGGGAGGACCCAAGGAAGCCACCATATATACACAAGACACCATATACAAGATCTAGATCCCATCTACCGCCTTAACGGTGGCGCCCTGTCGCCGTGCCGCCTCCATAGCCTCTATAGCTCCACCAAGATTTGGATCTCCATCAACACCATCAAGCCATCCAAGCAAGAAGAGGAGGAGAAGGAGGACGCCGCCATCACCATGTCGACGCCACCATCACCGCCCTGTCATCACCATCTCCATCGCCGCTACTCCTTCATCCTTCCCCATCATGATCTCCGTGATGGCTTGTAACATGGCTTGAACCCCCTTTTATTAATGTTATGATGATTTGCGTAATTGAAGTGTGGTGTGTTCTTGTTAATTAATATGTTTGTGCTTTCTTTTTACATTGTTCTATTCATGATATTATTCTAGTGATTGGAGATGTCCAATCCATTATTGAGGAGTTTACTAGGGATTCATGGAGTGTCACAAAATTTATCATTAGTCTCTAGTCATTCCATGGGCCTGACAAGTCCGTGGGTAGAACTAATAGGCTATTTGCTATAAGTGATTTGCAGAGGCAAGCAGCTTAGGATGCACCGCCCATTAAGATTTAATTTCCTCAAGATCACGCATGATATATGTAGCATCCCAATTGTCTAACAATGGTAATGCTACTTGGTCTAGTAATATAATGGCTACTTTCTACATATTTTGTTGCATCATAATTATATCATGCTCATGTCATCATGCCACCTTGCATTTGAGCATCATATAAAACCCTTTTTCTTTGGTTCTTCTCTCATATGCATTATTAATTGTATTTGCCTCTTGATATTGTTTTTGGCTATTGATATATTGTTTAATGTTCAAATTGAGTTGGGGCATATCTTTTATTCAACTCCATCACCTTTCTTTTCACCAGCTTATAATTCCACCATTCCATTTACCATGGGCTTTTATGTTCTTTTGGTATTTAATCTAGCTCATGGAAGATGGGATGGATCCAATTCTATCTTCTCTTGCTTGGCCTTTATTCCACCTTTTTGGAATGCATAAGAATAATGCCATATTATTATTATTGTTTTCACAAAATAAAACATGGCATTTAATATTTTGCATGGGCCATGCAACCATCACCACCATGTGTTCTCCTTTGGTTTTTATTTGTTTTATGAGTGGATTATCTTCTTAAGCTTCCTCTTCCTCTAATTATTTTCCACCTTAAGCTTGTATCCTTGCCATGTACATCAAGGCCCCCTTCTAATCTACCCTCACAAGTGCAATTACACATGTAGGGTCATGTGAGATCATTTCTCTCATCATCTTTTCCTCCCATCTCTATCTCCATGTCATCACCACCCACTTGATGGAGCTTGTTGATAATTATGCTAAAATCATACCCCATGTTCTCTCATTCCTCTCCTTCTCACCTCCATCCATGTATGACTAAGGGTGACTCTAACCAAACCCTAACACCTACCCTCTCTCTCTCTCTAATCTCCCACTCTAGCCTCTCACCAAACCCTAACCCGAGCCATCTACTCCCTCCTAACCTAGCTAACCCGAGCCTCCCTCTCTCTTTTCTCTCCCTTCCCCTATGCCATGCTGGCCCCAGCTGCACCACCACGCCGTCCCCACCTGGCAGCTTCCACCCTACCCTGCCCCTGCCTGGCTGCCCACGTCGAGCATGTGAGGAGGAGGAGGAAAAGTGGCCGAAGCCACTTTATCTCCAACCTGATCCCCATGGCGGCCTCTCCTCTCTCCCTCTCGCTTTACCTCCTTCCTCACGCCTCCTGGCATCGCCCAGATCCACCCCAGGGCCTTGCCTCTTCCCCCTGCCTCTCCACTGACACCATCTTCCCTCTCGCCGACCGCCGCCAGCACCACCGCCTACTCCTTGTTCCTGCCAACGTGCGCGACGTGGAGGTGGTCGAGGAGACCGAGGAGGATCCTCTGCTTCGCCCCGTACCCACCAGCGAGGAGGAGGAGCCCCACTTCCGCCATAGTACCGCGACGCCCCGAAGAAACCCTAGGTCGCCGGCTGCCAGCCTCGTCGTCGCCCTGCTGCGCCCCAAGCCGATCCGCCGCCGCCAACCACCCCGCGGTGAGTTCCTCTCCCGCCCAGACATCCACCGCCTCGCCGTAGACCCTCTGCCTCGTCGGGCATTTCACCGAACGCCCTCGGTGCGCCGCCGGTCGCTGGTGTCTACAAGTTTTCGCGCCGCATAGAGCCTCACCTAGCCGCGTAGCTACTCCCTGACAACTACACCGTCCTACCGCACTGGTACCGCTTCTCTGCGCACACGCCCCATGTCGCGGGATCGAGTCTCCGCCCCGCCGCGCCGTGCGCCGCGCGTCAGACAGTCCCGTCAGAACGAGAAGAAGATCTACAGTGGGCTCGGTGGTCGGTTTTCAAATAGCCCCCTCCTTTTATCTCGCGCTCAACCCGCGGTCCAGCCGACCCCACCTGCTAGCCGCTGTGCACTTTTACAAGAAGGCACCCGTCTTTTCGTCACACTTAACCCGCGGTCCAGCATGCCCCCACCTGTCAGCCCCTGCGGGTTCAGCCGCTTCACGTGGGCCCGTAGCCGCTGGCCCATCTGTCATTCGCAGAGGCTAAGTACGCCGCGGTAAGAAAAGCTTTTTCGTGCGCGTGTGTCCCAGCCAGCAGCTGGCCCACCCGTCAGTGTCTGGGCTAGGTCGGTCCGAGTATAAAATGTTTTCTGTTTTTCTGTTTTTAAATAAACTTTTCCAGAAATTGTTTAAATTCAAATTCAAATCAGATTTTAAATAACTTTTAAATTATAAATCCAAATAATACAAATGATATATGTTTTTGAATCAAAAAAATGTGAGAACTTCAATTATGCTATTCAAAATAATGTGTGAACACTTTAAATTTTCGAGATGAATAAAATTACAACTCCAATTTTGGCAAATAATATGTCTAAATCGATCAGCGCGACGAGCCCGTTCTATCTATGCACCCCTTGTTTTGAATTGCAGCATGCATCATACCATGTTTAAAAATCAGAACTATTTATGACAATAAAACTTGGCTAAATAATTAATAAAATGCTTTATTCTTGCACCCCACACCTCACCATGCCATGCTACTTTAATGCCATGTAAATGGTGCATCATTCATCATGGCATGCTTGTTTGCTTGTCGCATTTTATTTCCTATGCTTGTGCACTTTATTTATGTTGGCCCTTGTTTGTTTGGTTCTTCTTCGAATAGACGCTCAGCAGGAGAATTACCAGGAATCACAGGAGTACTACCCAAATCCATCTCTCGCTTCAACTGAGCTGCCAGGCAAGCACTACCTCATGCTTGCATACATATAGTACCTATTGCCTCTATCTTACTCTTGCATCATTGAGTCGCGATTGCATTAAATTGAATCTCAAGCACTGCATAGCCTTTACTTTTAAACCCCACCGAAGCGTGTTCCTCCATCCCATGAGCCATTACTACAGGAGTTGTTTGAGCCATGCGAGTCGTAGAAAAGCATGTGTAGGGTATGTGAGTGTCTGATGAATAACGAGGTACCTAAACAACATAACCTGAGTAGTAATGGGATAACTAATGAAAGAGGCACCGGTGAGCAATATCTGCTATTTGGTTTTTCATGCTCACTTGTGTCCCGTAGGACCCCGAGTACTTGATTCCTGTTCCTTGTTTATTCGCACTATCCACATCCGGGAGGCCTTATGGACCCTCCTGAGCCAGAGCTTGATTCATTCTTATTTCTTGGGGCCACAATTAGTTTGGGGCTTTATTACTATCCTGTACTTATGCCATGTTACTGCTTTATTTAAGATAGTGCGAGGAGCACCTGTATTGTTTTGGATCACGCCACGTTTTCGCGGTATCGACAAGCCCAATCACAATTTCGGGTTCCCAGTCGTTTACAGCCGTCGTCGCAAACCCTGGGTCCGTCTCGGAGCCGGCCAACTTCGTTGCGGGTAGCTTATTGGGTGGCCCCCTGAAATATTTTTGAATCCTGTGATTGCTTTGTCGTGAATGCCTCGTTGGGTTTTGAGTTGGTTTTTCCGAGGTTGATCGAGTGTGTGTTGCTATTCGTGCACCCCTGCAGGGTAAATCTTTCTGAAATCCGTGTCCGCGGTTATGGACGACTTGGAGCACAGTTTCTCGATCATAGACAAGTATAACTAAAGTACCGCTTTTAATTTGACTAAGTACTTGACTAGTAAGTAGTGCAATACTCATGGAATGATTAATAAAACTGCCAACGGATGATGGGGGTTGTTCGTCCGCTTCCTCGTTGGTAAGCGAGGAGGATGATGGATCTGTTAATTATACCGTTATAACTGTTGTTCTTAATTCACGGACATCCGTCTATCATTGGTTAGGCGGATGGTTAGCGAGTATCTATAGAAGTGTTAGCTGTTATCTTTTGCTGCAACTGCGTCACCCCAGGTTGTGTCCCCTTTAGTGGCATAAAGACTTGCTGAGTACCCCTAGGGTCTCACACGATAAATTGTTTGATTCAGATGAACAGGTGTTCTCGCAAGATGGATACTGGGTGGAGGAGACAGATGATGTTGGCAACGATCACTCGGTGTAGAGATTCTGGGAACAGGGATCCGTGAGATCTGTGGGCGGGATGTGTTTATTTATGTGGCATCTTATGCCGATTTGCTTCTTATCCGTACTCGGATCTTGTTTTCCGCTTCCGCTTGATACTCTGATATTTGTTGTATGAGGAGCTATCCTACATTATTATCTCTATCTAGAATATTTGAATCTTGTCGTATGGCGTTGCAATATTTCTATTTCTTTTAGATGGAATGGCTCTGCGGACTGTTGTATGTGGCTTGCATACATACTCACTTGTGTATGTAGTTGATCCCTTCGCCTGCCGATTACGCCGCTCGTTCTTGTCCCGATGTTCTGTAAGTGGTTAGGACGGCCGAAAGGTCTACCGTGAGTGGCCCTGGGACCCACCGTACTATTTTAACCACTTTCGTTCATCCAGGCATGTAACTAAGAGCGTAATTCACCGAGGTAGTTACAATATAGATAGGTATAGTGTTGTGAATTGCTTGACCCCAAACTGACATATGGGATATCTTGTGACTAGCACACTTTCTTAGGAGTACGGTTGTCCATTGAACTTAATGTCTTTGCTCTGGTTTACCTTGATTGGTCTTGTTACCTTAATACACTATTCTCTTATGGATGACCCATGTTAGGAGGGGGTGTGGACAATTGAGTTGTCTAATTGCCACTTACCAACGGTGGGAGATAACCATATATAAGGAACCGCCACAATTATAGTTAATAACTATTCCATAAGCACTTATCATGCACACCGGTATACACAATATTACTTGAGGAATCATAGCACTAATATTTCATCTTATTGCATTCACCTATTTTCAATTTTACTTTTGTTCTAGTTTTATTTCCAGTCTTAGTAGTAGTTATTACAAAACATCTTAAATTCATTTATCCTAGTAACTTATAGAATAGGCTATTTCCAAACCACGGTTTGGGTGCGTACGTGGTCGCATTGACAACACGGTTGCGAGGGTCGTGTTCACCGAGCTCTCATCGGGACAAACTCTTAAATATTTGCTGCTACAGGTACTGCAATAACCCTGTTTTGGTGCAGGAACTCAGCCCATCAATGAGTAAGATACTTGCTACCGAGATACCATTGGTATGATGAAGTAGATATAAGAGTTTCCATCATCCTTGCTTGCCACAGATTATCATTTAGTCTCCATTGTGTCCTTATTGATGAGACTAGCATCTAATGAATCTCCAATGTACCTAAAATAACATTAAGTACAATATGCCCCCCAAACACATTGGGTCTGAAGTAGTTAGAGAGCTATAATACATAGGACAAACTCCACATAAATATGTACATGTATATATATATATATGAAATTGAAATTCATGCACATCTTAGCCAATAAGGCTTTGGTGAAACTTCTCCTATATATTGGATCAACGAAAGCAAACATGCCATAAAAAGTGAAGGAGATATGCCCTAGAGGCAAATAATAAATAGTTTTTTATTGTCATATATCAATTAGTTTATAATAGTTTCATATTATGCTATAACTATGCCAAGTAGAAACATTGGTACAGGTGTGGTATGAAACAACCAAGTCCCTAGTAGCCTCTATTCATACTAGTTCGTTGGTCATGAGGATGATCTGGGTTTCAAGATCATGGATATTTATATCGAAGACAACGGGATCATATCATTGGAGAATGATGTGATTGGACATTCCTCGAAGGATTGCAACACGATCAAGTCATATAGTTCATTGTTGCAACAGCTATACCTAGACTCCTTCTCCTTAGACCGTGAGCTCATATTACTCATTGTTTCTCGAGGCTGCTTTGACTGCATCAACCGTCATCTGGTAATACGGTGGCCATAAAGGTGTATGTTGGGTATTCCAAAAAAACAGTTGATGATATATGACTGCAAGACCGGGATTTTTTCACCCACATGACGGGTAAAGATACATACGGCCGGCTTGGTGAGATTACATCCATAAATGTTGCAACATGTGACTCGGTCACGGGGATGTAATATCACGGTAACAAGAAAAAAGAACTTGTTGTGAACAAGATTGAATAAGGTATGGGATACCAATGATCGGATCTCAGACAAGTTGTATCGAGAAACAAAAGGAATAGGATGCTACATTTAGCGGTTCAAACGACATTGTCATCAGGAATGCATAGGGGTCACATGGATATCCGTGGTCCCTCTGTTGATCATTGATACAGATCATGTCTAGAGCATTCCCGAGCCGTGAGAGGATACACTTAAGGGTACGATGAGAGCGATCATTCATAAGACAGAATCACAGTAGAGAAAGAGAGAAAGCTAGAATTGTTCCGCAAAGAGATCCGAAGTTGTTTGGAGAAAGAATAAAGAAAAAGACCGGAAAAGTGTTTTCGGGTAAATGGGAATTTAAATATATATTTATTATATGTTAATTATGAATTAATATATTCTAAATAATATTTATATTAATATTTATAAGAGCAACTTTTATATTAGGCCAAATCCCCGGAGGGAAATAGCCTAGAAGAAAAGCTGCAGAAAAAGAAAAGGGAAAAAAGAAAAACAGCCCAGCCCACTGTGAGGCGGATAGTATCCATCGCACGGGGCGAGCCACAGCCGTTGGCCTCCACCCAGCCTGCTCGACCCGATCCACGCGGGCGCCAGGGAGCAAGGCGGGCGGGCGGGCCGCTCGGGCAGGTGGGCCGCGGGCAGGCTACCGGCCCACCCGGGTCGCGGGAGCCAGCAGGCCGCTGGGGTGGCCAGCCCACTCGCCTCACTAGGCCACCACCGCAGGAACAGTTGGGCGCGAGGTGGGCCGCGCCAAAGGCCCACCCGGCTAGCGTTGTGCTGCTATCTGCTGCTATGGGCGGCAGGCTGCCTGTTGGGCTGGGGTTTTGGCCCATCCGGCTGTTAGCTCAAAATTGTTGTTTATTCCTTTAGTAATTAGTCCCATATGGCTAACCTAATGGGGAGGGCACACACCCCTCCGCATATATAAAGGGGTGCCCATGTGTGGGATTAAACACACAATTTGAGAAGTCCTTTGGTTGACTTTCTCCCTCCCTCTCTCTATACCTTGTGACCATGGTCCTAAGTCTGGGCTGTGCGAACAAGGCACACCTGCAGTATGCCATTGCGCTGCAGGGATTCCTAGCCGGATATCAACTTCCGCACTCCCGGCGGGATCGGGGAGCCGGAGGTCTCATCGTGCACCGGATGTGTACGAAGACACGAGTCGCAACACTTAGGGCGCTTAAATGTCGTGAGCCAGAGCTGTTGCACGATGAAGATGAAGAAGGAGCATGGGGTGACCTGCGAGGAGCTTCGTGACCTTGAGGTCGGCTTCGAGTATGACTACTTCAACCACGTTCCCCGCGGAATGTTAACCGCGTACGGTCTGCAAGGGTATGTATTATCTACGCATTCGCCGTTACCGCATTACTACATAGATAGATCGTAGACAGTTTTGAGGTTACATCCTAGGAATTTTTTTGTTTTCTGCTGCGATCCCCTTCAATAAGCACATAGTAAATATGCATGCACAAGACTTTCAAGACCCAAAACAAGATACACTTTGAACACAAGACCAAGTAAACCAAGAAGACAAAAAAAAGTGTGACACAACAAAGGTTGTCCAAAATATATCAAAGAATCAAATCAACACATGATTGATCAAAAGTTCAAAAAATGAACTAGACAAAATCCAAAGATCATAATATATGATAAAACATACAAGCTCAAGGTTTTTATAATATTAAAATAGGCCAGATAAATATATAAAGGAAATGTGATAAACAACTCCCAACATGATAGTAAGGTTCCAACAAACAAACCAAACCCTCTACACTTTCCAAGATGGCACAAAGTACCAAAGAGAAAATATGTGTTAAAATAACTCAAAAGGACCAAAGATGTTATGATAAGAGCATAAAAGGATCATTCTAACAAATATAAGAGAGCTCCCCCAATATTAGTGCATTTTTTAGGATTTTTATTTTGGATCATCACTCTATGTCAATTAAAACACAAGGATCCATAAGAATCAAGGAAGACACGAGAGTGAAAGCAAAACATGTTCTTAGCAAGAGACAAGGAAAATAAAAACAAAATCCAATGTAAAGATGGTCAATAAATTCTACCACCTATTATACTAGTACCAATTTTCCAAGGACATGGAGTATTTGAAATTATTTCCTAGTGGTAGTTTGTAAATATATCCAAGATCATATTCACAACAAAAAAAGTATATGGCAAAAGATAAGAATTAATAACCATGCTAAGAAAGAGACTCTTGATAGTCTCAAATAGTTAAACAATCATGCAAGGAATGATTAGAATAACTTGAAGTAAATGGTTTCTTAAATTAGATATAGAAGCCCACATATGAGGAAACATGTACCAAGAAAATTTCTCACAAGCAAGATCCAAAAGATGAGCAATAAAGTCATTAAAACAACTTAACTTGTTTAAGCCAGTGTGCTACATAGGAGAAAGATAATTTCCGATATCAACTCTCCGTGGCACAACCTCAAATATTCACATTTTCTCGGTTTGTAATATGCGCAAAACATATTACTCCCCCATAATGAGATAACCCCATTTTATTAAAGAGAGACATCGAAGCCAATTTTATTAGGGCTGAAGTCTCTAGGGTGCAAGCACCAGAATCTTTAGGGTGCAACCACCGGAGTCTCTAGAGTGCAAACTCTATAGTCTCTAGTCCTTCGAATCCTGGGCTTCAATAACAAGAGGCAAAGAGAATTCAACAAGAGATGCTTAATGGTCATTATAGAATTTGAATTTTTCATGAGAGTGACATACCACATAGAGGTTAGATAACCTCGCCACCAACTCCAAGAAAAGCAGCACCAAAGACCATCAGGAACAACACGAGAGAGCCCATGACACACTCCAGACAAGTATAAAGCCCAAAAATCTAACCCGACTTGAAAAAAACCTACAGTTGTACATGGAGGGGTCCCTCACCCACTACAACATCGACAATCACCAAAGAAGGGAGGGGGAGGGGCTAGCCGACCTAGATGTTAAAGGGGAGCGAGAGCAACAAGAGAGGTTGATATTCATGATAGATCCCTGTTTGGAGTATACCAAGGTTGCTAATTAATTTCTTTATTGGTATGAATAGCTGGTCTACAAGTATGATTGATGCCATTCTTGGTGGTAGATTTTTGGGTGTTTGTATCCTAATAATGCTTTAAATAATATAAAAAATCTAGATGGTACTCCTAAAAGTGTAAGGTATGATCCAAGGTAGATCACTTAGAAAAGCTTTTGCAAGGTTTCATAGATAAAATTAATGGTGGCTTGCATAATTTACCTAGTCAAAGGAGCATAGGTTACTTAATTATTCCTTGCAACTTAGATTAAATAAAATTGAGAGTTTTTTTATTCAATATATGTGTAAACTTGTTTCCTAGGAAGCTCTTGTACTTGTAAAGAGAAAGGAAACATCTATACAGTATGCTCATGCAAAAACTAGCTAAGTCGTTTGTATCTTAAATTCTGCAGGTACATTTTGAGTGTGTCTATAAGAAAGTGGGTTCTTAAGGATACTCAAGTGCACATGTTGAAACTATAAAAATGCTTGGTGTTGGTCCTTCAACCTCTTATTTTATTATTACTTTGCAAAAACTTGTCAAAGACCCTTCTATCAATGATTCCATATCTTGTTTTGGAAAGTATATTGCTAAACATCTTCTAGATGACAATGTACAAATGTACAAGAAAGAGTCTACAATCCCACCTAAGCTTGGGGATGCATGGATCTTATCATAAAAATGGTACTGGTCATTTACGTTCAATGCACTTTGTGATGTTGGTGCTAGTGTTTCATCCATTCCTATAACTTTATATGAAATGCTTGATTTTATAGATATACCACCATGTTCTTTAGATTTACATCTTGCTTATTCTTCTAGCAAACAAGATCTAGGTAGAGTATATGATATTGTGACATAATTGCATATGACTTATGTGCTCATTGATTTAGTATTATGGATATGGAATGCTATCGCCGGTGCCCTATTATTTTGGAAAGACCTTTCTTAAGAGTTGTAGGTGTCATGGTTGGTATGAAAGAGAGAAATATGAAATTCAAATTCCCTCATAAGAAGACCATGTAGCACTTTCGAAGGAATAAGTTGAAATTCTCCTATACCATATCCATCTGGCCAAGTTATGGTACTCATGGAGATGAGTACATCAACATCTAGAAAACCAAAGGTACCAAGCCTAGCTATATGGATTGAAAGAAAGCGGTTTCATGAGACAACCTGTCTATATCTTAGAAATTTGTATTTTACTTTTATTCTTTTTCAAAAATAAAGTGCCAGGTTTAACTTTGAAGATTTACTTAGTGTTCTATCTTTTTAGTTTTGTTGTTTTGTGCCCACTTGTTGATCATTCGGATTTTTCCAACCTACTAAAAAACTCAAAAAGTTACAAAACAAGTCGCAGCTAAGCATCATATTGTCCTCTTTCTACCATATTTTTTTGAGTGTTTTCCGAGTGTAAATATGCTTTAAAAATTATTTGTTTGGGCGTTTTACAAATCAGATTCTCTAAATTCTTTTCCGGAGTGGGTTTTTGATGTTCAACTTCATTCTCTTTTTTTGGCTTCAATCTTTTTTGGATGCTACCCACTTATGAAACACCTATGTACCACAAATAGAATATGTTTTGATGATTCCTGTAGAAGCTTATAATTAGTACTACTGTCTTGTCACTAATTACGCCACACATAAAATAAAAAATAGAGAGTTTTGTGGTGAAGTTTTTTTTAGGAAAGGTGTAAGATGGAGTGAAATCTTAAGGTCGGGATGCCCCGCCCATCCCAGGTCCCCATCATAAACCATTCACGGTTTGAGATCATTTTATTCCTACTTTTTGGGAACCACTGCTACTTCGTTAAACTTGAAGCTTTTGTTCAGTTTTAGTTAAATTTCTAAATAATTAGAACTCTTCAAATGTACAAGAAACTATTCTTATTTTTACCTCTTAGCTTTTCAAATCTAATTAAATTGTATATACATAAACAACTCTCGTTATAAATCATAAATAACTCATCCAAAAGATTAAGCTGGAGGGAGCCTAATCAACCATTCTCAATGTTTGCTTATTACTAGTGTCTTGGTACAAAAACTAAATCAGTTTATTTCTAGGAAAATAACTTGATTTTCAATTCTCAACTCTTCGACCACTACGCCGGCGCCGGCCTGCCCAACCACGCCTCCCCGCTTCTCCCAATCTTTTCACCCCCCCCCCCCCCCCCGATTCAGTCTCATGTGGGGAATCGATGACGGTGGCGTGGTAGTACCGACCGTGGGAATCGGCGATGACGGCGTGTTGCTGCCACGGGTAGGAGGCACATGCTGCCGTGCTGCGAGGGGCACGACAGTGGCTACTGCGACGAAACGGCGGGGGGTGCTCCCTGCGGCTACTGGCTTTGCCCCCTACAGCAAGCGACATTGCTCCCTAACGGCGGGCGGCCTTGCTTCTTGTGGAGAGCGGCCTCGCTCAATGTGGTGGGCGGCGTTGCTACAGGCATCGAATTTTGCTACATGCGACGGCGGCGGTGCTACGAGATGCTAGGACACCACAATAGCACAAATTATTTTGCTAAAAAACTTCTGCATTTTTGCTACAGTAGTTTTGAGGTTTTGCTACAATTGTGCAAAGTTTTTGCTACGAGGTGTCCGGCGATGTTTGCGGGCGAGAGTCTCCGGTGAAGTTAGTTTTTGCTACATTAGAAGAACTTTGTTGCTACAATCGTCTTGTGGTTTTGCTACAACAGTGTCAACTTTTTGCTACAAGGTCTTCGGCGAGAGTCACTAGCGAGTTTTTTCCGACGATATCTCTAGCGAAGTCGGTTTTGCTACATTAGCACAATTTTTTGTTGCACGGTCTCCGACACGAGGTCTTCGATGAGACGTTCTATTATCTGGAACAAACCTGTTTTTTTTTTCTTCGGAAGCAAAAGCGGGGACATTTATTTGTAGCAAAAAAGGGGGTGTTTTGCAACGAACTCGTTTTTTTGCTTCGGAAGCAAAAGCGGGGATATTTATTTGCAGCAAAAAGGGAGTGTTTTGCAACAAAACCGGGATTTGGGGCTTTTTTGGGGACACGTGGCGCGCGGGGAAGCAGGTCCCATCGTCCGGGGACACCTAGTGCTCGCCTTCTTTCTAGGAAAATAACTTGATTTTCAATTCTCAACTCTTTCTTTCTACAGAACACTTAAATACTGATGTGGCATGCTTATAGTAACAGCCGTGGTGGATTGTTGTTGATGCTCAAAGATCAGCCAGTCCTTCATGATTCCAATACCGCTCGTTGGAACAGAAAGACAACTCTACCATGCACCATTGCACGGATTCAACCAGTTTTTTTGCGAACCAATCCGAACCAAACTTATCTGAAAGCATGAAACATAACCAAACTGAACGGTTCAAACGTGCCCTTCTTGTTGGAACCATCTCTTCCATTATTCCCTCCATGCCTCCCCAAGTCCCAGCCCATTGATACAGGTTAAGCATAGGATCTTGCTCCTCGTGTCACCCACCGGACAGTTATCTTTGTAGACACGCCCGCCGTTCGTTTGCGCCCATGTCAGCCGTCTTTCCTTAGCTTGCATTGGACTGGACTGGACTGGATTACCGGACATAATCGACCTATATATAAGACCGGAAGCGCGTCACTTCGCTTCACCCGTCACCACTCTCATCTACCGTCTCCGCCTAGTAGCCAACTAGCCACCACCGCTGGCTATCTGATCATCGGCGACCGCGGGTTCGCCCGTCGAGCTAGCAAAGATGGCGTACAACATGTCGATTGGGTACATGCCGTCGGGCGCGGCGGTGCCGGACTGGCTGAACAAGGGCGATAACGCGTGGCAGATGATCTCTGCGACGCTGGTAGGCATGCAGAGCGTGCCTGGCCTTGTGATCCTCTACGGCAGCATCGTGAAGAAGAAGTGGGCTGTGAACTCCGCCTTCATGGCGCTCTACGCCTTCGCCGCCGTGTGGCTTTGCTGGGTCACCTGGGCATACAACATGTCCTTCGGCCACAAGCTGCTCCCCTTCTGGGGCAAGGCCCGGCCGGCGCTGGGGCAGAGCTTCCTCATCGCGCAGGCCGTGCTGCCGCAGACCACGCAGTTCCTCAAGGACGGCGTCACCGTCGAGACGGCCTGGATCAACCCGGCGTACCCCATGGCATCCATGGTCTATTTCCAGTGCGTCTTCGCCGCCATCACGCTCATCCTCCTCGCGGGCTCGCTGCTTGGCCGCATGAACATCAAGGCGTGGATGCTCTTCGTCCCGCTCTGGCTCACCTTCTCCTACACCGTCGGCGCCTTCTCCCTCTGGGGCGGCGGCTTCCTCTTCCACTGGGGCGTCATGGACTACTCCGGCGGATACGTCATCCACCTCTCCTCTGGCATCGCCGGGTTCACCGCCGCGTACTGGGTCGGGCCAAGGTCCACCAAGGACAGGGAGAGGTTCCCGCCCAACAACGTTCTGCTCATGCTCACAGGCGCCGGACTGCTCTGGATGGGCTGGGCCGGGTTCAACGGCGGTGACCCCTACTCCGCCAACATCGACTCATCCCTCGCCGTGCTCAACACCAACATCTGCGCCGCCACCAGCCTCCTGGTCTGGACCTGCCTGGACGTCATCTTCTTCAAGAAGCCCTCCGTCATCGGTGCCGTCCAGGGCATGATCACGGGCCTCGTCTGCATCACGCCCGGCGCCGGTCTCGTGCAAGGGTGGGCGGCGATCGTGATGGGCATCCTGTCCGGAAGCATCCCGTGGTTCACCATGATGGTCGTGCACAAGCGCTCGAAGCTGCTCCAGCACGTGGACGACACGCTGGGCGTGTTCCACACCCACGCCGTGGCAGGCGTCCTCGGCGGCGCGACCACGGGGCTCTTCGCGGAGCCGGTGCTGTGCAGCCTGTTCGTGCCAGTGACAAACTCCCGCGGCGCCTTCTACGGCGGCAGCGGCGGCATGCAGCTCCTGAAGCAGGTGGTGGGCGCGCTCTTCATCATCAGCTGGAACGTGGTGGCCACCAGCCTCATCTGCCTCGTCGTTGGGCTCATCGTGCCGCTGCGGATGCCCGAGGAGGAGCTCGCCATCGGAGACGACGCGGTGCACGGCGAGGAGGCCTACGCGCTGTGGGGCGACGGCGAGAAGTACGACTCGTCCAAGCACGGATGGTACTCCGACAACGAAGGCACCCACCACAACACGGCGCCAAGCGGCGTCACGCAGAACGTCTGATGATTGGCGATCGATCGCCGGCCGAGTCTGATTGGAGCTCGGTCGTATGTTTTTTGTTGTCACAAGACGTCAGCACGCATGGACGTTGGCGCTATGCGTGCGTCTGCTGTGGAATAAGTTAGTACTTGTCCATTTTGTAGGTGAGCTTGTCATTGACACTCTGCTGAGAATATCCCTTCTTTGTTTCCTCTGAGTGTGAATCTTCCCACTTTTGTAACATCCCATGTCTGAAGATCCTGTACACAAACATCCGGTTTAAAGAGAAAAATGCAAGGCCAATCATTGAACTTGTCGGGATGGTACAAATCAGTTCTCATGCTCCCAAACCGTGCAGTGGAGACCCTCAATCTTTTTAAGGTCTTGTTTCGTAATTTTTTTTAACGAAAATTCATACCGGTGGGGATTAGAGTGGATAATTTTTTCGATTAGAGTGGATAATCCCCACGGGGAATGGGTGAAACCCATGTCTTAACCTAATCCCACCAAATTCACATTTAAGTCTCCAAATTCACTGCAGAGGGGTATTGTATTGGATTTTGATAAAATTGTGTATGGGGAATTCTAGGGAAAAGGAAAAAAGTGGTGATAAAACCAACCCAATACACTAGAGCCAGGCGGGTTTTTGCAGATACATGGGGATTTGGGATTAGACTGGGATAATCCTCACCAATGCCCAAAAAATACACTAGTACCAACCGAGTCCTAAAGGGGTCTATGTACAGTCCTAATCCTGTCCTCGTACTTTTTAGTCGTTCTGGTTAAGCTGGATCCTTTTCAGTTCTTCCTTTCGTTTTCCAGATCGTACTTTGTAAGACTATGGTTCTCATGCTGGTTTCATTTTGAAATGGAACCGGGGCTCCCCTGTTTGAGGCCTTTTTGATCTAAAAAAAATCCGTCCTTGTACCTGTTGTGGTGATGTGACGTATGCGTCCAGTGTGGAATCTAGCTCGCGGTTTTTTCACTTTGCCCCTCCCATTGTTTCTGCTTCGATCCCTAGCACTAGCACCTTCACAGCCTCTCACTACTGTAGGAGGTGATCTAGACACATTTTCTATAGCCAAGTTGCCCATTTTTTTTCTTCTGTAAAACGCAACCGATTTTGTACATGGGGATATTCAATGGATATGAAATCACCAGTAATATAGCAATGGAAAAGAAGCCTCACCGGGTAATAAGACAAAATCTAGGGAAAAAAACTCGCAAAAAAATCTAAGGCCTCATTTTGCACCGAGGTTTATAAGGGGATCAAGGAGTATTATCATAGGATTTGGTGAAACCACTATGTTCACCCAATCCCCTAAATCTGCTTGCAATCCCCTCAAATCCACTTCCAAAACGGCCTTTGTGGATAATTTGGGGTTGAGCATGTCGAGAGGCAAGAGTGAGTGAGCGGTCAAAATGCGAGGGTAGGCTAGGATTTTGCTTTAGGGGTTTCGTGGGGATATTTGGGGCTGAGCCCATCCAAACCTGGCCAGCAAAACAATACATCAGTGATTTCTGGAAATAATGGTCTGGACCAGGAAAATTCTCTCTAGTCGCCTCAAAAACCTCTGTGCAAACAAGGCCTAAGGGTGATTCAGGTTTAGGGGTTCACCTTGCCAAGGGTTGGCAAAGGGCGGATTTTCGCGGGTTTTTTCTTGCAAGAAAGATAAGTTGTAGTGGTGACTTGGGGAAATCTCCTAGTAGCATTTTTTTTATAGTAATGGTCAGAGCGTCATATTTGCGTAAATCTCAATGATCAAATCCAGAGGTCCTACCGTCAACTTAGAAATAGTTACTTCTCAATCACCTAAGAAATATCAAAACAAGTTTTCTTATGCGATTTCCAAAAAGTGCCACTATAGTTAATCGAAAAGTGGCAGCACTTCTCATTAAACTCGAAAGTTGCACTTTTCAGAATCAGCTGACATAAACAATCTCAGCAGACGGACCCTAATCAAATAATATTCACCTCTACAGGAACTGCATATGTACAGAGGCGCCAAGGCAGAATTATTACAATTATAATACGGGCTAGTGCTGGAAATTGGTCGATTCTGCTATCTTAAATCCTCTCTGGCCGTGGCCCTCGTGCATTCCCATTCAACACACCCTCCTATTATTGTGTATATATAATGGTGTAGACATTGTTCTTATTTTAGTACAGTTTATTTATACTGTCAGGAATCCATATGAGGACGACTGGGTGTACGTACGGTAGCGTGTTGTTGGCATCTCACTTACGAGTAAGTACTCAGTAGTACAAATGGCACGACACTGCCGGATCGGAGCTAACAAAACGCCGAACGAAATCTCATCAGCTCCCGCTACCGGATGACGATTCTCATGTCGCCCACTTGCGTGCATGGTTATAGAAAACGGAACAAGCTATGTACTGTCTATTGCAAGGCCGGCAGAAATAGAGCGTTGCCATTGGCAATGAAAGCGACTTGCATTTCCCCTTCACCCGCCGAATGTACAATTCGATTTTTAAGTATTTCATCGTCATATGTTGCACCGAGAATAACATCTAGTATTAATAAAAGAACACCCATATGTGCTACTACAAGGAAATAACTAGCGACAAACAGTCACCCATGAAAGATGCGTTTCTTCAGCGGAATGGGCGAGAGAGGCTAGCTGGAACATAAGAATCTGCAAGGGGGTAAAACAATTAAGTAGTATCTCAGCCAATACGTCAGCTAGAA
The DNA here is from genome assembly GCA_910589775.1 of Avena eriantha. NCBI lineage: Eukaryota > Viridiplantae > Streptophyta > Magnoliopsida > Poales > Poaceae > Avena > Avena eriantha. The sequence continues at coordinate 298,582,846 of OU342746.1, read as the reverse complement.
GCTTGGGTACAAAACTCGTGGGAAAAGAACAAATTTATGTGGGGAAAATGTAAAGATCACAGCATCAAATGAGATGTTTCGGCAACAAGTTTTTTCATTGTGATGGGGGGGATGTCGTGACAAGAAGACAGTGGGATGATAAAATACGAGTACACAAAAAATAATGCGGACCTAGCCTGAAAACTCAGTAAATGCTTCCACGGCAAGCAGCCAAATAGTTGGCCTTGAATAAATCGACAAGTTAAATTTAGGCCACATTTATGTTCAATCTGATTTGTATTGCCGTACCTCATAAAATTAACTAACTCCGTTTCTGGCACCGAGACAGTCCCATCCTATGTGAATACTCCCTCCGTCCCAAAATAAGTGACTTGAGTTTGTCTAGATTCGCATGTACTATATACTAAAACGTGTCTAGATACATCCGAATTTAGACAAACCCACGTCACTTATTTTGGGACGGAGGGAGTATGTAAAATCAATACAAACATAGGATGTGACCTTTATGATTATATCATTATGGGTGCTAGAATATGGGCTGCTACATGATGGCTAGGAAGGTAATACCAGCTGAATCACCAGTGCCTCTGCATAAATCACCTTTGGTTCCCCATCACCTTCTGATATTTAGCTAAGAGTGTAATTCCTAATGACCATACAAAAATAAAATATCATGCGCTTGAAACAAACAGGAATTTGAATTCTATGTATGCATAACACAATAAGTACAAAACAGCCATTAGCCCAGACAATACAAGGAAGCCAGGCTTACTTTTTCCAGGAGGAATGTAAATTAATGTCAGGTCCCACTAAGTCGTGCTAAATATCAAAAGACGGGGCAAACGGTTACCTGATAAAAAAATAACCAACATATTAATGATGTGGAAATGCAACATTCTTCCGTTAATATTGCAGCAATGATGCTCTGTGAGTTTATGTTCAGGTTATAGAATGAAAAAGGGTTTATTGTGGAAACCAACAAAGTGGTGTATAGTAAAATCATGGCACTTGTGCATTTAGTCCGAGGAAAATGGTGGACTTAAAAATAATCACAGTTAAATATTAACAAAAAAAACAGCATGGTAACAAAAAAGCCAGTAAAATGAAATAGTAGCTCCATTTATTCTCGACTACTCCCTCCGTCTCGAAATAGATGTCACGGATTTGTTACCTATACACTAAAAAACGCGTCTAGATACAAGCGAATTTAGACAAATCTTCGACATCTATTTTGAGACGGAGGGAGTACAATAAATACAGACCACTATCTACTGCTATTTAGAACATATATATACTCCCTCCGTTCAGAAATATAAGACATTTTAGCTTTGTGAAATGAATGTATCTAGACGCTTTTTAGTATATAAGTTCACTCCGGATCTCTACGAACCTATACACTAAAAGAGGTCTAGATACATTCGATTCACAAAGCTAAAATGTCTTATATTTCCGAACGGAGGGAGTAGCATGCAACAAACAACACACATGCTACACTCTTTTTTTTTTGAATGTTAGTAGGAGAACTGCTAAATTCACCGATTAGATAGAAAACGGACTGCTTGGTTTATTAAGGAAAACCAGGAGAAAACCCTAACAACGGCAAGCCACACCTAGAACACCACAAGACATACAAAACGCCGAAAGGCGGAACACTTGGATCTGCCAAGAGCATTTGGGCCAACCTCAACGACTCCAGAGAGAAACGACATGCCAAGATAGAAGAACATGTGTCTCTCTAAACCCGTGAGCAAAGATCAAAGGGCTCATCTGACGCTCTTTGCATGTGAAGGGGGCTCCTGCAGCTGCCGTCACACAACCCATGTTTCATTCTGAAGCCTCGAGTTGTGACTATGAATAACAATACCAAGTAATATCCCTTTTTTTCTCTACGGGAGACAATGACAGCAATAAAGACAAGATGCACTTTACTCGGATATCTTACTATAACTATTCAAATCCCCAAAATACAGAACATTGCAACAGATAGAAAAAACAGCATAAGAAGTTTGAGAAGCCCACAAAAAGCCAATCACAGGAACTGGGAAAGTAGGGGTGACTTAGGTCCTCTGTACATTAAGTACCCTAAAAGGTGTGTTACATCCATGCGTGTAGTTTTAATGAATTTCACATGGGAAAATGTGATTTTTTTTTCTAATTAGTGGATTGAGGAAAACTTTTATTCACCTTGACCTTAGGGTTATGTACCAAAAAAATACCAGAGGAACAAGATAGAGATACTACCTTAGCATCCTGTAGACTTTTTTTTTACAGATCACAACAGTTCTATCAGGAAGTTGGACAAATCCTGTTATCTGCCAGCAGGAAGCTGATAGGCTTCACTGTATAAGGCCCACACCATCCTGGCCATTAAAAAGTAGTCATGTAGGTTAAAATAAACATGGAACTTGACCAAATTGATAAGGAAAATAAGACTCAGGAGCTTACATCCTTAATGTAGAACTTCTCCTTTGTGTTCAGGGAAAGGTGCACCCACTCAGAAGTGTGTACAGAAAGCACCTCGCTATCCTGCTCAGAGGAGAACCCTGATTCTTGTTCTGTAAAACACAATCAAATAAGTTTGCAGAAAAAATACAATTATAAAAGACAAACAAGAGTGTAGAGGAAGAAACCCCTCGGCATGTCCTTAAAGAGGTGGTGAGGTTCGAACCCAGCGGGCTAGGGGCCAACCTTGCTACACTAGCCAGTTCAATCAGGGAGACTCCTAGAAAATTTGGAAACATAGAAGTACATTTACTAACCTAAATCTTGCAACTTTATCCTGTGTGTAACAAGTGTCTGTAACAACACAAATTCAAAAGGCATTTAGAACATTATGTGTAATCACCTGGCAACATATAGATATGTGCACAGCAATATTGCAGAATATATATAATCAGATCAAACTAACTACTAAGTGAGAAAAGGATGGAACGGACCTGCCATGCTGACGGCATGTATTCGCGATATGAACCATTTCTTTCTTCCTCCCGTTTCGAACATCTCGAAGCTGTTGAATCCTCTAGCATGTATTTTGAAGGACCCCTAATACCATTAAAAGGGCAAAATATATTTTAGGTTTCCATAATTTTTTTACCGAAATTCAGGTTTCCATCTTCATCCTGTAATACTAGTATAATGAGCACACAACCATAGAAATGCAGAGGAACATGTTCGTTTATACAGTGAGAAACATGTTGATTTTAAACAAACCAAATGCATAGTCCCTAGCAAAACAAAATCATTTAATAAAGCAAAGTATTACATCAAATAAACTGTACTGACTGAAACACTGCTAGCAACTTAAAAGGAGAGACTTAATGTCTTTGTAGAAATGCACAGTGTTTTATGACAGGAATAAAATTATATATTGCGAATAATTACATATCTCAACAAATTTTATGAAAAATGTTGGAACATATGATCAATATTCGCTAATCTCAGCTTCCCGATTATTTGTCCCAGTTCATTAGGGCTCCCAAGTAAGATAAATGCACAACAACAACAAAAAATCTGCTACTTGATCATTGTAGACATGGAAAGGGTAGTAAGCCAACAGAGAGTCAGAACTCAAAGAACTGTTGAACGCATGGATGGTGTAGCTTAAGTTATAGATTTTGAAAATAGCAAAACAAAACTGACATTGTCCTGGAAGCAACTCTTTTACTTAGATGATAAGGAACTATAGGTTTCTGGTTATATATTGCAAGATGTTCAATTAGGTTACTCTGTAAGGTGAACAGACTGAGTGAATCAAGAACTGCTAGTGCAGAATGCCTATTTTGCTCCATTTTTCCATATTCATGTCACAGTAATGTTTTAGAGAATGAAAACTTTGTCATACCTACTACTGAATTCCAAGGCCCGAACACCATAGATAAGGTTTTGACCATTCAGTACAAAAAAATGTATATTTCAATATTTTAGAATCTCAAGTTAGCTAATGAGTTCAACCTCCACAAATGATGAAGTGTACAGTGTGTAATATACTAAACATGATTCAGTTTGGTTCATGCATAGTCCTAGGCTCCTATATCTAATATTTGCATTTGTGCGACAGCAGCAGACATACATTTGCACATTCTGAAGTCTCAACAATGTTTAGTGACAATAGATCATGGATTTACCTTTGGAAGTCGTTTGATGCTGTGATTCCTTCACCATAAATAGGTGCCTTTGTGACCAACACCAAAACAGGTTGAAGGTGCAAAAACTTGCGTATCTCTTGGACAACATTTTCAGTGATGCTCTGAAATGATATAGTATTCCTGCAAAAATAACTATGTTAGTGTGAAAAGAATAGTCAAGAAGCAGAGATATGATACTGAGGAAGTGTAGCTAAATTATGGAGCTGAGAAAAGGAATTCTTTCAGTCACAAATGGGTTGGTGTTTCTTCCTGCATAGAGACATGATTCCTAAAAATTGCACGAAGCAGTGAGGCACCATTGCACCAATAAACTCTATATCCATAATTAAATGAACCAGCTTTTGTCTGACACCCATACGCACTTCTAAGTGTAAATATGCTGGGGAATTTATTATTTCTGGTTTAGAGAAAAATGGGGTGTTTCCAGCACCGACATGTTTTTGACTTGGTACATAAGCACTATGATTACTATATAGCAATGTTCTGGCAATCTACATTGTTGGTATCATTCAGCTAGTTTTGTTGTTGAAAGGAAATGACATGTGCATTGTACTCTGTATTTTTTTATGATGCTTTCTTTCTGCATTGATGGTGCATCTGATACTAGTTGAAAATGCAAGTTCTCTTATTTTATTTTATTATTGCAACTAAGCGATAGCTAACTGCATATATTGTCTTTGCTAGTGTGTATATGCCTGTTATATTCATGTTTAGTTCATATAGAAAATTACTAACTTTATGTGACGTTTACTCTTCAGTGGCATAGAGATAAAGCATTTCTGAATAATCACATGTATACAGTGACTTCCACATAATGCATGATTCAATAAGCAAATTAAAATTCATGCTAAATCAACTATTATTGAAGAATGATAAGATCAGGAGGATATGATACTAGTATTGCATGTAATGTTTGTTGCAATTACCCTTTACTCTCTGTGGTAGGTTGTGGAGCACGGTCTATCCAGTAGAACGCGCCTATGCTGTAAAAGGGAACAATACAAAATGGATAGCCAGTAACGTGATTAAAAATTACAGAAGAAAAGAAAGGAGGAGATAAGAAAACTCTATGGTTCTGCAGAATGTAGCATAGCTTGGTAATAACAATTTAATGTACACTAGAAGAAACATCAATTTGATATGATAGCTATGACTTTAATAGGATAAGGTAGAACAAAACTGGATAAATTTCTACCAAAAACAGAAAAGAATACCTGTCTAACATAAGGAAATATATACCAATACCAAGAACTTTGCCCCTTGCTTCAGATTGAGAATTTAGACTCTGTAAATCAACAACCAGAGGTAAGAAAATACTTCCAATCTTCAATATACATGAAGATATAGCCAATATATGCATGGTACACTTCCTAGCCTGTTGCAAGAAACAAGCAGATCTACACTTTTCTCCAGCTAACAACAGAACATTTTCCTTATCACTTATCATGCAACATGAATAAACAAAATAATCCAACTAGTTATTTCCAGTTTCTAAGGATTAGCTTATTTTATATGGTTTCAATGTATTTCTAGATCAAATAAAGGAACAGAAGACACTAATATGAGTATGCCACAAGAGTAGTGATGTGCTCAGATATATGCCTTAAACATGTGGAACTCGCCTTCAAAGCAGCTATAAGTTCAGAACTATTGTAACAACGGACATACAGGAAACGCTTCATGCAATCAGAAAACAGTGTGTCTTGAGCAGAATGGGATTTATCTTTTGAGACATCCTTTTCAAATTCTTCGCTTGCTGGATGTGCTGAACCTGCAAAAAATGTAAGAGAAATAAAGACAGCAAGAATAAAAACAACTAATACCATCGATAGCAAATCTCCGCTCCATGAAGATTTATGGGCACAGAGAAACTAAAAAGATTGGCACAGATCCCAACAACCATAGCTGATAGTACAACATAGAAACAATGCACATAGACCCATTTCAACTCCAGGTCCATCAGCAAAAAACAGCACAGACAATCAATTCACTCTGCACACTGTTATAGGCAGTATACAAATTTACTATTTTTTGGCCAGGAAGGATTAATATATTTAGCTTGCTCTAAATTGGATAAGAAGCATTAGATTGACAAAAGGCAATGCAAAATTAACCATGTAAGTAAACTGTACCACAACTCTGCATGATGCGCTTCCTCAGGATATGAGCCAGCCGCACCACATCAAATCGGCAGTCCAAGTCGATGTACATGACTGCTTTCCCCAGGCCCCCGAAATAGACACCTTCCCACTCCTTTGGTAATATGCATTGGACTGCAGCCTAGCATAACAGCAATCACACACTGAGCTGAGGTTTTTCTTGCAGATTGCTCCAACATTTTGCAGCATTTCGTATGAAAAACTGGTGTTAAAATTTTGCTTTGATTTTACTGGCATTTGCACGTGTCAAACACTGAAGGATTGGAAGTGTGCTAGTTCCAACTTCCAATGGTATGGAGGAAAAGGCATTGTTTCTTCCTTCTCTGTGCTCCAAATATGTTTCGGCAATGTCATGGACTACTATACTCTACACAAATTGCCAGGGATTCCCAAAATCCCAGAGATTGTTTTTGTATTACAGGCTATATGGTACAATACATTCTAATTGAGATTATACATGCAGACTGCCCCTATGTTAATGCAACTTCACACAAATACTGTTTAACAATCAAAACTCGCGGTAAACTATTACAGTTCGTCCAGCTTTAGGTCTGAACTCCTGCAAGTGCCCAACGTACTACCCCAACACTTGGTGCGATATGCAAACATTTTTGTGGAAAAAATTGCGCAACAACTTAGAGTTTCGCTTACCATGAGGAGCAGCTGGGACTTGCCAGAGTTGGACGGACCAGCGATCTCGACAACATTGCCCGGGCGGAGCGGCGCGCGATGGAGCGGCGGCGGGAGCAGGATCGGGGGGCGCGTGGAGAGGGAGCGGGAGAGGAAGGCCGCCGCCGTCTCGTCAACGGCGAGCCACTCTCGGGGGCCATATCCTGCCTCTCCCGCCATGGTTAGGGTTCTGGAGCTCCTGTCCCCTCCTTTCCACCGGATTTTTTCGATGCTTTTTGGGTGTTCGGCTCGATCGAGTTTGGCGCCCGTGGCTGTGTGGTTTCGTGTTTGCAAGCACGCTGGGCTATGGAGTGTGGGTCAGGCTGCAAGCGGGAGTGGGCCGTCCGCGGCGCCGCATATCTCGGCCCACAAAAACAGTTACGCGGCCCGCCGCGGATTGTCGACGGAAATATACGGGCCAGCCCGCGTATTCCACTTAGTACCACATATTCTCTCATACCATGAGAAGAAGTTTCGCATCCATCGACAAGGACACCGCCGAGCGCCCCCGGGCTGGCTCCGCCATGGCCGTGTTGCTTAATTTAGGTTGCTTAGCTAAAACAAAATGCACCACTACGTATGCATGCGCTTACAGTATGAACATGAGACTTGGTGCATGTAGTGTGAACGTGAGAACTCACACCACTTGCAAGCCAAATATTCCATCGTGTCAGGGTAGTGTTCAGAAGTCAGGATAACTAGCAATGGTTGTCAGGATAGAATGTTAGGATAGATTCCAGGAGATAAGGCGGCTTGGACTTCTTGGCCTACAAGGGTCAATGGTTCACACCTTTACTTGGCAACTAAGGGTCAAGTGCTCACACTTAGAGAGTAGTATGTGAGCTGGTTTGTTCAGCTTACTAGTAGTATAAATAAACAGTGCTCACAACACCGAGTAGCAAGAGAAGGAATAAACAGGTTCTTTGCTTCAGCTTCTTGTGTCCTATCGTGAGAGTTTTTCAACCTCTCTAGAGTGTGTGTTCTTGTCCATTCCCTTTGAGTTTGAGTTGTGTCCAAGCGATCGTGTGTAGCAGGAGTAGCGGCTAGGGGCTAACAATGGTATCAGAGCCAAGTTTAGTAGCCATGTCACAAGGCAATGGGAGAGGCAACAATGGTGCAACCCTTCCACGCCAATCCGCGACACCTCCGCCGGGCAGCGACGACGATCCCCGAGCCGTGGGCACAGCAGGGGTCGGCGTAATGGCGGCGAGATTGTCGTGCAACAGGTGGTGCGCGAGACCGGAGGCGGCAGCGGCACCAACCTCTCCTTCCCGATGTTGACGCGCTCCAACTACACCAACTAGGCGATGGTGATGGAGGTGAACCTCTAGGCGGCGTCGCTCTGGGAAGCGATCGAGGACGAGATCGTACCTCATAGGGAGGACAAGCAGGCGTTGGCGGCGCTGCTCCGCTCTACCCCATCGGAGATGCACTGCATGCTCGTGGGGAAGGGGAGCGCCAAGGCGGCCTGGGAGGCAATCCGCCTTCATTACCAAGGGAACGATCGTGTGCGCGACTCGCGGGTGCGACGGCTGTGAACTGAGTTCGAGACCGTCACGTTCAAGACCAACGAGCGGATCGACGCGTTCGCAATGCGCATCTCCAACATCGCGTCCGCTTTGCGCTCTCTCGGCGACTCGGTCGACGAAGAGAAGGTTGTGAGAAAATTCCTCTCTGTTGTCCCTACGCGCTTCATGCAGATTGCCTTCTCCATTGAGACCCTACTTGACCCAGCAACACTCACGGTCGAGGAGGTTGTTGGCCATCTCTGAGCCATTGAGGAACGGTTGGACGGTGATCAAGAAGGCAGCTCCAATGGCCAGCTCCTACTCACTGAGCAAGAGTGGGAGGCGCGGAAGAAACAGCCGCAGGGAGGCGGAACAAGCGGCAAAGAGGAAGGCCCCGGCAATGGCCGGAAGGGCGGGCAACCTCAGCAGCAGGCCCTGCAAACGCGAGGTTCCGGCAACAACATCGGCAGGGACAAATGCCGGTACTGTGGGAAAAAGGGCCACTGGGCCCGTGAATGCCGCAAGAAGCAGCGGGATGAAGCGGCGGCGGCAGCACCGTTGGCCGCTGCCAATCTTGTCCAGGCCGAGGAAGACGAAGGCTCTGGACTAATGATGGCATGCGTCGAGGAGGTGTCCGAGCGCCCCATGAACAGCATGGCGCACACCGGTGGTCAAGTGTTCCTCAACGAGGAGAGGTCCATCGTCACCCCTGCCCATGACAACGCCCAAGGCGGCGAGGTATAGTTCCTCGAACCACATGACAGGCTCCGTCGATGCCTTTGCTGAGTTAGACCATTCAGTCACCGGCAAGGTGCGTTTCGCGGATAGCTCGGTGGTGGATATCCACGGACATGGAACTGTCGTGTTTGCCGTCGACGGGGGAGATCACCGCGCTTTCACCGAGGTCTTCTTCATCCCGGCGCTCAAGAGTAGCGTCGTGAGCCTTGGCCAGCTCGACGAGAGTTGGTATAACATCCACATACGCCGTGGCATCCTCAGCGTGCGTGACCAGAGAAATCGCCTGCTAATGAAGGTACAACGCTCACCGAATCGCTTGTACAAACTTCGGTTCGCACCTATTCGGCCAGTGTGCCTCGCCATGGGTCACGTGTCCGATGCCTGGCGCTGGCACGCGCGCCTCGGGCACCTGCACTTCGATGGCTTGCAGAGGATGGCTCGTGGAGGCTTGGTGCGTGGTCTTCCGCACATCGAGCATGCCGACGAGCTGTGCGAGGCGTGCCTTGCCGGGAAGCAGCGGCGCCTGCCATTCCCGCAGAAGGCGCACTACAGGGCCCAGAAGCCGCTTGAGCTCGTACACGGGGACTTGTGCGGCCCCATCACGCCTCCAACGCCAGGAGGCCGACGCTACATCTTGCTACTGATTGACGATCGGTACATGTGGGTGGAGCTCCTCGCGTCCAAAGACGAGGCCGCACGCGCCATCGTCAAGTTCCAGGCTGCAGCTGAGGTGGAGTGCGGGCACAAGCTGCGTGTGTTGCGCACTGATCGTGGCGACGAGTTCACGTCGGCCACCTTCTACGAGCACTGCGCCGAGAGCGGCGTGCAACGTCACCTCACTACGCCGTACACGCCGCAGCAAAATGGCATCGTCGAGCGGCGGAACCAGACAGTGTTGGGCATGGCGCGTAGCACGCTCAAGGCTAAACGGGTGCCAAACCTGTTTTGGGGAGAGGCGGTACTCACGGCGGTGTTCATCCTCAACTGGTGCTCCACGAGGAGCGTCGACGGCATGATGCCCCACGAAGCATGGCACGGCAAGAAGCCGGACGTGCGCTTCCTCCACGTCTTCGGCTGTGTTGGACACGTCAAGGTGACGTGCCCGCACCTGTAGAAGCTCGACGATAGGAGCACCCCCATGGTCTTCATCGGCTATGAGACGGTTTCTAAGGCGTACAAGATGTACGATCTTGTTTCCAAGTGCCTACACGTGTCACGCGATGTCATCTTCGACGAAGAGGCACGGTGGAACTGTGAGGCACCCGGGGAGGCCCCGGCAAGCAGCTCCTTCATGGTGGAGTACCCCGTCTACGTCACGCATGTGGCCACGTCGACCACGACTCGTTCCCGGGACACAACTCCCGCAAGAAGTCGTGTCGCCGTCACGCCATCAGCCACGTTATCTCCAGCTCGGCAACAGCTCCCGGCAACGACGCCTAGCAAGGATGTTGAGATTCCTCCACCTAGCTCCACTCAGGTGCGGTTTGTGACGCCTTCGTCGGCGCAATCGACTCTCTTCGATGCCCAAGACAGCGCCACTGCACCACACCGGTTCTGGCTCGTCGATGACCTGCTTGGAGCTCTTGCCGGTACATCACAACTGGCGGAGCAGTTCTTCGATGACGAGGTGTTGCATCTCGTGGCAGGAGAAGAACCGACATCGTTCACTGAGGCGGAACGTGAGGACTGTTGGCGTCGCACGATGTTAGATGAGCTTCAGTCCATCGACGATAACAACACCTGGACTCTCACCTCTCTCCCTACAGGCCACCGTGCGATCGGCCTGAAATGGGTGTTTAAGGTGAAGAAAAATGAGCATGGGCACATCGTCAAGCACAAGGCCCGGCTTGTCGCAAAGGGCTACGTGCAGCGTCAAGGTGTGGACTTTGAGGAGGTCTTCGCGCCAGTGGTAAGGCTCGAGTCTGTGCGACTCATCCTCGCTCTGGCGGCGCACCGTGGCTAGGAAGTTCATCACATGGATGTTAAATCCGCCTTCCTAAATGGAGATCTTGAGGAGGAGGTCTACGTATCCCAGCCGCCAGGGTTCGTCGCCGACGGACATGAACACGACGTCTACAAGCTCCATAAGGCCTTGTATGGGTTACGACAAGCACCAAGGGCGTGGAACGCCAAACTGGATGCAAGTCTAGCTTCGCTCGGCTTCACGCGCAGTGTCACAAAACACGGCGTGTATGCACGAGGAACTAGAAACACACTGCTGATTGTTGGGGTCTATGTTGATGACCTGGTAATCACCGGTGCTGAGCAGCGAGAAGTGCACCGTTTCAAGGAGGAGATGAAGCGGTTGTTCTCCATGAGCGACCTTGGCTTGCTCCGGTACTACCTCGGCCTGGAGGTGAAGCAAGAACATGGACGCACCACGATCACACAAGCTGCATACGCGAGCAAACTGCTCGACAAGGCGGGCATGGCGGGCTGCAACGCCGCGCACACGCCCATGGAAGCACGATGCCAACTGAGCAAGGAGATCAAGGAGACGCCGGTGGACGCAACATTCTACCGCAGCGTCATCGGCAACCTCAGGTACCTAGTTCATACCCGCCCAGACATTGCGTTCGCCGTAGGCTTCCTGAGCAGGTTCATGGAGGCACCAGCGAGCAATCACCTTGCGGGGGTGAAACATCTTCTTCGATACATTGCCGGTACACTAAACCACGGGTGTGTGTACCATCGAGGTGATGGTGAGACACTGATCGGTTTAAGCGACTCCGATCACGCTGGCAACATGGACTCTAGGAAGAGCACCTCCGGTGTGTTGTTCTTCCTCGGTGACAGTCCAGTGAGCTGGCAATCTCAGAAGCAGAAGGTTGTCGCCACTTCTTCGTGCGAGGCGGAGTACATAGCGGCATGCCAAGGGATTTGGCTTGCCCGTCTCCTCGGCGAGCTACTAAACCAAGAAGTTGCGCCGGTCAAATTATTCATCGACAACAAGTCTGCGATATCGCTATGCAAGAACCATGTTCTCCATGATCGCAGCAAGCACATTGATCTGCGCTACCACTTCATCCGCGATTGCGTGGAAAACGGCTCAATTGTCGTGGAGTTCATCAGGACTAGTGAGCAGAAGGCAGACATCCTGACCAAGGCACTCGGTCGCATTCAGTTCCAGAGTCTGCGAGAGAGAATCGGCATCATCGATGTCAAGAGCAACTAAATTAGGGGGAGAATTGTTGCTTAATTTAGGTTGCTTAGCTAAAACAAAATGCACCACTACGTATGCATGCGCTTACAGTATGAACATGAGACTTGGTGCATGTAGTGTGAACGTGAGAACTCACACCACTTGCAAGCCAAATATTCCATCGTGTCAGGGTAGTGTTCAGAAGTCAGGATAACTAGCAATGGTTGTCAGGATAGAATGTTAGGATAGATTCCAGGAGATAAGGCGGCTTGGACTTCTTGGCCTATAAGGGTCAATGGTTCACACCTTTACTTGGCAACTAAGGGTCAAGTGCTCACACTTAGAGAGTAGTATGTGAGCTGGTTTGTTCAGCTTACTAGTAGTATAAATAAACAGTGCTCACAACACCGAGTAGCAAGAGAAGGAATAAACAGGTTCTTTGCTTCAGCTTCTTGTGTCCTATCGTGAGAGTTTTTCAACCTCTCTAGAGTGTGTGTTCTTGTCCATTCCCTTTGAGTTTGAGTTGTGTCCAAGCGATCGTGTGTAGCAGGAGTAGCGGCTAGGGGCTAACAGGCCGTCGCTACTCCTCCGGCTCCGGGGCAGCTACCACCCTCTTTCTCCGCCTCTCCCTCCATTCCAGAGCATCTGCTTCATGGTGGCATTGGGAGGGCGGCAGACTCGCGGCCACGGGGAAGCAAGATGGGCAGGGATGGCGTGGGGATTGTGGGCGGCCAAGAATATGTCGACGGCGGCGATCCACATGTGGGTAGGAACGGCGATGGGAAAGTCCAAAACCTAGAGGTGGAGCAGAGTCGGCGCAAGAAGCTGAACCGGACCTCTCTCGTCCCCAACATCACCAAGGTAAGATGTCAATCTTCAAGGTGAGATGGGCCTGGTCATCTATGGCAAGTAGCCTACCTTCTGCCTGGTATGTGTAGTGAGAACTAGTCTAGCTGAAAACGTTCTTTACAACAGAATAGTTGAAACTGATTTGTATGCGGGAGTGTCTTAATTCTTTCAGAACGTGCCTACTATTTCTTCATAACTCATGCAGTGATAAGTGTAACTGAAAATGTTCTGCACAATAAAACACTTGGAACTGATATGTATGCAGCAATATCTTAATTCTACTTCTCTCTGAAGACATGAAAACAGACGACCTGCTAACAACAGAAACCATGTTGAAGACTGTCTTTGATCTTCAGACAGTTCTGCACTATTGTTGTTGAATGCTATTAGCTTTGCTTCCTTGATTAGCTAGCCAACTTTCCTGCCGCGATCCCTTAGTGTTTTGCCTCCTATAACTTATGTGGGGTATGCGGGCTGCCGCGGACTGCCACGTAGATTATGTGGGCCGCCCGCATAACCCCACTTAAATCAACCGGACACATGCGGTGCTTATGTAGGCTCTCGCATCACAGCCCGCTTGCAGCCTGAAGTGTGGGGTCTGAACTATCGGTGATGTCAGACTTCTGTCAGAGCTCCTAGGTGAGATGTTTGTTTAGCTGGAGATTGAGAGAATTAAGAAAAAAAGATTGTCTTCCCTTAGCTAAGAGATGAACTCTTGGAGCATCTCCACTCGTTGGCCGTTCCGAGACCGAAATTCGGAGCTAAATAGCGTTGGATGGAGGAAGTTTTCGGTCTGGGAATGGCCGATTTCCCACTCGTGTTCCCAGGCCGAGTTCCCGGGTCGGCGTGGTTTTGCCCCAATTCAGCTCAAATTCATCCAGTTTTCGGCATATTTCGGCATAATACGAATACAAAGCAATATTCGGCATAGTTCTAGACGAAATAAATCACAATTCGGCATAAAATTAAATATAGTTCGGCGAACAATGAAAAATACAACATATTCCGCGCTGGTTCGACCAGATTCATGCTAGGCATCTATGTGTTGCCCCTGTGTATCCATAGGTGCTCAACCAAATCATCCTACAGCTGTTGATGCACTACCAGGTCCCGGATCTCCTAACGCATAGTGATACATTGCAAATGTATCTATAATTTTTGATGTTCCATGCTTGGTTTTATCTACTTTCTTGTGTTTTGTCCACACTTTGGAGTACTTTTTATATGATTTCTTGGACTAACCTATTAACAAGAGCCACAGTGACAGTTGCCTGTTTTCTGCTGTTTTTGGTTCCAGAAAGTCAGAAAATGAATATTCTCGGAATTGGACGGGACAAAAGCCAAAGTTGATATTTTACCGGAAGACTCACGGAGCCAGAATACGATACGGAGGAGGGCCAGGGCCTGGCCACCAGGTGGTGTGGGCCCCTCTGGCCTCCACCAACCTTGTCTCTTCTCCTATAAGAAGCCTCCCGATGCATAAACCCTAGATAGTCAAGCCTCCAGCCACGAAAAGTTCCGCAGCGCCGCCGCCACTGAAGGGGAGATTCGGGGGACAGAAAGTCTCTGTTCCGGTACCCTGCCGGGACGGGGAAGTGCCCCTGGAGCCATCTCCATCGATCTCCACCACCATCTTCATCACCATTACTGATTCCCATGATGAGGAGGGAGTAGTTCTCTCTCGAGGCTAAGGGTTCTACCGGTAGCTATGTGTTCATATCTCTCTCTATGCATGATCATATTGTGATCATGAGCTTGTAATCTATAGATCTACCTTGCTACTCAAGTGCTTTAATAGATCTCTGCTCTCCCCATGTGTGTGAAAGTGACAGCGTGCTCACCATGGTGGCACTTAGGCTAGAGATTACAAATACTTGTGATGAGTTATATTTGGAGTTGGATGACTTTATGAAATTGTGGTGTTTGTTGGACTCATCTAGTACTCAAGGTGACAGTGTGGGGTTTTCTAGATGGGAAAGATGGACTTTGAGGTGTGTTGTTATAGCCCTACCATCGATTAGAGTGTTCAACCGGAGAGTAGTTAAGAGTAGTATCATAAAGAGAAGATATTTATATGAGAGTGTTCACTAGTGAAAGTATGATCCCTAGGCCTTGTTTCTTAGCATTGAAACACCGTTTGCTACTAGATCTGTTACATGTTTGCTTGCTACTATCCTTATTTCAGTTTGCTTTTAGTCTCTTCCACGCCATCAAGTTATATTCTATCACCGTTACCACTTATAATTATCCATACCACTTGTATTTCACTATCTCTTCGCCGAACTAGTGCACCTATACACCTGACAAGTGTATTGGGTGTGTTGGGGACACAAGAGACTTCTTGTATCTTGATTGCAGGGTTGCTTGAGAGGGAATACCTTTGACCACTTCCTCCTTGAGTTCGATAAACCTTGGGTGATCCACTTAAGGGAAAACTTGCTGCTGTTCTACAAACCTCTGCACTTGGAGGCCCAACAATTGTCTATAAGAATAGAAGTGTGTAGACATGAAGCTATTTTCTGGCGCCGTTGCCGGGGAGGTAAGGTAAAAGGTATTCACACCGGAGGATTAAAGAAGAAGAACCTCCCACGGCAAACGCCTATTTTCTGGCGCCGTTGCCAGGGAGGTAAGGTAAAAGGTACGCACATCCTCCGGTGTGAGTGCTCGAAGTTATTTTCTTTAGATTCTGCAATTTTGTCTTTTTGTTTCTTGTTTTCACTAGTTAGGCTTAATGGAAAACAACAACAAAATTAGAGAGCTTTATAGTATTTATCTTGAGTTAGGACATGAAGTGTTTAAAGAGAAAATTAAAAAACCTATGGAACTTTATTTGCATGCTAATAGCAATGTTGTTAGTATGGATTCTTTGGACACCATTATTGCTAATGCTATGGAAAAGTCTAAGCTTGGGGAAGCTAGTTTTGATGAGCATGATATTTTTAGTCCCCTAAGCATGGAGGAGAAATTTTACTTTGATAATACTATGCCTCCAATATATGATGATTACAATGATGAATATGATATTTTCAGTCCACCTACTATTGAGGAGAAAATTAATTATGATTACAATATGCCTCCTATATTTGATGATTATGGTGATAACAATAATAACGATAGCTATTTTATTGAATTTCTCCCACTACAATTAATAAGAATGACTATATTTATGTGGAGAGTATTAATTCTTTTATGCATGTGGCTCATGATAAGAATGTTTTATGTGATAGTTATATTGTTAATTTTATTCATGATGCTACTGAAAGTTATTATGAGAGAGGGAAACATGGTTTTATGCATCTCAATAATATTAAGTTTCCCCTCTTTATGTTAAAAGTCTTGAAGTTGCACTTGTTTTGCTTTACTATACTTGTTGCTTTGTGCTTTCATGACTTATTTATTTACAAGAATCTTATGCATAGGAAGTGGGTTAGACGTAAATGTTCTTTGAATTTGCTTCTTGATGCTCTCTTTTACTTCAATTCATATTTCTTATGTGAGCATCTTCTCAAACTATCAAGCCTAACTTAAAGGCGTTAAATAAAAGTACTTATTGGGAGATAATCCAAAAGTTTTAGATGAGTCTTGAAAGTTATTACCTCTGTAATAACCGCTCCTTATCTTTTTTATTTACTTTTTGTGCCAAGAGTAACCTCTAATGAGAGAGAAGTAATGATTGGGAAAGTTGATGTCCCGAAACAGATTTCTATGCTTCACCGTAAAAATTCGTGTAAAATATCTGTACGTCCTTTGGAGGCGTGAATTTTTTTGCTTCTGCCCCAGGATGTTATCTAACTTTCGTTAGTTCAACACTTTTTGATTTAAGCAACAGAAGGTCTTCGAAAAAATTCGTCTTTACCTGCTGGTCTGTTTTGACAGATTTCTGCCATTTCCTGCATTTGCTTCTTGTTGGTTCCTTCTTGAGTTCTTTTGGGGAATTGAGATTTTTGAGGGAAGTGCTACAGTATCTAGTGTTCTAATGGAAGTTTATTTGGTGTTAGAACTGAACCTTAAGACTTATTCATCTTGAGTGCACTAATGTTGCTAATGAGATTGTGTGAAGTTTTGTATGAAGGAAAAATTTCAGGTGTATGGAAGGAATGAGTAATGAGATGAAGGATGGACTAAATCTCAAGATTAGGGATGCCACGCGTGTCACCCTAAGAAATATCCAAGAAGTACAAGCGTCAAAGCTTGGGGATGCCCAGGCATCCCCTTCTTCATCAATAAAAATCTCAGGTTTCTTCCAAACGCTTCATTTTTATTGTTTCATGCATAGTTGTGTTTTTCTTGGAGCGTCTTCTTTTTTGTTTTAGTTTTGGTTTTTAGTTTGCTTGGTTTGCTTATTTTTCTGAATATATTGGTTGGACGCCCTCTTTCATGCATTGGTTCTCAAATAGTTTGGTTTGGTTTGGAAAAGAGTAGGAAAGTTCATACTTATGTGGTAAAAAGAGCTTTTTTTTCTGTGGCCTATGCTTTATCATGCCATGCTTGATATTGTTTTGGCTTTATGCTTAGTATTCTTTGTTATAGCATGACTTGTTATAAACAATTGAGATTGCTTAATGTGCCTTGGATGAATCATGGTTGTTTTAGCATATTAAAGCATAGTATAGTGGTATTCTCCTTTGATGCTTTATTTGGATTGACTTGGCACATGCTCACGCCATGTTATGACTATCCAAAGTCACCATAGCCTTTATGATCCTTTAGTTTTCAACTTGTAGTATCACTTTATTCTTTGATCAATGATGTTTTGTCGCTCTGCATGATTATGGCCATTATTGCTCTCTTAGTTTGTCGCTCCCAGTCTTTTGCTAGCCTCCACAACAAAGTATGAGTTCCACTCATGCATCCAACTCCCTAAACCAAGTTATTCCAAAGAGTCCACCATACCTACCTACTAGCTTATGCTATTCCAAGTATATTCATGCTTTTGTTTACCTTCCAAATTAAACTTGTTATGAGAAAACTAGTGATTAAAGCTCTCACGAACTTGATGGCACACTTGACTTTACTTGCCCTTAATAAACTTGAACCATTGTGTCTTCTATGTTGTATATGCTTGCACTTGTTTTTCGGGAATTAGCAGAACCATGCTTTCATGGGGGACGCTTTCAACATTGCACTTGGTACTTGTACCTAGTTGATATCATGGTCTTTTGTATATGGATGTCGTCTGTGTGAAATGAAAGGGGAGCTTGTAAGTCCATGGAGTTATGTATATGTGTTAGAGAAACGCCTGGGCCGCTGGTCTAATCCATGTTGACATGGTGGAAACCTGCAGCGTAACCATAATGAGCTGTCTATGAACCATTCTTCTTATAAAAAAAAGTCCTATATTGAGAAAAAAAGAGAAAAAAAAGATACTATGAAAAGAGGAAAGAGAGAAAAAAGCACCATATTCCCATGGTAAATAAGAAGAATGTTGAGATGCTCGTTGTCTGCTTGCCTTGTCATTTTGATATGGGGATTCTTCCGTATCATCAGGCAAGGGGTACCCCGTTGGCGGTTCTCTATGATATGCATATACTTACAATGACAAGAACTTACCGGTGACTAAACTTGAGTAGCATGAGGAGCGACCCTCGTATACAAGGGACATGAGATTTCTGACTTATACTTTGTCAAGCATGTACACCATAGTTTGTTCACTTTAACCTTAACCACTTCAAGATGCTTATGATAGGGGCAATGAGAGCTGAAAGCTATAAGTACCATAATTTTTGGAAGCTCTTTATGAGACTTGAATCCCTACTTCCTTTTACAAAGGCTTTTCTTCCACCATTACATTGAGTCTCCACCTTCTATCTTTATGCACCTACTCTGAGAGCATAGTGGCCATTCTTAGTTCTATGTGCATTGTCCCAAGACTAGTTGATTGATGCATAACTTGATATTGCTTGTTTTAAACTATTGTATCTAGTCACTCTTATGAACTTTGAAGGTGTCCTATGCATTTATATTTGCTACTCTATTGAGGGACAAGCTGAATACTTTTATGCTATGTTTTCTTTATGTGAAACAAACAAACGTCTTGCAAAGCATTGTTATTCATGAATCTTTTGTTTGTGTCTTTTCACGTTGCATCATAGTTTCTTTACTTATTGCTATAACCTTGTCTTTCATGTTATGATTAAAGTACTATGATCCCAGCTTTGAATGTTTTACAAATACTTTGATCAAGTCTTTGATGGTGCATGTCACCTCAAAAATTATTCTTTCTTTTTATCACTTACCTACTCGAGGACGAGCAGGAGTTAAGCTTGGGGATGTTGATACATTGCAAATGTATCTATAATTTTTGATATTCCATGCTTGGTTTTATCTACTTTCTTGTGTTCCACACTTTAGAGTACTTTTCATATGATTTCTTGGACTAACCTATTAACAAGAGCCACAGTGCCAGTTGCCTGTTTTTTGTTGTTTTTGGTTCCAGAAAGTCAGAAAATGAATATTCTCGGAATTGAAGTTGATATTTTACCGGAAGACTCACGGAGCCAGAATACGAGACGGAGGAGGGCCAGGGCCTGGCCACACCATGTGGTGGCGCGGCTAGCCCTGGCCGCGCCACCAGGTGGTGTGGGCCCCTCTGGCCTCCACCGACCTTGCCTCTTCGCCTATAAGAAGCCTCTCGATGCATAAACCCTAGATAGTCAAGCCTCTAGCCACGAAAAGTTCAGCAGCGCCGCCGCCACCGAAGGGGAGATTCGGGGGACAGAAAGTCTTTGTTCCGGTACCCTGCCGGGACGGGGAAGTGCGTCTGGAGCCATCTCCATCGATCTCCACCACCATCTCCATCACCATTGCTGATTCCCATGATGAGGAGGGAGTAGTTCTCTCTCGAGGCTAAGGGTTCTACCGGTAGCTATGTGTTCATCTCTCTCTCTATGCATGATCTTATTGTGATCATGAGCTTGTAATCTATAGATCTACCTTGCTACTCAAGTGCTTTAATAGATCTCTGCTCTCCCCATGTGTGTGAAAGTGACAGCGTGCTCACCATGGTGGCACTTAGGCTAGAGATTACAAATACTTGTTATGAGTTATATTTGGAGTTGGATGTCTTTATGAAATTGTGGTGTTTGTTGGACTCATCTAGTACTCAAGGTGACAGTGTGGGGTTTTCTAGATGGGAAAGATGGACTTTGAGGTGTGCTGTTATAGCCCTACCATCGATTAGAGTGTTCAACCGGAAAGTAGTTAAGAGTAGTATCATAAAGAGAAGATATTTATATGAGAGTGTTCACTAGTGAAAGTATGATCCTTAGGCCTTGTTTCTTAGCATTGAAACACCGTTTGCTACTAGATCTGTTACATGTTTGCTTGCTACTATCCTTATTTCAGTTTGCTTTTAGTCTCTTCCACGCCATCAAGTTATATTCTATCACCGTTACCATTTATAATTATCCATACCACTTGTATTTCACTATCTCTTCGCCGAACTAGTGCACCTATACACCTGACAAGTGTATTGGGTGTGTTGGGGACACAAGAGACTTCTTGTATCTTGATTGCAGGGTTGCTTGAGAGGGAATACTTTTGACCACTTCCTCCCTGAGTTCGATAAACCTTGGGTGATCCACTTGAGGGAAAACTTGCTGCTGTTCTACAAACCTCTGCACTTGGAGGCCCAACAACTGTCTACAAGAATAGAAGTGCGTAGACATCACATAGCGATGAAGGCATCCCAGGTTGGCGGCACCTAGTGATCAGGTTCTGCAAGAGGTCTCCGTTTGTAGTATGGCTCGTTCTGCTCGACCAAACTTATTGGGTCCTTCCTCTCATCCTCAATGATCAAGTTGTGCAAGGTTACAATAACAATTCATCACTTCCCACATGCAGTAGCCCTCCGTCCTCTACCTTGCTTTGCACTTCCGGTGACCCTTCGCCGAGCCTCCACGCTTCGGCGTTACAGTCTACATGTACAGCCATGCAAGAAAGGCGAGGATTTGCACGTGCTCTACATCTTCGGTGGCTGTGGCGTTCTCTTCCTCCAGCAACATGGCAAATAGCTCCTCGTCGTCGGAGTCCATGGTCAAACGGGCCACTCGTCGAACACTTGGCGGGCAAGGTGGTGGGAGCTCGAAGCGTGGCCGAGCTACGATGAAGGAGGGGTGGCGAAAGGTGGCCTAGGCCGGAGGGGAAGTTATGGTGGTGGTGGTGGACCTATCTACATGCGCAAATTCGGCTTGAACCGGCGGAGCTTCGCCGACGCAAGCATGACGACAAGGCAGCTGGGGAGAATCCTTCGCCGCGGGAGAGGCAACTGGTGGTGGGAAATGGGATGTCTCGCTGACAGGACTGGCCCACCCTCGTTTTCGCTCCCTCCAGCGTTCCCAGGCCATTCCCGGCCCCGCGGGATCGGCCTGGGAAGGCCAGACGTATTTTGGTCCAAATCCAGACGAAACCGACGTCCTGGGAACGCAACTGGGCGAAAAATCGCCGTCCGGACGAAAAAAGGCCCTGGGAATGACGTCCTGGGAACCCGAGTGGAGATGCTCTTATTAAATAAGAGAAGACTATTTTTTTCATTATACCATATGTTTTCTCTTAACAACACAATTTCATACTAAAAATGGTACTCTCATTAATTGCTAAGGATGACAGTTAGAGATAATGCATTGTATAACTTATCTCTAATACCTTCTCTAGATGATGTGAAAAGTTAAAGTAAGACATGCTCTCTCTACCATTATACATGCTCTTAGGCCCCGTTCGTTTACTCCAAAACAAGCATGGATTAACATGGATTCCGGTCCAATTACGACAATCTAGCTCGGCCATGTAATTTTTCCAACCCAACAAATTTGATGTCTTCGTTTAATCCTAGTCTGGATCACAGCCCAGCCCATCCCATCCAACTCTAGGCTATCAAGGTTGGAATTATTTTCTCTCTGTACCCCTGAAAATTTTTCCACGACGCAACAAAGGAAGAGTGAAGGGTGATGCGTACAATCTCAGTAGGGCCTAGGATTAACCGAATGGCCGGAAACTCGTACATAAATTAAAGGAATGGATTAACGAGGTTGTTTGAGGATTGGGTGGAGGCTTTGGATCAACCAAATCCCTATTTGGATTTGTTCCACGTCCGGATCCATTCCAGTAAAAACGAACGAGGCCTTAAGGGTGTGTTCAGTTGGTGTCACAAAGTATAATGGAAAGGGATGGTTCTGCACCTAGGGCTCATCCTTGTGTTCAATTGGGATAATGGAATGGAATGAACCGGTCCCTCAAAAATGAATATTCGGCCTAGATGCACCCTAGTTTCACTGAATCGGTGGAACAGCCCCGTTCCGGCTCATTGCCTCACCACTAACCTCTCCCTTACCCAAAAAAAGAGACAATAGCCAGAATACCACTAGTGAAAACCGAAGTAGCCAAAATACCACTATGAAAAACCAACTTGCCAAAATAACACTCATCCTCAATTTTTTCTAGCCAGAATACCACTGCCGTTAATTGTCAATGAGAAACCGTGAGTCAATCTGTTAGAGAGAAGTCAGCTAAAAGGTAATTCCAAAATTACCCCCATCTCCTCGACCTATCCTCCTCATCTCCCCATACGATTCCGTGGTGGCGCCCTGATCTCCACACCGACGCCTCGTCGCTGCTCTCCCCTTCCCCCTCTGATCTCCGCCGATCTCCGCCGTCATACGCTCGGCCGGCGGAGGCTCGGCCACCTGCATCCCTCCTCTGGCCGCTCAGCCGTTCCTGGTTGGGCCGCCGCACGTCGCCCTCCGCCGGCCGCCGCCCGTCCTGGCTCGGCCGCCGCACGTCGCCCTCCGCCGGCCGTAGCCCGTCCTGGCTCGGCCGCCCGTCGTGGCTCGGCCGCTCTGCCTGACCGGAGCCCTCCTCTGGTGAGCCCCATCTCCTCTGTTCCTGGTGTTATTCTTCACTGTAAAGTGCAGCAAAATTCCGAATTTGCTATGTTTATGGATTTCAGAGTCGATTCGATGGACAATTTCAAAGTAGAAATAGATGTTCAATCTTATTTGACGATTGTAAACGGCAGAAGAGTGTACACAAGGGGTAAAACATGGGATTTTCTGTTCGGTCGGAATTTGTCCATGGCGCATATAAAGGCGGTTGTCGAGGAGAAGTTCAAGTGGTCTGCTGATCAGAGAATGACCATTTGGTATGGAACTGGAGATAATACAGTGCCATTGATTTCTGAATCAGAGATTGCTGAATTGTTTGATAAATGTTCTAGCATAAAAATATTACGGTTTGGTGTGACCATTGAGAGCAAACAACAACATAATGAACCTGCTCCTGTCATGGCCAAGGATGATGATGAGCAGCCGGTCCGTGCACCATTTTTTGCTTGGCCGAAGCAAGCATATGCATGGGAGTATGAGGATGATGAGCAGGTTGGATGTGATGGGGAGAGCACATATTTGCAGAAGGAGAATGATGGATCAAATGAGCATGCCAAGCCACAGAATAATGCTGAGCCAGAGGTAGTTGCTACAAGAGTTCCATTGGGAACACTGGATGTTGACAATTCTTATGATCCACAATATGTGCAAGGAGATGATGAGTCTTTACTTGGTAACAGATGTCCCACCCTGACTCTAAAGCATTTAAAGTAGCATTGAGACAACTAGCTATTAGAGAAGATTGGTCCTTTGACACATAGTATAGTGATCCCCAAAGATTCCGGGCTAAATGCACAGACAAGGACTGACCATGGAGGATACATGCTTCCAAAATAAAGGACACCAATACATTCATGGTACCTCTCACATATAATGATGTTTGTGTCATTTTTTTTGTTGTTTGCTTACTACCTCTCATATATAATGCTGTTTTGTGTCATTTTATTGTTGTAGGTCAAGAAACTTCCCTTTGGCCATACTTGTGGGAGCGTTAATTGCAGCAAAGGAATGGCAAATAGAGACTGGCTTGCTGAAAAAGGAAAAGCTACACTAGAGGAAGATGCTACGGTGAGTGCAAAACAGATTAGAGAACGTTTGCAAAGGGAGTATGATATCAAACTTGAGTACAATGATGTTTGGAAAGGGAGAGCTCGTGCAAAGGATCAATTGGAAGGTACATACAAAGAGAACTTTCAGTTATTGTGGAGCTTCAGGGCTGAATTGTTGGAAGCTAATCCTAGAAGTATATTCGAGATAGACACAAAAACAACTAAAAACAAAAAGGGTGATGTTGTGCATGTTTTCAATAGATTGTTCATTGCCTTAAAGCCATGCATTGATGGGTTTTTGGCAGGATGCAGACCATATTTGGGGGTTGATGCAACATTTCTTAGTGGGAAATATACTGGACAATTGGCAGCAACAATTGGTGTGGATGGCCATAGTTGGATGTTTCCGGTAGCATTTGGTATTTTTTAGAAGGATACTAGACAATTGTGTATGGTTCATGGAGCAATTGAAATTGGCCATCGGAGAGCCACAAGGGCTTGCAATCCATACGGATGCATGCAAGGGGTTGGAGAGTGCTATTTCTATGGTCTACCCGACTTGTGAACATAGATAATGCATGATGCATCTAATGCTCAACTTCAAGAAAAAGTACAAAGGTGACATACTAGATAATATGTGGCCTACAGCTTGGACATATGAAGTACAGAAGCATGAAGCACTAATGGCAGAAATACAAGCACAAAGCGCGGAAGCAATATCCTTTGTGCACATGCATCATAATCGTGTATGGAGAAGAAGCAAATTTTCAGCAATGACAAAGGTTGAGTATGTGAGCAATAATTTAGGAGAGGTTTTCAATAATTGGATTAGGGAGGTAAAGCAGCTTGCACTCGTTGAGCTTCTAGATAAACTTAGGAAAATGATAATGATATTGCTACAGAAAAGGAGAGCCGTTGGGGCAAAGCTACAAGGTTACATACTACCTAGTGTGATAAAGGAGCTAAATCTGAAAAGCAAAGGGCTGCATTACTTGGAAGCAAGAGCATCACCAAATCTAGCTGAAATTTCAGGAAATGGTTGGAGGCACACTGTTAACTTGGAGAAGAAAGAGTGCTCTTGTAGGAGATGGCAGATTTGTGGTAAGCCATGCACACATGCTCTTCGGTTCATATTCTCCAAACAAGCAAAACTAGAGGAATATATTGACGAGATTTCTCGGTTGCGAGATTTAAAGCGGCATACGAGGGCGTTCTTGTGCCAATTAGGGGCAGGTCGCAGTGGCCCAAGGTAAATCCTGGCTTTGATATGATTCCTCCCAAACTTACCAAGTGTGCTGGACGTCCAAGAACTAGGAGGATAAAAAATTATACCGAGGGTGGAACCGGTAGAAAACATAAATGCAAAAGGTGTGGAGCATTAGGTCATATGCTTAAGACATGCACGGAGAA
Source organism: Avena eriantha (assembly GCA_910589775.1). NCBI lineage: Eukaryota > Viridiplantae > Streptophyta > Magnoliopsida > Poales > Poaceae > Avena > Avena eriantha. The sequence continues at coordinate 298,557,299 of OU342746.1, read as the reverse complement.
AGAGATCGAAAGTGATGCCGACCGAGATGCTACGCCTTCTCCACGGTAATTATATCACAGAGTTTAGATTTCTACCACCTGCTTCTAAATGTAATATATATTATTTTTAATAATATGTATTGAGTTGTAGGAAAAAAAACAAGACCGAAGCAAGCATTGCAACAACTCCTCCCAAGACACCAACTAAGCAAGGTACCCCTACAAGTCCAATGACAAGGCAGAGGACAGCAGCTATTGCAATTGCTAATTCACCTCCTAGTGCATGCACAAGGAGCAAAAATATTGCGCCTAGCCCTCTTCGGCGAGTTTAGTGCATTTGGTTGCGAGAACCATGCTCTTTTGCTTATGGTTGTGAGAAGCGGCGGCGACGGTGGCAGCAAGCACAAAGGTAGCAGCGGCGACGGTGACAAGGAGTAGGGGCCAGCAGCATCGACTACATGCAGGCATCGACAACTGTTTTGGACAGGGCTGTAAGGTGAGATGAGATTCAGTCCTCTCATTTTAGATCGATTTTTGCTAAGATCTGTGCAATATCTGCATCAATTGCCTCTTGTTTTTATGAGGAAAATAAATTATGGATTGAATTTAGAGACTATATCTCTTTTACATATGTGTACAGTGGTTATTTTTTATCGTATATATACATTGTAGATGGACTCATGTGCGACTCACGTGAGACGTGACCAAACCAACACCCGACCCGACACCACCTTTGGCGGCGGCGACAGACGTCGGCACGGCGGAGCGGTAGCCGGCGGCAGCGGAGCCCGAGCGCCCAGTAGCAGCTCCCCACTTCCTACGAAGTAACGAAGACGGTCTCGGCATCTCAGTGGCCTCGCGCAGGCAGGGCTGCCGCTTCCTTCCCGGCGGCAAGACCCCCTATCCCTCCGAATCTCAGCGAGCCTAGGGATCGTTCGTTCTTTCGAGCCATCCTAATCGGAACCGGAGCGGCGGCGGCGGTAGGCATGTCTGACGAAGAAGGCGACCCCGACTGGCTCGTTGCTTTCAAGGTACCCACCTCATCTACGCTATCCTAAGCTCTGCTTAAATCGTGGGAAAATGCCGGGGGGTAATACGGTTTTCTTCCCCGTCTTCTCCCGCAAGTGAGCTCTTATCTCTTCGGGAACAAACCTGCGCCAAGATTTCTTGCAGAATAAATTCAACATTTTCACGGGTTAGCTGCATATGCGGAATGGCGCTGTATGTGCGTGTTGCTGGGTTGCATACAGAGTCCTTAGAACAGATTGCGCCGTGTTGTAAATGACCGCCATTTCTAGCAACTAGCATAGATGTCACTCTCAGATGCTTCGTGTTGTTCAGAACAAGAATCTCCTGTTTTCCTTACCATGCACTCTCACCAATTCATACTACTAAGGCCCTGTTTGGAATGGGGGTAAAATTAGCGTGTCCACCGGTATTTAGTTCAACTTTGAGCTAAATACCAGTGGCCACACCAATTTTACCCTCATTCCAAACAGCACCTAAGGCTATTCTTTGTTTTCGTACTGGTGGGCTTTGGCAAAACCTCAGCACGTTGTTCTGGATCTACGGATTTTCGTAATTGTGACGCATTCTTGCTAAGACCAATGATCTGTAGAACTGATAGCTCTTGTTTTGCAATTACATGGTTGCTAGGTACTAATAAATGGATACAAATGTTAATTTTTGGGGGGTACAGGCACCAAGTACTGCAACGGTGATGCTTTCTTCTGATTCTTCACGTGAAAATAGCCCTAAAAGAGCTGCTCCATCTACACAGGAAGAAAAGGATGAAAAGAAGGATACTTCAGACTTTGCAGGTAGTACAGATGTTACTGCACAAGTTAAGGGAAAACAGCCCATGGCTACTGGGAGGAAAACCCTGAATAGTAAAATAGTTCTGTATATTATATGATTATATCTTCAAACTTTGCCTTAACATCAATTTGTTCATTCTTTCCCCATGTGGCACTTATAGGTTCTTCGAGTAAGAATGAGGAAGGACAATCCATGGAAGAAAAGCAAGATAAACCTCCTAAAAGCTCGGTACAGATCTAATTTTTGTTCCTACGTACTACCTAGTTTGAATTCGTGATAGCTTGCCTATAAATTTGCTCACCAATGAAGTTGAACTTCAATGCATCTACTAGGTTTTTTAGGGCATATGTATTAGTTGCAAACACCTGTTCCCATAATTTTATTGTTAATTTCTATGCCAAAATTTCTTGTACAGGCTCCAAAGAAGAAAACAAAGGTTGCTGGAACAAAAGAGAGTTCAGATCAAAGAAACAGTAAGACTAATGAAAAGGCAGGCCATTCTAGATAGTGCCTTTAGAATTATCTTGTTCCATACTTCCAGTGAGGTGTAATTAGTGTTTCATGATCAAACAAATATAGATACCTCGGAACAACGCGAAGATGAGGTTAATGAAGAACAAATGCAGGACAAGCTTGCAGGGAATTCTGTAAGATCCTCCCCCGCCCCAAGTTTTGTGGTATTTTGAGCTGTTGTTTGTTATTTCTGTAAGTAGTTATAGACCTCATTTTTTTACGGACCTCATTTTTAGTGCTATATGTTCTGAATTTCAGGTCTCCCAGAGGTTGCCATTGATCATGTCTGATAAAGTTCAACGTTCAAAGGTATCGTAAACTCTAATTGTCGCACTAGTGCTGCTTAGTTGCAACGATCATTCATCATGAAAAGTTCAATGTCTGCAACCAGAAACCTGAAATGCTATGAACATCCCTATTGTTTTCCGGCTTGTATTCTCTTTATGAGAAAGCTTTCTAATTTGCATCAAGGGATTAGACAGTAATGTATATTATACAATCAATAGAAGAACAACCATTATTTATGAGATTTGACCATACATGCATGTTTATTCAGGCTATATATACTTGTTCTTTAATAGGATGTATAGAAATTTATATAAGTACAGGTTATACAAATTAGTCATGCATGCATTGTGAAAATAGACAAAAATGTGTAATACGTGTTAAGTGGAATATATCGACATCTTGCCTTCTGGAAATAACGGATTTCCTGCAAGGGATTATTAAATTCTCTTTATAGTAGCAGTATCCCCCCAAGTTTATAATCATCTTTTCTGCTAGGCCTTGGTTGAATGTGATGGTGACTCGATTGACTTGAGCGGAGATATTGGAGCTGTTGGGAGGATAGTAATTTCAAATGGTCCGACTGGCAATCAGGATTTGTTACTGGACCTGAAAGGTACCGCCAGTTTACTCTCATTATTGTGTGAATGCGTTTGTATTTCATTTTTTCCGATTGTAATTATTTTATCTGTACTGGCAGACAAATTATTTGAAAATCATTTCTCCTTTTACAATAATACAAACAATTCAACATCTTATCTTCTTGTTGTGCTCATACAGGAACAGTATACAAATCAACTATAGTGCCATCCAGGACATTTTGTGTTGTAAGTTACATCCAAACTTTGCTGCAATTGTGCATTTGTACTTCTTGGTATGTTTCTAAGTCTGTGCACCGCCTCTTTTCTTTCAGGTCAGCATGGGACAGGCAGAAGCAAAGGTTTGTCAACCTAACAAGAGTTCTGTATGCATATTTAACTTCTCCATTGAGTCAAAATTTCCAGTACCGAATGTCCTATTTCCACTTGATTATGGATTAATTGCATTCTGCTTTGAAAGATGACGTTGTTTACTTTAATCCTCCTCTTCCTGTGCAGATAGAGGCTATAATGAATGACTTCATTCAGTTGGAACCCCATTCCAATTTGTTTGAAGCAGAGACTATGATGGAAGGTTAGCATTTTGTCTCGCTGAGCTATCTATTGTCAATTTAATCAACAGTTTGTTGGTATGTTCAAGAAAAAATAGTTTGTTGGTATTGAATCCCTTGTGTTAACCTCTATTTGGGAGAAGTTGTCATCTATGACATGTTTTGGGAGCTATTTTTGCATTTGATCGTAGTTGTTGGTGTAAAAGATAAAGAACAGTTGCATGAAGTTGTGGACCTTTTGCCTATTGTCACCTGCTAGTACACTTTGGCACTTTGCTGTTTTCTAACAATTGGTAGCCCCGATATAGGTACCCTCGATGGATTCACATTTGATTCAGATGGAGAGGGTGACAGGCTTCATGAACTTCAGGCTTCTCAAAATGATCAGAACAATGAGAATGAAGATCAACCTAAGGCGAAAACCAAAAGAAAAACAGCCACGAAGCCAGCGGTCTGGTTTCTTGCCTCTCTTTTTGTTGATCTGTAGTTTTCATTTCCTTATACTTATCCATAGTGTTCAGATATTGCCATGTCACTAGTGAAAATGAACTGATCATACCATTCGTTAATGCAAAGCATGAGTACCTGATCCCCAGATAGTTATCATTTACCTTGGCATATAATCATGTGGCGACTTCTTATAGCCCATTTATGCATAGCAGCATAGCTTTGTTCTCTGGATCATACTTGCGTAATCAGGTGATTGCATCTTCTGATTGGCGCTTAAGGACTTCCAATTTTTAGCACTTGCACTATCCTGTTGCATGCCCTTCATTGCATTCACTGTTGGCGACGGTCTTTGCTTGCCATTTCCACGCCCTATATCGAGTAGTTAGACCACAGTGGCCCATGCGAATGTGTTGTGGAGCTGTATCTCTGAAGCCTTGCTTGCTGGAGAGCAACTCTGTTATAGCATGTTAGTAAATATCTTGGAAGTATGAAATTTTACTATGCTTTGTTACACACATTGCATTGTCATGGAACTTGTGATGTAAAACTTGAACTACTTTTTGTGATATTAGGCGAAGGGACAAAAGAAGGCGAAGGTTGGTAAGAAGGGAGCAAAGAAAACAAAATCAACAACGAGAGCGAAGAAGTCAAAGAAATAATTACTTGCCACGGAACTGTGATATTTTCCTGTAAGGATGAAGACTCGCTTTGAACTGGACACGACAAGACGATACCATACAACTGTTCTCGGTTTGATCCTAGGATAGCTGTTGCTGAGCCCACATGAATAATCTGGGCTCATCAGTACCGTGATGTACTTTTTAGGGAGAATGGAAAATGCAGCATTGCGAGGCTAATACCATGTAGAGATCAAATCAAACACTTAACATTCATTTTTAAGATGATACTTAATTGTGTATGTGCAATGAGTTGTGCACCGTGATTCCAGTGTCTTCAAATGTGATCATATGCAGTTGTGTGATCAGGGAAGGAAAATATTCTGAATGTTGAGAATGTACGCGAGTCATTTTAGTGCTCATCATATGCTTTTGTATTCAAAGGTACTCCTTAGTCCCATAATAATATAAGAGGTTATTACAACTTAATTGTCCATACCTTTCCTGACTGAAACAAACTAGGTTGCAGTCATTCTTCTTGTAGAGAAAGGACATTCTGCCTTGATGAAGAAAGGCACAACAATGTATCAGGTCACCGGCACTGATTGAACTGTTTGGCCAACCATTTTGTTGAGGATTAGAAATGAACTTCAGATTAAAAACATAGCAGCCGCATCAAAGTATGATTGGACGATATGGTTACATCAATCTTGTCAACAAAACGAGCAGAAGACACTATAATATTCAGGGCATCAACCCCGTCGTCTACCAAACAAGTGCTCAAAGGGGTCAGCCATCAACAAATCATAGATGAGCTGGTTGGCATCGAAATCAGTAGAATGAGAATCACCTGTGAATTCAAGTTGAACGCAGGGAGACGCTTTATTTTCCACTTGGAGAAGCCTGCATTAATCAGCCACCCATTCATTGTTGTAGTTCTCGGTGACTCTGAACTTGATTTCCTTTAGCGCTCTCGCGTTCGAAACAAAATACTTGGCTAATAACCATGTAGTCTACACTGGTAGTTAGCTAAGATCAAACACTTAATATTTCACTTTCAAGGAGATGATCCTTGTTCTCCTTGTGCAATGAGAAGTTGTACACTATGATTCCAATGTTTTCAGATGTAACATATGAAGTTGTGTGATCAGGGAAGGAAAAATATTCTGAATGTTGAGGATTTTCGCAAGTCATTTTTAGTGGGCACAAAATATGCCCTGATATTTAAAGGTACAAATGAAACGGCCCACACGTGTGCTCGGAGAAACTGGTTGAACCTTTGGGTCAAACCATGTTTGCAGGACATTCTCTGCCGAGAATTAGGATTAAACTTCAGATTAAAAATAGATCAGCTGTATCAAAGTAGATGATTGGACTGAAGACAATATGGTCGCACCGATCCTGTCTACAAACGACCAGAAGACAACATAATCTTCAGGGTATCAACCCCGTCTACAGAACAAGCACTCGACTCGAAGGGGCCGGGCATTGACAAATCATGGATAAGCTGATTGCAATCGAAATCAGTAGAACGAGAATCACTTGCCAAGAGGAAAGGAATGAAATATCAGATGTAGTGATCCAATGAGCTCATATAGGATATATTCGACTTTAAACTGAAAAAGTTGCCTAAGCAAATGGTGACTGAATCACTAGTTGCCAGTCTGATAACTGATGCATCTGCGAATAAGGCTATAAGAACCAATATATATGGCTCCAAACTGTACTTCCCTACTCTCCATATGCTGTTATGAAATTTTAAACCGAGGCTCTTTATCAACGGAGCCCACTATAGCAAATGTCTCCATAGCTGTGCGAGTCCTCCCTGCATTCTCTGCCACTGGAGAAACAAATGGTTGGGATTTTTTTACTCCACCACAAATTATCAGAGAAGGAGAGCATACTGAATGTTGACAATTTTGCAAGTTGTTTATGTTGGAAATATAATTTACCATATGCTTTAATCTATAAAAACAGTAGATAAAGCATGAATAATAATATAGCGATAAGAGTAATCATGCCATCTAACAGATAGATTGTAAATAGCAAGTCTAAATAGATTGCTACACACACTGCAAGAGATATAATTTCCAGCAGTAGGAATATGATCTGAACAAGATGGAGAAATATAGCATATGGTGCAGAAGATGAGCCGCTCGCGTTGGCGTTGGCGTTAGTCATGATGTCGATGTCGGGAAGAAATCGTCGTTGGGAAAGATGTTGTCGCTGTCTGTCAAGGAGTCTATGATGAAGTCAGTAGTCGCGCTGCAGCGCTCCCCAAAAATCTTATCGCCTCTCTCCCGTACATAATCGCAAGAGGCGAGGTCCCGGAGGCCTACTGTCCCATCTCGCGATGCACGCTACAAGCAGGGATGGGGAAGACTTGAAGACTACTCAAGGCTCTGAAACTAGAGGCGCTAGGTGTTGGTGTATTGTGCAGAGAGGAGCGACCTCTCTTATATAGGCACGGGAGGTACATACGAGCATGTTGCACGGGGAGACGAAAAGAGAAGTCGGGAGACGAATAGGCAGTGAGATTAAAAACCCACTCATATTCATTCTCCATTTAGTCCATAAGAAACACCTGCTGGCGCAAATTGTTTAGATTCGATGGCCCATTCATATTCCTGTGTGGCAAAAAGCGAGATTCACGCAACCCACGGCTCGCCCGCGTGTCGTGACAAAGCGAGGCGTGGCGAGGCAAACGACGGCGGACGAGGATCATGCGTGTAAGTCTCTCTCCTTCTCATGTTTTACAAGTTGTAGAACAACTTCCCTTATAAGGAGGTCAAACTCTCTCTCAAGTCTCAACTAGCAGTGTGGGACTAAAATTGTCCCACCTATTGCGATGCATGAACGGGCCAAATGGGCCTCTGAGATTTCACGAATTATTGCAAAAGATTAGTTGGGTTGGGCATTTTTAGGCAAAATTCCAACAATCCCCTACCAGATCCCACAGGCACATAGAGTTCGCCTATGGTTCTAAAGCATTGTTTTATATACTGGTACTACAGTGGAGACTGTTAAGTTGAACTTCCACTTAGACTACATGCTACACTAGTTTACAACTTTTTTAGTGGACTATGCCCTTGACTGCAAGTTTGCTGCAAATCTAGTTTCACATAAATCCTTGACCGATACTAGGCAGTCGTAGGACTTCCCCGTGCGTGGAGATTATGCGTCATACTTTGTTGCCTTTCATGAGTTTATTAGAGAGAATCCAACTCTCATAGACTGCGACGTTTAACAGTCAGACTCATATAGTTGTGTTTTTTCAAAAGATGTTTTGCAGGACAACATCTCTGCTTAAAAAATAAGCCACTTAGAACACATCAAGATAAAACTAGCTTGTCGTTCAGAATAGAAGAGTATTACATCTTCATGGAGTGGTATTATAAAAGGTGAGGATAATATTCTCTCAATTTACCAACAACTTGTTTCCTAATTCTAATTCACGGGATCTTCGATCTACCATTGTGGACAATTCATATTGTGGGTCTTATACCCATATCCTTCGATGCATTATCTATCACATTACGTGAAAGACCCTTTGTGAAGGGATCGGCCAGGTTTTAGATGTTTAGATATAATCCAATGCAATAACTCTGGAGTTTCTCATTTTCCTGATAGATTTCAGTCTCTTCTTCACATGTCTTGATGACTTCATATTATTCTTAAAACTGTTCACTTTAAAAACCACAGTTTGATTATCACAGTTTATAAGGATTGTGGGTATTGGTTTTTGAACCATAGGTAAGTTCATCAAGAGTTCACGAAGACACTCTGCTTCAGTAGTGGCCATGTCTAATGTTGTAAGTTCTTCTTCCATGGTTGACCTTGTTAAGATGGTCGGCTTGCAAGAATTCCAAGAAATAACCACCACCAAGTGTAAATACATATCCACTCGTGGCCTCTATCTCTTCAACATCAGAAATCCAGTTTGAATCACTATAACCTTCAAGTACGATTGGATACCCAACATAGTGAATTCCATAGCTTGTAGTGCCTAATAGATAATGTATAATTCTTTCAAGAGCATGTCAATGATCATCTCCAGGATTTGAAACAAATCGTCTGAGTTTTCTTATAGCAAAAGCGATGCGAGGCCTCGTAGCACTAGCTAAATACATGAGCGAACCAATAATTTGAGATTATCTCAATTGATCTCTAGCATTCCCTTGATTCTTTCGATGCAACATACTAGGATCATACGGTGTTGGAGAAGACTTGCAGTCGCTATACCCGAAACGACTCAAGATTTTCTCCACATAGTGATATTGAAGCAAAGTGATCCCACCATCATCATATATATCTCAATAGTTGAATGTTCAGAATAACATCAACTGCTCCTAGATCCTTCATCTCAAATGAATGAGATAAGAAATCCTTGACCTCCTTAATTGCATTAAGGTTGGTTCCAAAAACAAGTATATCATCAACATACAAGCAAAGGATAACTCCCTCGCCCCCACCATGGCGATGGTACACACACTTATCAGCTTCATTTACAACGAAGCTTGCAACAATTAAAGTTCTTTCAAACTTCTCATGCCATTTCTTAGGGGCTTGTTTCATGCCATACAAAGACTTCAACGACTTGCACACCTTTCCTTCTTGACCACTTACTACAAAACCATCTGGCTGATCCATGTAAATTTCCTCATCCAACTTTCCATTTAGGAAAGTTGTCTTAACATCCATTTGATGAACGAGAAGACCACGTGAGGCAGCCAATGAAAGTAGTATTCGAATGGTGGTCAATGTGGCAACAAGTGAGTAAGTATCAAAGACGTCTTCACATTCTTTTTGAGTGTAACCCTTGGCCACAAGTCGTGCCTTATACTTCTCAGCCCTAAGCTTATTCTTAAACACCCACTTACATCATATAGTTTGCACCCATAAGAACGGTCAGTGATCTTTCATGTTCCATTAGCTAAGATGGAATCCATCTCACTATGGACGGCTTCCTTCCAATAGTCAGCATTAGGAGATGCATAGAATTCTGAAATAGAAGTGGGAGTGTCATCCACGAGGTACATAATGAAAATATCTCCAAAGGACTTTGCAGTCCTCTATCTCTTGCTCCTTTTAGGAATTTCATTATCATCCTCCATAGGATCTTCAAAGTGTTCAATTGGAATGGTAGGTTCATAAATTGTAGCAAATTATTGACTAGATGAACTAGGCATCTCCTGATTTGATGAGCTAGGTATATCCTTTATAGGAAAGATATCCTCAAAGAAAGTCGCATCAGTCGACTCCATGATCGTACCAACATGCATGTCAGGTACTTCAGATTTTACTGTAAAGAATCTATAACCAATGCTATGGAAAGCATAGCCTACAAGAACACAATCAACTGTTTTTGGTCCAAGCTTGTGCTTCTTGGGGATTGGCACATGAACCTTTGCCAAACATCCCCAAGTCCATAAGTAAGAGGTTTTTAACATTTTATTCTCCCATTCTTCAAATGGAGTAATTTGTTTGTTCTTTGTGGGAACTCGGTTTAGGACATGACACGTGGTTAATAGTGTCGCCCCCACCATTCCTTACAGGACCTGATATATCTAACATGGTGTTAACCAAATCTATTTGACGAGGGTTTAACTCATCAATGCCCATTGTTATGGACTTGGGTTTTGGAGAAGGAGGGAGCGCTGGAGACATCTATTGGCTAGCAAACAAGCACATAGGGGACTCGAAGATTTACCCAGGTTCAGGCCTCGTAGAGGTCCCTACTCCTGCTTGTCTAGTCGTGGAATTATCAAAGGAATCAAAGTTTACAATGGTGCGCAGATGCAATCTGGCGAGGGTTGTGGAAACTAGGGTTGTGTGTGTCCTTCTCACCGCCCCCTCCTAGCCTTTATATAGATAGGCTAGGTCTCGGGTAGCAGGTCGAGTCGGTTACAGGTTAGGGTTTTCCCCTTTGAACTTTCTATCTTTAGTTTCTTCTTGTTCTTCAAGCAATCGAGATTCCGTAGGCTACTCGAGTCCTCTCTTGGGCCTTGGCGACACCGTGTGCTTCTGCTGTATTCAGGTCGTATATACCAAACTCGAGTACCTGTAGGGTATACCCATGTTAGTAGCCCCCGAGTGTCCAGTGGAATCGCAGATTCGACTGGGGACTTTATGATGCCTTTCAAGTGCATAAATGAGTATATTTTCGACTGCTTTGTTTGTGTCATAGGGATTGTTGATGTGCGTGCCTGATTTAACCGATGTATCGGTATCAGTTAACTACCTTAGGGTAAAACAACGCAATCTACTCGAACTCAAGTCCCCAGACTCGAATCCGGAAAAGTGCTGGTGTAATTCGACTCAAGCCGCGGAGGTCTTACAAGAGTCGAATTCCAGTTATATGCGTGTGAGCACTCGACGCGTCCGTCAAGGCATGTTCATCGTACCTGTAGGCACGGATACATTTTTGGTAGTGCGCAGCTAATGCGTTGCCAGGCCTTATTCAGGTCTTACCTTCATGCTGTAAGCGCGGCATCTGAATTTTATCATCGCGGAGATGATTCGGGTGACCCAGGAGACGCAATCTCTTTGTAGGGAAAAATTATGAAGGCGGTGTCGCCATAAGCTTCGAGTGTGGATGTTATCAACACACATTATTTTGTACAAATGATCATAGGGTGCGCGACCAGTGCTCCCTATGGGAGTAGCCCCCGAGTGCCTGGTTGAGTCGAAGACTCAGGTAGGGACTAAAGAACTTTTGTGACTGCTGTCGTCTTTTGTTTGCTTGTTTCAGTCAAATTTGTTTCCGGCGCTCCCTATGAGAGTAACCCACGTCCATAGTCAAACTGTGTTTCGAGTGGTTGGGTTTGCCTTGATTGTCCATGTTCCTGCAAAAGAAGAAGAAAAATAATAGTGTGCGCGACCAGCGCTCCCTATGGGAGTAGCCCCCGAGTGCTTGGTGGAGTCGAAGACTCGAGCAAGGACTAAAGTACTCGAAGTCTTCTGCTGCTTAACTTTGATGACGTCAGTGCTGACGATTTCATGACCTCAGTTGCCCGCGTGAGCGAGTTTGACGGGACGTGACGAGCGGTGGGTCCCACTCCCTGACTCTGATTTGACTGGGCGTGCGTAATCTTTATTTTAACTGTGCCTCCTCGATTTCTGCACGTAATGGCAGTAGTAGGGGGACGGTTCGCGTTTCCTCCCCTCCACGTGACACGATGATCGCCACGTGTCCAGTAGGGTTTTTCTGAGCCGTTGGATTGCATCTTCCAGGGGTTAAGTAGTGACGTTGCGACGGTAATTTCTCGTCTGCTTTCATTCATCCTTCGCCTCCATCGCCATTGCCACTGCTCCTCTGCTTTCTCTGCGCTCTTTTTCTTCCGCGGCGCTGGACCAGCTCCGCATGTTTCCCAGCTACTTCCTTCGATCGCATCGCCGCCGCGCAATGGGGAAGAAGAAAGGAGGTGCTGCGGCCGATTCCGTGGCTACCGTTGTTGCGGCGAAGAAGAAGAAGGGCAGCTCCGCTGCTGCGGGCACCAGCACCGCCGCCGGCGGGAAGAAGAAGGGCACGGGCACTCGCGTCACGAATGGCGCGTGGTGTCCCTTCGTCATCAAGTCCTCTGATCTTCGTCTTCTTCGCCAAGACGGAGTGTTATCCGCCGTAGTCACCGACGCGCGCGTCCCCGGCAGCAAGGTAATCCCCTCTCCTCCTGCCGGTTTTCGAGTGATGTTCTTAGCGTTCATCATTCGCGGCCTTTCTCTGCCCCTGCATCCTTTCTTCAGGGGTCTTCTTTGTTTTTATGGGCTCCAGCTCCATCAGCTGTCCCCAAATTCCATCCTCCACGTAGCTTGCTACATCACTCTCTGCGAATGCTGGCTCGGAATTGAGCCGCATTTCGGCCTCTTCAAACGCCTCTTCAAATTGAAACGCCAATCGGCATCTGGCTCCGTAGTCTACGATGTAGGCGACCGCGGAATCCATGTAGATCCACCCGCCACATATTTTGACATCAAGCTGATGATGTCCGTCCAAGGGTGGAGGGACAAGTGGTTCTACGTCCGTGACGAGAAAGCTGACGGAGAACACTTTGGACTCGCTCCCTTTGACCCCGCGACGCCGTGCCGGAGGAAGCGCTCCTGGAAGAATGTGGTTATGCCTGGTGAATCCGTGGAGACAAAAGTGTTGTACAAGCGCGTCTGTGACCTGGAGAGTCACATAGGCAAAGAGAAGGGAGGTTGCACCCTCATTCGCACGTGGCTGCACCGTCGTGTCCAGCCCCTATAGGCCAGAGTTCACCCCATGTTTCAATGGACTGACGCTGACGATGTCACTCGCGTGTTTGCCGATGGCATGTCCACGAGTGAGGTGGACAAAAGGGTTCGACTGGTCCCCAAGTACACCGTCAAGGATGTGCTCCCCAGTGAGCCAGTTGTTCCTACGTTTGATGCTGCTAACCCTCCTCCTGAGGTATAGTTGTGTTACGCAGTAGCTTAATTTGTCGATTGCTTCTCTGCTTTTTCTTATCTTTTTGCTAAATTGTTGTCTGTATGCAGGATTGGGCGGTGTCACCCTGTATGCCCCCTCTTCCTGAGTGGGTTATCCCTCACGAGGCCTTGGAAGAGGACGAGTCGGAGTCGACCGTCCCATTTGATGTGGAGGAGGAAACCCCCGAGTCCGGTAGTCCGGATACTCGCAAGTGTTCGCGTAGCGAGGATTCCGATGCGTCGTCTCCTTCGACTCCGGAAGGTGCATGCGTTGGTGCAGAGTCGCCGATCCCTGCCATTCCTGTGAGTGCCGTGGCGCCCTCTTCTCGCAAGAAGATGCAACTGCCAAAGGAGTCCTCGTTAGAGTCGGGGGAGCCAACCTTTGACTTTGATAACTTTGATTGGTAAGTATACGAATCCTCCTTTTTTGGTTCTTCTTTGCAGTTGCCTTTTCTTGATGTTGATTTGATCTTGCAGTCAGCCGGTGTCGTCGTCTTCTGACGATGTCCAATTTTTGAAAGAGTCTGGAGTCGTGACCCCCAGATCCAAGAAAGAGGTTGAGCGTGCTCCTTCTCCTCCATTGGCGGCCCACTCCGGGCACAATTCATCAAGCTCTCCACACGATGGGGAGCATCGGATGGTTACCCGGATGACTGCACACCAGTCGACTTCGGAGTCACTGGAGGATCATGTGAGTGTAGCCTCTCTTTTTCTTGTGTGGCAGTCGATGCTGCTTATGGCATCTGCTAACTTTGTTGTTTTTCTTTGTTGCGACAGCTCCTTGTGAAGGAAGTTGCTCATCTGGCGGACCAAGTGCTTGCGATGGGTCGCCAACATGCAATGCTGGATACACGATATCACGTGGTGGAAAGTAAGTACCTTTTCTTCTCATTCTTCTACATTGTTGTCCTATAGTCGACTGATAGTCAATCCCTTTTGTGCTGTCTTGCAGCTGAACATAATGCCCTTCTTCGCGACGCCGCCGCCATGGAAAATATGCTCGCCGCGGCTGTGAAGAGCCGCGATGAGGCAATCGCAGCGCGTGACGAGGCGCAAAAGCGTGAAGAGGGCCTGCGTGCCTCCATTGCAGCTAGGGAGAAGTTGTTCGAAGAACAGCTTTTCTCGATTGCCAAGGCCCTCTCAGGTACCTTGCTTGGATATCATTGTTGTTCTTTTGTTCGATTTTTATCGCTAGTGGTGACTTTTGTGCCCATGCGTGGGTTTATGTACAGATGCTGGCGATTTGAGCTTTGATCCTCAGACCCTCCGCCGTGACGATGCCTTGGCGGGTGCACTTTCAGCAGTCGAGGACCGCAGCGCCGCTGTTCAAGATATGCTCTCCAAGGCCAGGGGCATGCTCAGTCGCCTCTGGGAGGAGCTGATGCCCAAGGCTGAGCTGATCGAGAACATGGATGAGATGGTGGAGTCTCTCTCCGGGGGTGTTCCTGCAAGCTTCAAGAATTCGCTTCGTGCGGCTGGCGCGTCAATGTCACTTGCTATGGTGCAGGCCCACAGAGTTGAAGTTGATCCTGCGGCGGTCTCGAGGGAGATGCCCGTTAGCGCGGACGGCCAACAGGTAGTCTTTGCTCCCTTCGCGACTGCCTATGGCAAGTATGAGCCGCAGCTGATTAGCACAGTTGCGAAGTACTCTGAGGAGCTGCAACAAGCCAAGAAGGCGGCAAAGGCTGCGGCATCAGAGGCCGGCAGAAAGTCAGTGGCGTCTGATACCGCCACGGACTCGATGAGGCCCCTGAAGCCATCCAAGTCGAAGAAGCCAGTTGTTCCTTAGTAGCTTTGTAATAGTTAATTAGTTTATGCCTTTTGCCTAGAACATGCCTTTTGGCGGGTGTATCTGCTGATACTTTTGCCAATCTTGTATTCACCCGAATCTTTTGTCTGTGTGTCGATTTGATCGTCTTATTTGCTTCTATCTTGGCTTGTGGTAGGGTACATCAAGTGATCCTTTGAGGGAACCTCAGGACTCGCCGCCCCTTGATGATACTTTGGCACTGCCGCGCTCCAGGGTAGATGAGCTGTCGCTGCTTTCGGGACTACGTGACCGTGTGAAGCAGCTGGAGCGTGAATTGCCCGTGCTCCGCGGTAACGCGGATGTATGGAAGTCAAAGGCGGTGAAAGCCGCCTCCCGAGAGCAGTATCTGCCGGGAGAGATGATGCAGCTTGGCGACCAATTTAAGTGTTAGTTTGCTTACTCTTATCTTTTCCTTGTAGTCACTCACAATGGTGTGCTGTCCTTATGCTTCCGTTGTTGCTTTGTATAGTTGTCAACTCGCGCCATACGTAGGATGAAAAAGATAGGATTGCCATTCGTATACATGACCTGACCCAAGAGCAACTTCAGGAGACTGGATACTTCTGGGTGGATCATGATCGTGCGATCGCACTAGCGACCCTGCAGGATCGTGCGTCGCGAGTGCTGCACTTCCTGAAGAAGTCGCAGTCATGCTTGAAGAACATTTATCGGACGATGTTTCTGCTGGATGTTACTCCTTCGAGCCTGCTGGCCCTTCTTGCCAAGTTCCAAGACCTGGCTGCGGTTCGCGAATGTGTGAGACAGCAATTGGTGGCTGGTGCCAAGGCTGCTTTGTTGTTGGTGCGACTGCATAGGCCTGATGTGGACGTTGCGGCGATTGCGGCCGGTCCACCTACACCACCGACGGGTTCTGTTTGGAATATGGTGCCGCACTATCAGGCGGTGGATCGCCTAGCAGAGGAGATCGTCGACTTCTTCGAGGAGCAAACCAATGTTCTCTTTTTGCAATAGTAGTTAAGTTTGTATCCTGCACATAAACGTACCAATGATGTAAAGTTTGTATGTAATGATGTGCATAATTGTTGATGACGTATAAAGAGCTTGTTAGCGTGTATGTTTTGTGAGTGCGTTGCACTATGCGACCCTTTTCGTTATTCTGGCCATACGCTTATCTCCGCCCCTTGTCAACCTGTCAGGTGCGTTGCAACTGGGTTGATGTTGTGTCAAGGGTTTCGATTGATGCGCCAGCTACTCAGGATATCGTGTTTTAGTTCGTAGAACATATGTGTAGGGTGGCGCATCCCCCGAGTGGATAAGTTGCAGAAAAAGAAAGGAGAACACAGAGTTTTGGGGCACTTAGCTTTATTTATTCTTGAGACAGAATGTGTGGCTAAGTAGCCGTGGCTGAGTGCCTTATTTGCGATGTAAAGGTAAAAAATGACTAAGGGTAGAAGTGTCGCAGTTGTGCGACGTTCCAGGGGTTGGAGTATGCGACTCCTGTCTCTAAATCTTGAAGGTGATAGGCGTCACCTGGGATTACTTCTCTAATCACGTATGGTCCTTCCCAGGGGGACTCGAGCTTGAGATGTCCCTGCTGCTTTAGTCACAAGACCAGGTCGCCTTCGATGAAGGATCTGGGGCGTAGCCTCCTACTGTGGTAGTTGTGCAGGTTCTGCTGGTAGATCATTGATCTTTCCGCGACGATTTTCCTTGCCTCGTCAAGGAGGTCGACGGAGTCTTCGAATGTGAGGGATGACTCTTGTTCGCTGTAAGCGACCACGCGCGACACCTTGTACCGCACCTCGGCGGGTAGTACTGCCTCGGCTCCGTGCACCATGAAGAACGGGGTGTAGCCCGTACCACTATTTGGAGATGTGTGTAGGCTCCAGAGTACTGATTGCAGTTCATCTGGCCAGCAGCCCGCAGCTTGCTCGAGTGGCCGGAGGAGTCGCTTCTTGATGCCACTGCAGACGAGCCCGTTTGCTTTTTCCACCTGACCGTTGGTCTGTGGATGTGCTACCAAGGCGTAGCTGATGTTGATCCCCAGATTCTCGCAGAATTCTTGGAACTCCTTGGATGTGAAGTTCGTCCCATTGTCGGTGATGATGCTGTGCGGTACTCCGAAGCGGTAGACGATGGACTCGAAGAACTTGACTGCACTGTGCCCCGATTGGTTGGTCACTGGCATGGCCTTAATCCACTTGGTGAATTTGTCGACTGCGACCAAGAGGTAGACGTAGCCTCCTCGTGAGGACCTTGGGAGTTTGCCAACCATGTCGAGTCCCCATTGCGCGAAGGGCCATGCCAATGGAATTGGCCGTAGCTCTACGCCAGGTGCGTGCGGCTTGTCCGCAAATCGCTGGCAAGCGTTGCATTTTTGGACGATGTCCTTGGCATCACGCATGGCCGTAGTCCAGTAGAATCCACCTCGTAGAGCTTTGGCGACGAGGGCACGACTGCCGGTGTGGTTCCCGCATGTCCCCTCATGGATGTCAAGGAGGACAGCTCTTCCATCGGCCGTGGAGACGCATCGTTGGAGTACTCCTGTGATGCTGCGTTTATATAGTTCGCCGTTGATAACGGCAAATGCCTTGGATCGCCGCGCGATGTGCCGTGCATCAGTCGGATCGTCCGGTAGCCTCTTGCTGAGGAGGTACGTGATGTATGGTTGCATCCAGGATTTCTCAATCATCATGACGCTCATTGGTCCCTCGAGTCCTATGTCCAGCTCCAAGTCATCGAGTGCCATTGGCTCATTGGGCGGCATAGCCCCCGAGTCCGTTGCTGCGCTTGTTTTCTTCTCTGTGGCCTTTGGCTTGATGGAGCGTTCGCAGATGCGCTTGAAAAAATACCCCAGGTGGTATGGGGGCGCAGGTAGAGCCTATGTTGGCAAGTGCGTCCGCCTCTTCATTGCTTTCGCGGCCTACGTGGCGCAGCTCGCAGCCGTCGAAGTCCCCTTCGAGTGTGTCGTGGAGGTCGCGGTAGGCGATCATGTTATCATTCAGTGCGTCGCACTCATGCATTATTTGGTTGACAACCAACTTGGAGTCGCCGTAAATAATGAGCCTTTTAGCGCCGCAGGCTTTTGCCATCCTCATCCCGTGTAGCAAGGCCTCGTATTCAGCTTCGTTGTTGGAGGCAGTGAACTGCATTCACAGGATGTACTTCAGCTTGTCCCCTTGTGGTGATGTCAGTATGACACCTACACCTGCTCCGTCCTTCCGCTTGGATCCATCGAAATGCATTGTCCAGAGGTAAGACATATCTGGTTTGTCAGGGAGCTGGTTCTCCATCCAGTGCATGAGGAAGTCAGGGAGAACTTGTGACTTAATTACGTCGCGCTTTTCGTATGTAATGTCTCGTGGAGACAATTCGATCCCCCAAAGCGCGACTCGTCCCGTGGTATCGAGGTTATTGAGGATATGCCCCAGCGGGGCGTCATTGACCACCACGATTGGGTGTTCCTGGAAGTAGTCGTGCAGTCGCCGGGCGGTCATGAAGACGCCGTACGCCAGCTTCTGGTAGTGCGGGTACCGCTATTTTGTTGGCGTGAGGACCTCACTGAGGTAGTATACTGGGCATTGTACCCCGTGGACCTTGTTTTCCTCGGCTCGTTCGACCACAAGTACTGTGCTAACCACTTGGTTGGTGGCGGAGATATACAGCAACAACGGTTCCCTTTCTCGTGGGCTCACCAGTACTGGTGAAGTGGATAGCAGGCGCTTGAGGTCTTCGAATGCTTCCTGCGCTTTGTTGGTCCACTCGAACCTTTCAGTTTTGCGGAGGAGTTGGTAGAAGGGCAGTGCCTTTTCCTCCATCCAACTGATGAATCGACTGAGGGCCGCGATTCGCCCAACCAGTTGCTGGATGCCCCTTATGTTTTTTGGCTTCTCCATGGCCAGTATGGCTTTTATTTTCTTCGGGTTCGCCTCGATTCCTCTCGCGGAGATGAGATACCCGAGTAGTCGCCCAGATGGTACCCCAAAGGTGCATTTGTCCGGATTGAGCTTGATCCGGTAGTGGTCGAGGTTGGCGAAGGTTTCGCGCAAATCGTCGATTAGGGAGGCTTCCTCCTTGGTCTTGATTACTATGTCATTGACATAGACTTGAATGTTGCGACCAAGTTGCTCTTTGAGGCAAGCCTGCATGCACTGCTGGTAGGTGGCTCCTACATTTTTTAGCCTGAAAGGCATTGTGTTGTAGCAGAACACATCGAAGGGCGTTGTAAACGCTGTTTTTTCTTGATCTTCCTCCTTCATTCAAATCTGATTATAGCCTGAGTAGGCGTCGAGGAAGCAGAGGCGCTCGCATCCCGCGGTGGATTCGATGATCTGGTCGATTCGCGGTAGCAGGAAGTGATCTTTTGGACAATGCTTATTTAAAGAGGTGAAGTCCACGCACATCCGCAGGATATCCGTGTCCTTTTTTGGTACCAGCACCGTGTTGGTGAGCCAAGTGCTCTCCTTGATCTCGCGTATGAATTTGGTGTTGAGGAGTCTGTTGATCTCCATTCCGACTGTCTTTGCTCTTGGCTCAGATAATCGCCGTTTTGTTTGCTTGACTGGCCTTGCGTGTGGGTTGACGTTGAGTGCGTGCTTGGCGAATTCCCTGGGAACTCCTGGCATGTCCGCTGGACACCAGGCGAAAATTTCCCAGTGCTCACGGAGGAATTCGACAAGCGCGAGTTCCTATGCAGGACTCAAGTTGTTGGCGATGAGGGCTGTCTTGGCCGGGTCCGATGGGTGGACCTGGACTTTCTTTGTGTGCACCGATGAGTTGAAGGACAAATCAGGTGAGCTTGGCCTGCTTAGGAGAGGTAGACTGTTGTCCGTCGACTCCTTCAGTCTCGCGAGTTCTTCCTGCATGCTGAAGGACTGGGAGATTCTGTTGAATTCCCTGTCGCAACTGTTGACTGTGATGACACCATTGGGACCTGGCATTTTCATCTGCAGGTAGGCGTAATGTGGCACCGCCATGAACCTAGCGAACGCGACGCGCCCGAGGATGCAGTGGTACTGCGAGGGCCCAGTCGATGCGCGTGCCGAAGATGACGTCGAGGTTGATTTTGCCCAGGGGATATATGCCTTTTCCTGGGACGATGCCGTGGAATGTTGTGTCCGAGGCCTCTAGGCAAGTTAGAGGGATCCTCATTGCTCGCAAGGTACTCGCGAATATAAGGTTGATGCCGCTTCCGCCATCCATGAAGACGCAGCTCATGTCGAAGCCTCCGATTTGCGCCTCGAGTACGAGGGGACAATGGCCTGGACGAGGTACTTGAGGCGGATGATCGCGTTTGTCGAAGGTGATGTAGGACTCGCTTCCGCTGAGGTACTCAGTAGTAGATGGTGGCGAGTGTGTGGCCAAGTTGACTTGGCGAGTGATGGCCTTCTGCACCCAATTCGAGGGGCGTCACTTTTCGATCATCATGGTACCCATGGCCCGTGGGTATGGTTCGCTTCCATGGTGCTGGTCCGGCGCAGCTGCGTTTGGGGGTGGTCCAGGTGGTGGTGGCGGAGTGCCATGTGCCACGGCGCCTGGAGCGGCTCCGTAGCCTCTTTCGACTATGTTGCGATTCATCTGAACCAATCCCTCGTGTAGCTTGAGGAACTCACGGCAGTCCTTGAGGAGGTGGTTGGACTTCTTCTTTCCATCATGCTTGTCGATGTAGAAGTGCACTGTACATGGCCTGGACAATTTGTTTTCAATGGATGTCGCGGGTGCCTCATCATGATTGCGGCGTTGCCACACTTGCGTGGTTTTCCCGGAGTCGCGGTATCCGCCGCTACAGTATCCGTTGTTGCGGTTATGGTCGCGTCTGTCGGCGTAGCCAGCTGCGACCATGTTGACGTCATCGCGGTCATCGTAGATGCGCATGCAGCGTTTGCCTCGGCGGTCGCGTCTTCACTCGAGTTCTGCTTCCTCGTCGGAGTGTACGCGATTCTTCACCGAATCTTCTCTATCGGCCCACTGATTCGCGATTTCCATCAGGTGGTCGATGGTCTTGGGCTTTGAGCGGCCCAAATCCTCCCTGAGCTCTAGGCGGCGGATGCCGCCGTTGAACGCGTCAATCGCGCGATCCTCCGAGATGTTTTCTGCGGAGTTCTTGATGATGGACCACCTTTGGATGTAGGAGCGTAGCGATTCGCCCGATCTTTGCTGGCAGCATCTCAGCTCTTCGATTGATGCATGTCACTTGTATGTGCCCTTGAAGTTGCGCACGAAGCTGTAAACCAGCTCATCCCAACTGCGAATGGATCCACGTGGGAGGTTGTTGAGCCATGCTCGAGCGGCGCCTTGCAGCTGTAGCTGTAGACATTGCATGGCCGTGCTTCGACTGCCGCCATGGAGCCTGACGGAGGAGATGTGGTCCTCCAGCCAGATCTTCGGGTCTTGCAGGCCGTCAAATTTCGGGTTCTCCGACGGGAGTTTGAACCCCTTGGGCATTCGCTTTTGCCTGATGGACCTACTGAAGCATCTGGCGCCGCAGAGCTCCACATCTTCCTCTTCCGAATCAGTCGACCGGGCACGTCACTCCCTTGATTTGTCGATCTTGCGCTGCGTGATGTCATCACGCGCATCGTAGTCGTGGTCGTGTCGCCGTGAGCGGCGGCGTCGAGACAGGTCGTGACTGTCATCACTGGATGAGGGCGAGGAGTGGCGCTTTGCTAGCGCTTTTCCTTTCTTTGGCTCCGGTGTTGGCTCCTTGTCGAGGGCAACCTCAATTAATCCCAAGCCTACGATCGTAGATTGGTGCATGGCAGCTCGGGGATCTCCAGCTGGCGGCTGATTATTGAGGAGGTACATGGTGGCCGCTGTGACTGCAGCTTGTGGCGTTTTTGGGACCACATTGCCCCGTGTATTGCCCGTCATGGAGCTGAAGTCGAGGATCTTTGCAGCCTCTATGCGTTCTTGCTCAGTGAGGTGAGCCATCCGAGATCGCCTCTTGTTTGCGATGTACTCGTCGCCCTTTGAGGAGGATCCTCCGTGGGAGGAGAGCCTAGCTCGACGAAGGCTCGACTCGTCTGCTGCTTTTTTGCGTGCCTCGAGTTGCGCGATTGTTTGTACTTGGCGCTTGAATTCTTCCTTCAGGAGCCAGTGGTAGCCCATTAGCAGTTCTTGCGGAGATCCGAAGGGTAGAGGAGTGCCTCGTAGGGCCTCGCGGCAGCGAGCCCATTCTTGCTCGTTGAGCCTGATCACGACGGATTCGCCGGTTTGCTCGTTTATTATGGTTGGAGGTTCGACTACTCCTCCATTGTCGATGAGGGTGCGATTGCCACCATTGCCGTCGTTGCTGCCATTGCCACCGTTGCCGCCATTAGGCGGGTCGGTGTCGTTACCGCGATTGCCCGTGATGTTGCGGTTGGTGGAGGTGTCGCCTGCGTTGATGACGACACACATGAAGTGATTGGGGAAGCTTCTGCTTCCACAACTCTCAGAACCGGAGCCGTAGGCCCCATCTTCAGTGGCCAGATCACTCAGATCGGAGTCGTGACTGCTGTCTCTGACCGTGTACTCGACTGTTGTCGGGGCGTTGAGCTCACTGAGGGTACCGATCGATGGAGGGAACCATGATGCTAGGGCAATCGACGGCACCGTCGGCTGGTCAGGCATGCGAAGCATTCCCATCTGACCAACTTGGAAGCGGAAGCTCCCTATTGCCAGGCTGACTCCATCGCCCACGAACTCGAAAGCCGAGCGAGTGGCCGACGTGTGGACGGTGAAGTCGAACACGCCGAAGAGCTAGCGAATCTTTGTTGTTGCGGAGTTGTAGATCGCGGTTGATGGGACCAAAGAAGTCACAACATCAGCACTCCCAGTTCCCACAGACGGCGCCAATTGACGAGGGTTTAACTCATCAATGCCCATTGTTATGGACTTGGGTTTTGGAGAAGGAGGGAGCGCTGGAGACATCTATTGCTAGCAAACAAGTACATAGGGGACTCGAAGATTTACCCAGGTTCAGGCCTCGTAGAGGTCCCTACTCCTGCTTGTCTGCTCGTGGAATTATCAAAGGAATCGAAGATTACAATGGTGCGCAGATGCAATCTAGCGAGGGTTGTGGAAACTAGGGTTGTGTGTGTCCTTCTCGCTGCCCCCTCCTAGCCTTTATATAGATAGGCTAGGTCTCGGGTAGCAGGTCGAGTCGGTTACAGGTTAGGGTTTTCCCCTTTGAACTTTCTATCTTTAGTTTCTTCTTGTTCTTCAAGCAATCGAGATTCCGTAGGCTACTCGAGTCCTCTCTTGGGCCTTGGCGACACCGTGGGCTTCTGCCGTATTCAGGCCGTATATACCAAACTCGAGTACTTGTAGGGTATACCCATGTCACTATTAGAGTACAGTTCTTTCTTTCGGCCACCCCATTTGACTAAGGTGAGTAGGGAGGTGTCCTCTCATGGATTATACCATGTTCCACACAAAAAGAATCAAACTTATTGGAAAAACACTATCCACCATGATCAGACCTAAGCCTCTTCATCTTTCGATCAAGTTGGTTTTCTACTTCAGCTTTATAGACTTTGAAGAAACTCAAAGCCTCATCTTTCGTTTTCAGGAGATATACATAACAATATCTAGTGGAGTCATCGATCAAAGTCATGAAATATTTCTTTTCACCTTTTGTCAACAAACCATTCATCTCACAAAGATCTGAATGTATGAGTTATAGTGGTGCCAAATTTCTCACTTATGCAGTTGTATGCGCCTTACGAGGTTCCTTAGCTTGCGCACATACTTGGCACTTAAATCCCTTAAAAATAGTGAAATCAGGGATTAAATTCATTTTGGCTAGTAATGGCTCTGAAATATAGCCATCTACGTCCACATTTAAATTGGATATTATCCATATTCTTGAAGAAATATCTCTCTAAACCCTACCACTAATGCTAATATTTAGAGGGGTATGCAATCCTTTCTTTTGTATTTTTCCTGTGCAGATAACGTCGTTTAAAGGAGGGAATCACTACATTAAAGTCAAAGATACGAGATTTCCAACAACCAAAAGAAACCAGGAGCCGAACAACGGAGGCAGACGCTTTAATGACCAACTATACGGTCGGAGCAAAAATTCCGACCGTATAGCTCCAGTCGTATAGTTGGCGCCGCCACCGTTAGGTCAAACAGAACAACTTTTGTGAAGGTACCCCTATATAAAGAAGCCTCGGGCGACGAGAAAAGAAGCCAGACCTCGCCAAAAAGTTTGTGCCACAGATCTCCAGCCGCCTCCACATCTCCAAACCCTTCTCCATATCCATAGCCATATTCCACCACTTGTAATAGTAGATCTCTTATCCGATTGGCGACATTGTAAGACTATTGCTATCAATCTTATGAATTTCATTACAATGTTTGTGATTGTTGATCTCATCTCTATGTGTGAGTAATTCTCCTTGGGCTAAGGGCTTCGGCCTAGCCATGTAGCAATTGTGCATGTGATTTATCATAGATGGGATCGTGTATTAGTTTGTATGACATGATGATTATTGTATCCTTTCTTGCCTCAATATAAGGACTTGTCAGGTACCCAAAACCCCTAGGGTTGAGCCAGGTATAGGGAGTATGAGTGATGACTGATCTGCAGGTTGGGAACCCCAGTGACAGAAGGGGTAGTACGGCTGTATGTGAGGGATTTGCTTGAGATTAACGGTGACATCACTATGGATATCATTAGTTCTCTTTCTTCGATGGATGAGACTAGTAGGTTATTGATATAAGCTGTTGCAGAGGCAATAGCAATTATGGATGCACTACCCACATATAATTTATCTTGCTCTAACAAGTACACGCATACTTTATTTCTATCTTTTATTTCCATCAGATTTTTTGCACAGCTACAGGTGAAACCGAACGCCCTAGGCCCTCTCTCTCCATCATCGACAACAACAAAAAGATGCAAGCTATTGGTATGATAAAAACACAAAATGAATTCTAAAACTCCCAAAGGTCCATTAAAGTAACTTCACTACGCATTCGCTTCTCGAGGATTCAATAACCTAGGTCTACTAGGGAAAAAGAAGCTATACTACATCCGTAATCCAGATCGAAGGTATCAACCCTTTTTCTGGCGCCGTTGTTGGGGAAGCAATAGCTACCCTGGTGAGGTTATTAGGAACCTTGCTAGTTTTAATTCTTGTTTTTAATTTTGTCAGTTTGCTTTCAGTTATTTGATAAAACAAAAAAATTATTTAGTCTTTAAATTCTTGCTTTTACTGCTATAACTTTTAATCTAAGAAAACCTAAAAACATAGTAAGTATGGCTGAAAAGAAGCTTGGGGAGTTTGCTACTCCCAATAATGATTATTTGTGTACTCCTATTACTCAGCCAACAATCGTTGCTGATGACTATAAACTTAAGCCCCGTTACTTAAGTTTGGTTCAATAGAACCAATTTGGAGGCTCTACTGTTGAATACGCAGGTATGCACTTAAATACTTTCACTAAAATATGTGATATGATGCGTATAAAAGACGTTGAATCTGATGCGGTCAAATTGCGTCTATTTCCTTTCTCTCTAAGAGGGAGAGCTAAAGAATGGTTGCTATCTTTGCCTAAAAATACTATTACATCATGGGTGGGATGTACTTCTTTATTTATGACTAAATTTTTCCCACCTGCAAAGACTATGCAACTTCGATCTAATATACTGGCTTTAGATAGGAAGAGCGTGAGCCACTAACGCTTGCATGGGAGAGGATGAAAGAATGCCTAAGAAACTGTCCTAGTCATTGGATGGAAGATTGGTTAATCATCCATTTATTTTACAATGCTCTTAATCCTGTGTCTAAGTCTATGCTTGATATTGTAGCTGGAGGAACATTTATGGTAAACATATTACCGCAGCAAAGCATCCGCTAGACAATATGCAAGACAACCATGCCCAATGGCATGTGGAAAGATCAAACATGAAGAAGGTGAACTCTGTCTCACCACAAGAGAACGAAGATCTCAATGCTAAGTTGGATGATCTCATACTAGCCGTAAAAGGTATGGAAACTCAGGTAAGGGCAACCCCCAAAATAAACATAGAAGAAATAGACTTCGTAGCTCGTAATGATTACAACCCTGCTTGGAAGAAGAGTTACAATCCTAATTTTCAGAAACATTATGCTAGTCCTGCAAGTAACTCTAATAATAATATGGGAACTAGTAATGGTAGTCTCCAAGAAATGCTTAAGTCTTTCATAGACTCACAAAATGAACAAAATAATATTCTAGTCAAAATTATGAAGAACCATGATGCTATGCTTGGTAAATTATCTAACCAAGCTGTTAGTTTGAGAAATGATTTGCAGGCCCTTCAAGAAAGAACAAGGATCGTTGAGGCACAACTAGGTAAGATAACCGAGAGTCAAACTCTCATTCTAGCTAAATTTGTAGGTAAAGCTGAGTCCAATCCTGTTGAAGAACTCAAAATGATGAGGATCCAAAGGGAGGAGCCTGAAGAACTTGATTATAGTAATGCCCCTTCACCAAGCTACACCATCGAAGACCCCGTAAAGAGGATCAACGTCAAAATTCCGATAAGTGAAGGTAATGATGAAGCCATGTATTAACACTTTGTTGATCAAGTAGCAATTAAGGTACGCGAGCTTGAAGAGGAATACAAGAAAATCGCTGAAAAATTACCTGTTAAACTAGATGACATATTTGAGCCTACTATTAAGATAAAGATTGGAACCAATGAGATAGCTGCACTTTGTGATCTAGGTGTAAGCATCTCAACAATTCTAAAGAGTCTTTTTAACAAGTTAAATCTTGGCTCCTTTGAAGTTACTGAACTAATGCATCTAGCACTACGCATTTTGAGAGCTTGCCCCAAGTTTAGGAAGAGAAATGAAAGAGGTTTCCAAGAGGGAAGAACGGTACAAAGGGTGGCTAGATAGATTCTACCTACAAACAAGCTGTAGGAATTAAGGAGAACACTTTAATTTACATCAAAGGTTGTCCTGCTCTAATTGACTTTGTTATTGTTGACATACCTGAAGATACTGTTGCTCCTATAATACTAGGCCGTCCTTTCTTGAGAACTATAAAGGCTTTAATTAACCTTCATGAAGGGAACGTGAAGTTGCAATTGCCTTCGCGGGATCCTTTTGTTATCTATTCCCCAGGA
Source organism: Avena eriantha (assembly GCA_910589775.1). Taxonomy (NCBI): domain Eukaryota; kingdom Viridiplantae; phylum Streptophyta; class Magnoliopsida; order Poales; family Poaceae; genus Avena; species Avena eriantha. The sequence goes on along the minus strand of OU342746.1, from coordinate 298,530,162 downwards.
AAAAGAAAGCCAAACATGACAAGAAGGTGGCCATCACTTTGAAGGCCAATTACTTTGGAGTGGGTCTAACACTCATCTGGCCCAAGTGAGTATCATCAAGGTCAAGCTATTGACCGTAAAAGAGCGCTCCATGGGAGGCAACCCATGTTAAATAAAGCTTTTAGTTAAGTTTTTAGTTTTAGTTTAAATTTATGTTAAATAATGAGTGCTAGAAAACTCCATCCGAGGAGAAGAAGTTTGGTAGTACTTGAAATTCTGCTTTATTCATGCTATTGTTGGTCGACAATATTTACTATCAATTTTCTGTCAAAAACAAGGTATACCACTAAGTTATAGAAAAAGAAATAATTTATGAAGAAACAGAATTTTTTTGATGCATACAGAGAGTTTAACGACCAATTATACGGTGGGAATAAAAATTCCAGATGTATAGTTCCGGTCGTATAGATATCTTTGCCATCAAAAAAACTTCTGCAATATGTACTGAGAGTTTAACGACCAACTATACAGCGGGAATAAAAATTCCAGCAGTATAGTTCTGGTCGTATAGATATCAATGCCTCCGTACAATTTCTTTTCATATATACTGAGAGTTTAACGACCAACTATTCAGGAGGAATAAAAAATTCTGGGCGTATAGTTCCAGTTGTATAGATATCGATGACTATGCAAATTTTCTTTCACAGGGACAGACAGTTTAACGACCAACTATATGACCAGAACATTTTGTTCCGCCCGTATAGTTGCGTTCGTATAGCTGCGCCGCCAGGAGGAAACCCTAATATTTTGACAGAACGCCAACTATACGGCTGGAACACATGTTCCGCCCGTATAGTTGCGCCTGTATAGTTGCGCCCGACCACAAAATAGCACGGGAAGGTACTCCCAACTCCAAAACTTCAATCCTTTTTCTTTCTTCTACCTCCAAACTCTCTCAAAACCTCAAGGGATCTCCATATCTACTTAATTTCGTTCAATTTCCTCATACACAAGTGATCTACGGTATATTTCTCCCTCGATCCTCCAATTAATTTTTGCAAATTCATCTTTGATCTATTGTCATTGTAAATCTAGGGTGAGACCTACTATGAACCAATTGCCATGATTTTCTTGCCTAGATTATTATTTTGAGGAGAATTCTTTAGTGTGTTATGATGAGGAATATGATGCACCTACTGTTGTTGGATCAAAAGGTTTTCTTTTTTCTTTTCTTCAATGTTTTAGATGATGAACACACGGAGCCAAACTCATGCTCGTGCCACCGCTAGCGCTTCTCGGTTTACCGCTCAGGAATGCATGGGGATACGGTTCAGGGATGAGGCCCATCATGATCGCTTCAACATGATTGACGAGGGATTAACTCATCAATGCCCATCATGACTTGGGTTTTGGAGAAGGAGGGAAGCTGGACGCAAGGTTTACCCAGGTTTAGGACGCAAGGTTTACCCAGGTTCAGGACGCAAGGTTTACACATGTAACGCCGTGGGCTTCTGCCATACCCAGACCGTATATGCCAAACTCGAGTATATGTAAGGTATGCCCACGTCAGTATCCCCCGAGTCTCCAATGGAATCGCATATTCGAGTGGAGACTTTATGAAGTCTTTCAAGTGCACAGTTGAGCATATTTTTGAGTGCTTTGACTAGTGTCATATGGATTGTTGACATACGTGCCTGATTTGTTGGGGTTCCGCGTATGAAAACAATAAATTTTACCCTACGCCCCTGAACCCCTGAAGCAGCCAGGACCTATCTATTAGTAATACAATAACGGGAGGGGCTTTTCGCGAACTTACCCTTGAAGACCGAAAAGCGTTGTCAATGCTCAGGAGAGCGTGGTTGATGTAGACGAGCCGAAGCCGACTGATACATTGCAAATGTATCTATAATTTTTGATGTTCCATGCTTCGTTTTATCTACTTTCTTATGTTTTGTTCCAACTTTGGAGTATTTTTCATAGACTTTCTTGGACTAACCTATTAACAAGATGCCACAGTGCCAGTTGCCTGTTTTCTGGTGTTTTTGGTTCCAGGAAAGTCAAAAAATCAATATTCTCGGAATTGGACCGGACAAAAGCCAAAGTCGATATTTTACCGGAAGACTCATGGAGCCAGAAGATGAGACAGAGAGGGGCCAGGGGCTGGCCACACCACCTGGTGGCGCGGGCCAGGCCAGGTCGCGCCAGGGGGTGGTGTGGGCCCCTCCGACACCCCCTCGGTCTCCCCTCTCGCCTATAAGAGCCTCCTGATGCATAAACCCTAAATCATCAAGCCTCCAGCCACGAAAAGTTCCGCAGCGCTTCCGCCACCGAAGGGGATATTCGGGGGACAGAAATGTTGGGTTCGCAGCATAGAAAACAATAAATTTCCTACGATGGGAACTATACGCCAAGATCTATCTACTAGATACAAGCAATGGGTGGATATACATCCATAGCGAACTTACCCTCGAAGACAACAAAGCTTTGTTAATGAGTTGGAACTCGTGGATGATGTAGTCGTACACTTGCCGATCTCAAGATCGTGATGAAGTCCAGCAAGTCCGGCTCCAGCACGTTCATCAGATCCAGCTGCAGCAAGTCCAGCACCACCAAGTCCAGCACCGCAAAGCAGCGGTGCATCCGTGATCGCACACATGTCCAATAACCCGACAACCTCCGTCCCTCGCTCGAGCAAAGCAGCAGAAGCAGCAACTCCTTTCTAGATAAAGCCACCGGGAACATGTATCTCGCTAATCCGAGACCATGGGGGAATAATACTAGAGGGGGAGAGAGATCCTTCACGAGGAGGTGTGAGGAAGGAGTGAGAGGGGGGCCTTTTATAGGAGGAGGGGAGGGTGTCCCTTCACCTCCCCCATTCATGTGGTGGTAACCCCCTCCACATTAAAATTCCCCTTCACATTCTCTTTTAAAGTCTCCACTTTAAATGCGTTAAATATCTCCAAATTTAATGTCTCTCATTTAATAAAACTATTTTATTAATTTTATTCAGAATTTTGTTAATTACTTTAATTAAAAACATTCACATAAAAACCCCCTGCAACATTTCAATATTACATGCAGAACCAATTTCAGCAATTTCACACGAAACAGTTTTGGTGTCTATTGAAATAATTCCAGCGCTTTCTTAAATCTTTATCTGAAACATATTTGCTCCAAATCGTGTCGGTATCCCTTAAGTGTGTCACCCTACGGTTCGCGAATAATGCAGACATGATCGAGACCCCTCTCCGATCAATAATCAGCAGCGGGACCTAGAGATCCGTACTGACTCCCACATATTCAACGATGACTCTTGTGATCGTGTGAACCTTTAACGTCGTAACTAAATCCATTTGTCTCGCGATATATTACATGTCCGAGATACGATCATTGGCATCCAAATACCTAGTTTGATCTCGTTACCGACATGCACTCTTTTCTCGTTCCTGTGACATAACATTCTAGTGATCACATCACTTGCTTGCAAGCTATTTCAATGTGATATCACCGAGAGGGCCCAGAGTATATCTATCCGTCATCGGGATGGATAAATCCCACTCTTGATCCATGAGCCTCAACATAACACCTTCGTAGCACTGAACCCACCTTTATAGTCACCCTGTTATGGTGTGACGTTTGATGTTATCAAGACACTCTTCCGGTGTTAGCAATTAACACGATCTCATGGTCTAAGGACTAAGATTACTTTGTATGATGTTATAGCAATATAAACATAATGACTCTAATCGTAATGCTATACTTTGGATGAATGTTCATCACATCATTCCACCAATGTTGTGACCTCATTATTAACAATATCCAATGTCCATGATCAGGAAACCTTGATCATCTTGTTAATCAACAAGGTAGTTTATATGAGAGGCAGTACTAGGAACTTTGTATTTTGTTTATTAAACACACATGTATTAACGTTTCCAATTAATACAATTATAGCATGCAAAATAAACATTTATCATAAACATGGAATAAGATAATAACCACTTTATTTTTGCCTCTCGGGCATATTCCCTTCAGTCTCCCACTTGCACTAGAGTCAATAATCTAGTTTGAAAAACTTTGCGTATTGAACACCTATGGCTTTCTGGTGTTGCATACATGCGATTGCTAGTGGTTAACATAATCTCCGGATCTGACAGTTTCAGGTCCGTGTGTATTTGCATGTCTTTGCGTCTCTACGCATCACTTATTCTCAAATGAGATGGCATTGTATAAATTTTGGTCCTTTGGTGAGACCTTTAGTTTGTTCGGGTTAAAATATGTTGATATTATTGTCATACAATATATCTTGATAGTATTAGCCCACTTTGAACCACACCTAGTTTGATAACAAACTACTTAACACAAATGCCCTCCTTTGCTGCCAATATAGCAGTCATATACTTAGCCTTTTGTTGTAGTATCCGTCACAATGTTTCAACTTTGGAACTTATCCAAATCCATCATGGAACATCCTTTCCATTACATTGTGCCACCCATAGTCCAAATTGAGATAAATTTAATTTGTATCTTGTGAAAAAACTAGTATCAATGTAACACTTTACAATGAACTACCTTTAACTATTTGTCACTTGTACATGATATATTCTTAGTTCTTCCAAAGCTCATAAGAATATCTTTACTATCATCCAATGATCATCTTATGAATCATTCTGGTATGTGCTTATAACATTTAGAGCATAGGACATATTTGGATATATACATATCACGGTATAATTGATCAAAATATTCATGTGATTTTACTCACCAAGTGTTGAAACACTTGAATCTTGATACAATCATTTCCATGTAGCAAGAACCTTTCTTGTTGTTTCCATATTGAACCCTTTCAATATCTCATATATGTACGTCTGGCATAACCATATTAGCACCTCAATCTGTCCATATAGACATTGATGCCAAATATTCTGGTTTTGCCCAAGTCTTTCATCGAAATCCTATTTTAATGAAATTCTTAACTTGTGTCAATACAAGATACATCATTTCCAATCCACAATATGTCCTATACATAATATATTAGAAATATGTCTCAGCGCTCCCACTTAATTTCTTGCAAATGCAAGCATCTTCATCATCTCTGGTGAATTTAAACTCTTTTAACAATTTCATCATGGTGAAGATTCCAACTCCGCTATGCTTACTTCAACTATTGAAGTTTGCATGCCCTTTTAGCACCCTTTGAATTAACAAAACCCTTCAGACCATGTCATGTACACGTCCTAGGTAACCGTTCTATTAGAAGAACCTTGTTTTGTTCATTCAACTACCATATACCAAATTATATGTAGTGGTTCCTACATTAATCCGTCAAGACTATATATCGCTATGAAAGATCAAATCTTGTCATAGTCAACTCCTTGAACATTGCCGTAAACTTCTTTCCGACATGTCGACTATTTCATAGATGTTAAACATCCATGTCTATTTCTTTATAGATCCAAACATGACCGATAGGCTTCACGCCTTTCCGGAGGGTCTTCCAAGTTCAGAAACTTGATTTCTCGTGTATGGATACTATCACGGATTCTATGACTTCTAGTCATTTTATGGAGTCAGGGCCCATCATCGCTTCTTTGCATGCAGTCGGTTCATCATTGTCAAAACAATAACGACTTGCTTATCAAATCACACTATTTGATTCTCACCGACCCACACGGTTCAATAGGAACTCTAATCTCCGAGATCACAACCTTTGTAATCACGAGAGCCATGAGCATTGTGGCCGCCACCGGGACACTTTCTGGCGCTGCGCTACTTAGCATATATAGCTAAGGTTCAACAACCTTATCAAAGTTCTATTGTCCTCCCACTTAACTTTTCGCAAAAAACTCCTTCTCAAGAAACTTGACGTTCCAAGTAACAAACTCTTTTGTCCTCGGTGTTATGGAGAAATTCCCAACAAATTCTTTGGGATAACCTACAAAGACGTGCTTATCCGACTTTGGTTGTAAACATTTTACTTATGCATAGCATACCAAAATTTAAGAAAAGACAATTCGGGTTTTATCCCAAACCATAACTTATATGGTGTCATTTCAACGGATCACGATGGTGCTCTTTCCAGTGAAAAAGCGATAGTCTCTAAAGCTTCAATCCTTAAAACATAATGGCAGTTTTATAAATGACACCTTTGATCTTACCATGTCAAACATGGTTTGATTTCATCTCTCAAATATGCCATACTCCTATGGTTTACCAGGAAACACAAATCATGGAACAATTCCTCAAATCTTAAGTGTTTTGCTAAACAGTAACTCAAATATCTTCCTTTATGATCAAATCATAAACTCTTTTATTTTCTTGTTACAATGATTTTTCACTTAATCTTGAAAGTGTTTGAACAATTTTCAAATGTTTCATACTTCTTCCTTATTAAGTAAATATATAGATATATTCACTTAAATTTCTGGGGAAAGTATATGAAGCAAAAAGATCCATCGCATATGGCTACATATAATGGACTATATACATCAATATGTATAATATCCAATAAGTTAGTCATCCGTCCCTCTTTGGCCTATGGACGGAGTTTCAATTATCTCGAGGAAAGTTTCACAAGCATCAATTGAACAAAATCAAAGACTCCAAAAATCCGTCAACATGGAGTTTCTTCATGTTTTGTTTCCAATATAATTTAAACAGCGATGTCACTTCATAAGTGATCTTTCAATCATTTGTCTTGCGACATTTTAGCAATAGTGTTTATGGATGTGATTTCTCCCACTAGACTTGTAAAAGTTCATCCATCCTTTATGGAGTACGGTAATTATTTGAACAACCATTGTTCTCATAATACCTGAACAAAATAACAATTATTAAAACAAATCTTGAAGGCTAGGTTTGACGACAACAAAAAAGACAATAACAGTTTATTTGTTTTTGATGAACATCATCACTTATTCTCTTGCCAGTTACTTAGGCCATTGAAGTTCATGAATTGTGTTGTCCTGTATGAGACTTCATACCAACTAATTTGGTATCCAATACCTAAGAACCACATTGTTTAACAAGCAAGGAATACAACTATAACATGTATATCTTCTATATACCTAAGCTGGACATTTCCAACTTTTTCTTTTCTGCCAAATATTTTATAGATTCTCTTTCAGCAATTCCTTTTCCTTTTAAAAGAATCTATCAACATCAATTGTGGTGTCATTCACATGACACATAATACAAAGCGTATATAGTCAAATACTAATACCTTTGGACTTGCACTTTGAAGTGAATCACCATCATCAAATGTTTGGTATTCTTTCAAAAATCCATTCTTTAGTAATCTATTAGTGTAGTAAACATTTTACTTACATCTTCTATTCATCCTTATCATGACAACTTTCATGATCAAGCTACTATAGCCTGTAAGGAAGAATCGCGAATATAATGTTAGTTCCCAACACCTTTTTGGGAGACCCGGATGCCTAGCATCTCCATCCTTCACAAATTCTCATACAATATGAGAACATGTATTTTGCTAAATTATACTCTATCATAATGCAACCAAAAACATTGTTCAGATATCACAATATCTTCCACACATGATGGTTTTTGCAACAATTTTTCAGCTCCTAGATAATCTTGATATTAAAACAACTTTTGAATATCAATAATCATGGGGGCAAACATGATACTTTATATACTAACATTGGAATTCTTACTCTTGATTTAATACTACTTATTAAACTTCATGGAGTAAATAGATTTTGCTGAAAGTTTGCAGTAGGACTTCTAAACTTTAAATTGACATTCAAAACAATACGATACCAATTCGTAAAGTAAACATCCAGAATTAGATAGTTCTATTATCTCAATTAAAACTAAGCATAAGGTAGTGAACAGACGCCAATGACTACAACAAATATGCAAATTCACTTCGATTTAGTTTATGACAAATTGAGTTCGACTAATCCAAATTAGAAATGAACTCCCACTCAAAAAAGACATCCCTCGTGCCTTTTTGGTGATTACATGAACCAAATCCACTACACCAAGTCCGATCATCACGTGAGTCAGTGTAGCTTCAAAGGCGAGCATCAATATGGGCATCACATCAACTATATGACTCATGCTTAACCTTTCGGTCCATGTTCTGAGGCCATGTCTGTACATGCTAGGCTCGCCAAGTAAGAACCTTAGTATTCGCGTGTGTAAAACTGTCTTACACCCGTTATATGAAAGCATAGAGTTGAGTACACCCGATCATCACGTGATGTCTCGAAACACGATCAATAGAACGGTGCATACTTAAGGAAGAACACATTTTTTATCTTGATATCTAAATGAGGGATCATCTTAAAATGCGACTAAAACGCCAAACTAGCAATATAAGATGTAAACATCTAATGTGTAAAGTGAGATGATATGGTCCATGCATTTTATCTCTATCATTTGCATCGTGGTATGATCTCTATCATTCCTTTGTGTGTAGGGCCAAGGTCTATAGAACTTACACGTTAGGTGTGTTGTAAGAGTATCAACTATACATCAACTTACAACATTACCATATCATGACACTAGCCCAGCAACAATCTAAACTAGATGCCTCTAATTTATCCATTGCAAGTTTTACGTGGCTTAGGGCTTTCGAAGATAGAACCGTTCTTACCTACGAACATGGAACCACAACGAGGATAACCAAGTTATTAGCAACTCGTTGTAATCAGATATTGACTATAGTAGGAGAGACAGACACCCGCTAGCCACTTATGCAAAACTAGTTGCATGTCAGTCGTGGAACCGATCTCATGTACGATGACATGTAAGGTTGGTCCGGGCCGCTTCATCCCACTATGCCACCAATATCCAAAATACATAGAAGATGCAATAACATGATCATCATCGCCCACATATAAACATATGTGTACTACCCGTGCAAAGCACCTACGCATAGATCAGGCTCTGATACCACTGTTGGGTTCGTAGCATAGAAAAAAATCCTACGATGGGAACTATACGCCAAGATCTATCTACTAGATACAAGCAACGGGTGGATATACATCCATAGAGAACTTACCCTCGAAGACAACAAAGCTTTGTTAACGAGTTGGAACTCGTGGATGATGTAGTCATACACTTGTCGATCTCAAGATCGTGATGAAGTCCAGCAGGTCCGGCTCCAGCACATCCATCAGATCTAGCTCTAGTAAGTCCAGCACCACCAAGTCCAGCACCGCAAATCAGCGGTGCATCCGTGATCGCACACACGTCCGGTACCCCGACAACCTCCGTCCCTCGCTCTAGCAAAGCAGCGGAAGCAGCAACTCCTTTCCAGATAAAGCCACCGGGAACATGTATCTCGCTAATCCGAGACCATGGGGGAATAATACTAGAGGGGGAGAGAGATCTTTCATGAGGAGGTGTGAGGAACAAGGAGTGAGAGGGGGCCTTTTATAGGAGGAGGGGAGGGTATCCCTTCACCTCCCCCATTCATGTGGTGGTAACCCCCTCCACATTAAAATGCCCCTTCACATTCTCTTTTAAAGTCTCCACTTTAAATGCATTAAATTTCTCCAAATTTAATGCTCTCTCATTTAATAAAACTATTTTATTAATTTTATTCAGAATTTTGTTAATTACTTTAATTAAAAAACATTCACATAAAACCCCCCTGCAACATTTCAATATTACATGCAGAACCAATTTCAGCAATTTCACCCGAAACAGTTTTGGTGTCTATTGAAATAATTCCAGCACTTTCTTAAATCTTTATCTGAAACATATTTGCTCCAAATGGTGTCGGTATCCCTTAAGTGTGTCACCCTACGGTTCACGAATAATGCAGACATGATCGAGACCCCTCTCTGATCAATAATCAGCAGCGGGACCTGGAGATCTGTACTGACTCCCACATATTCAACGATGACTCTTGTGATCGTGTGAACCTTTAACGGCGTAACTAAATCCCTTTGTCTCGCGATATATTACATGTCCGAGATTCGATCATTGGCATCCAAATACCTAGTTTGATCTTGTTACCGACATGCACTCTTTTCTCGTTCCCGTGATATAACATTCTAGTGATCACATCACTTGCTTGCAAGCTATTTCAATGTGATATCACTGAGAGGGCCCAGAGTATATGTATCCATCATCGGGATGGACAAATCCCACTCTTGATCCATGAGCCTCAACATAACACCTTCGTAGCACTGAACCCACCTTTATAGTCACCCTGTTATGGTGTGACGTTTGATGTTATCAAGATACTCTTTCGGTGTTAGCAATTAACATGATCTCATGGTCTAAGGACTAAGATTACTTCGTATGATGTTATAGAAATATAAACATAATGACTCTGATCGTAATGCTATACTTTGGATGAATGTTCATCACATCATTCCACCAATGTTGTGACCTCGTTATTAACAACATCCAATGTCCATGATGAGGAAACCTTGATCATCTTGTTAATCAACAAGCTAGTTTATATGAGAGGCAGTACTAGGAACTTTGTATTTTGTTTATTAAACACACATGTATTAACGTTTCCAATTAATACAATTATAGCATGCAAAATAAACATTTATCATAAACATGGAATAAGATAATAACCACTTTATTATTGCCTCTCGGGCATATTCCCTTCAAGAAAGTCTCTGTTCCGGCACCCTGCCGGGACGGGGAAGTGCCCCCGGAGCCATCTCCATCGATCTCCACCACAATCTCCATCACCATTGATGATTCCCACGATGAGGATGGAGTAATTCTCCCTCGAGGCTAAGGGTTCTACCGGTAGCTATGTGTTCATCTCTCTCTCTATGCATGGTCTTATTGAGATCACGAGCTTGTAATCTATAGATCTACCTTGCTACTCAAGTGCTTTAATAGATCTCTGCTCTCCCCATGTGTGTGAAGTTGACAGTGTGCACACCATGGTGGCACTTAGGCTAGAGATTACAAATACTTGTTATGAGTTATATTTGGAGTTGGATGTCTTTATGAAATTGTGGTGTTTGTTTGAACCATCTAGTGCTCAAGGTGACAGTGTGGGGTTATCTAGATGGGAAAGGCTTACTTTGAGGTGTGCTGTTATAGCCCTACCATGGATTAGAGTTTCCAACCGGAGAGTAGTTTAGAGTAGTATCATAAAGAGATGATATTTATAAGAGAGTGTTCACTAGTGAAAGTATCATCCCTAGGCCTTGTTTCTAAGCCTTGAAACACCGTTTGCAATTAGATCTGTTACATGATTGCTTGCTTCCATCTTTATTTTAGTTTGCCTTTAGTCTTTTCCCACGCCAACCACACGCCATCAAGCTATTTTCTGGCACCGTTACCACTTATAATTATCCATACCACTTGTATTTTACTATCTCTTCGGCGAACTAGTGCACCTATACACCTGACAAATGTATTGGGTGTGTTGGGGACACAAGAGACTTCTTGTATCTTAATTGCAGGGTTGCTTGAGAGGGGATACCTTTGACCACTTCCTCCCTGAGTTCGATAAACCTTGGGTGATCCACTTAAGGGAAAACTTGATGCTGTTCTACAAACATCTGCACTTGGAGGCCCAACAACTGTCTACAAGAATAGAAGTGCGTAGACATCAAGCCATTTTCTGGCGGCATTGCCGGGGAGGTAAGGTAAAAGGTGCTCACATCCTCCGGTGTGAGTGCTCAAAGTTATTTCCTTTAGATTCTGCAATTTTTTCTTTTTGTTTCTTGTTTTCACTAGTTAGGCTTAATGGAAAACAACAACAAAATTAGAGAGCTTTATAGTATTTATCTTGAGTTAGGACATGAAGTGTTTGAAGAGAAAATTAAAAAACCTATGAAACTTTATTTGCATGCTAATAGCAATGTTATTAGTATGAATTCTTTGAACACCATTATTTCTAATGCTATGGAAAAGTCTAAGCTTGGGGAAGCTGGTTTTGATGAGCATGATATTTTTAGTCCCCCAAGCATGGAGGAGAAAATTTGCTCTCATGATATTTTATCTCCCATATGTGGTAATTCTAATGATACTTGTGATATTTTAAATCCACATACTGAAAGCATCCCTTTTAAAATATCTATAAAAATTGTTGAACGTGTTATGAATAACTCTTATTTTGGAGATGGAACTGTCCATCCTGGTGATCATTTACTCTTTATACATGAATTATGCGGGTTGTTCAAGTGTGCAGGTATTCCAATGAACCAAGTTAAGAGGAAGCTATTCTCTTTATCACTTAAGGGCAAAGCAAGGGAGTGGTATGAGCTACTAGATGATCCTCATCATTTGGAGTGGAAGGAACTTGAATCTCTCTTTCTCTAAATTTTATCCTCCTCATGAAATTCATAAAGATAGGAATTACATTTATAATTTTCATCCACATGATGGATAAAGCATTGCCCAAGCATGGGGGAGATTGAAGTCACTAATGCTCAAATGTCCCATTCATGAGCTCCCTAGTAATATTGTTATTAAAAAAATTATGCAAGGCTTTCAGGACATTACAAGGACTATCTAGATACTTGTTTAGAGGTATCCTTCACAAGTAAGGATGTCAAAGCTAAGTGGGATCTTCTTGAAACAATTCAAAGCAATACCAAAGATTGGGATAACAACAAAGGTAAAGAACCAAGTATAAACTACGAGTATGATTGCATTAAGTCTTTCGCTGAAACTACTGATTTTCAAGAGCTTAGTGCTAAGTATGGTCTTGATCCTCAAGTTCTTATTGATTGTTTTATATCCTTTGCTTCTCATATTAATGATCCTAAAGAAAAATGGGACATGTATCATGAGCCTTTTAAAGACACTTGCATGGAAAATGAAATTGTTATTAATGATAGCAATAAACATGCTCAAACCTCTGAAAGTACTATTTCTTATAAGCATGATAATTTTTGTGGAATACATAGACCTTGTGAGGATAATAAAATTGAAGAATAATATTGTATCACCCACAGGAATGAAAAACTAGAATGTGGTATAGGGCTTTAAATGATCTTGGTAAAAAAGTTTGTGCCCTCTATCCTTTTATTTGTGAACTTTGCTTTGAAGTGGGTCATTTCAATTTTCAATGCTCAGGCCATAATAATAGCCCTTCTAATCCAATGAGTACTGCAAGTTTGTATTGTGATGACATGATCACTCCTAATCAGCATAATCAACTTACATTATTTTTGGGGTGTGAAGAGTTATCAAGAAAAACGTATTTGGTAGATATGAGTGCTTTTGATATGAATAGCATCATGCATGGCTATCATCTTTATTGTGTTGATAATTGCCACATGAATACTTACATAAAAAATATCCTAAAAGACGAGATCTTACCAAAATATGACATGACTAATATGTGTTTTGGTCTTATTAATGAAAAGGAGGAATCCTCCAAAGTTTCTTCTATTGTCTCTAACAATGAACCTGGGTATATGGAGAAGCTTCCTTTCAAGCCTATCCCTCCTAAAGAGAAGAAGAAAAATAAGAAGAGGAGGAGTAAAAGGAGAGAGGAAACGATATTTTCCCCTAAGCATGTTGCTCCTATTATAGTTTTTGACGAGTCTGAACTCGATGATGTTCCTATGCCTGTTACCTATAGTAGTGATCATGATTGGGAAAAGCACACTTCTTTTGATATTGAAAATCTCTTTGGTACCAATTCTGAAAATGATGATATTAATAATTTATGTACTATTCGTGCTATCCATGTTCCTTTGAATGATGATATGTTTATAAATGAACACACTTTGGAAGATAACTATTCTATTACTTATGATGATACTATGCCTCCAATATATGATGATTACAATGATGAATATGATATTTTTAGTCCACCTGCTATTGAGGAGGAAATTAATTATGATTACAATATGCCTCTTATATTTCATGATTATGGTGATGAAAATAATAATGATAGCTATTTTGTTGAATTTGCTCCCACTACAATTAATAAGAATGACTATGTTTATGTGGGGAGTATTAATTATTTTATGCATGTGGCTCATGATAAGAATGTTTCTTATGATAGTTATATTGTTAATTTTATTCATGATGCTACTGAAAGTTATTATGAGAGACGGAAACATGGTTTTATGTATCTCAACAATATTAAGTTTCCCCTCTTTATATTGAAAGTCTTGAAGTTACACTTGTTTTGCTTTACTATGCTTGTGGCTTTATGCTTTCATGACTTGTTTCTTTACAAGATTCCTATGCATAGTAAGTGGGTTAGACTTAAATGTGTTTTGAATTTTCTTCTTGATGCTCTCTTTTACTTCAATTCATATTTCTTATGTGAGCATCTTCTCAAACTATCAAGCCTAACTTAAAGGCATTAAAGAAAAGTACTTATTGGGAGATAACCCAAAAGTTTTAGATGAGTCTTGGAAGCTATTACCTTTGTAATAACCGCCCCTTATCCTTTTTATTTTCTTTTTGTGCCAAGAGTAACCTCTAATGAGAGAGAAGTAATGCTTGGGAAAGTTGCTGTCCCGAAACAGAATTTTGTGCTTCACTGTAAAAATTCGTGTAAAATCTCTGTACGTCCTTTTGAGGTGTGAATTTTTGTGCTTCTGCCCCAGGTTGTTATCTAACTTTCGTTAGTTCAACACTTTTCGATTTGAGCAACAGAAGGTCTTCGAAAAAATTCGTCTTTACCTGCTGGTCTGTTTTGACAGATTTCTCTCATTTTCTGCATTTGCTTCTTGTTGGTTCTTTTTTAGATTCTTTTGGGGAATTGAGCTTTTTGAGGGAAGTGCTACAGTAGCTAGTGTCTTAATGGAAGTTTTATTGGTGTTAGAACTGAACCTAAAGACTTATTATCTTAAGTGCACTAATGTTGCTAATAAAGATTGTGTGAAGTTTTGTATGAAGGAAAATTTTCAGGTGTATGGAAGGAATGAGTAATGAGATGAAGGATGGACTAAAGCTCAAGCTTGGGGATGCCACACCTGTCACCCCAAGAAATATCCAAGAAGTACCAGCGTCAAAGCTTGGGGATGCCCAAGGCATCCCCTTCTTCATCAATAAAAATCCCAGGTTTCTTCCAAACACTTCATTTTTTATTATTTCATGCACAGTTGTGTTGTTCTTGGAGTGTCTTCTTTTTCGTTTTTGTTTTTGTTTTTCGTTTGCTTGGTTTTATTAGTTTTCTGAATAAATTGGTTGGACCCCCTCTTTCATACATTGGCTTTCAAATAGTTTGGTTTGCTTTGGAAAAGAGTAGGAAAGTTCATGCTTAAGTGGTAAAGAGAGCTTGTTTTTGACTGTGGCCTATGCTTTGTCATGCGATGCTTGATATTGTTTTGGCTTTATGCTTAGTATTCTTTGTTGTAGCATGACTTGTTATAAACAATTGAGATTGCTTAATGTGCCTTGGATGAATCATGCGTTGCTTTAGCATATTAATGCATAGTATAGTGGTATTCTCCTTTGATGCTTTATTTGGGTTGACTTGGCGCATGCTCACACCATGTTATGACCATCTCAAGTCACCATAGCCTTTATGATCATTTAGTTTTCAACTTGTAGTATCACTTTATGCTTTGATCAATGATGTTTTGTCGGTCTGCATGATTATGGCCATTATTGCTCTCTTAGTTTGTCGCTCCTAGTATTTTGCTAGCCTCCATAACCAAGTATGAGTTCCACTGATGCATCCAACTCCAATTAAAACCAAGTTATTCCAAATAGTCCACCATACCTACCTATTAGCATTTGCTATTCCAAGTATATTCATGTTTTTATCTACCTTCCGAATTAAACTTGTTATGTGAAAACTAGTGATTAAAGCTCTCACGAACTTGATGGCACACTTTACTTTCTTGCACTTAATAATCTTGAACCATTGCGTCCATCTTTGTTGCGTATATGCTTGCGCTTTATAAGTTGAAGTTAGCAGAACCATGTATCATGGGGAACGCTTTCAACATTGCACTTATTATTCCGTTGATATCATGATTCTTTTGCTTATGGATCCCGGCGGTGTGAAATAAAAGGGGAACTGGTAAGATCAGGGAGTTTGTATGTGTGTTAGAGAAATTCCTGGGCCGCTAGCCTAAGCCATGCCTAATCATGGTGGAAACTTGCAGCATAACCATAATGAGCACTCTATGAAGCATCCTGAATAAAAACCTATGCAAATAGCAAATAAAAAGATCGCTGAGATGCTCATTGTCTGCTTGCCTTGTCATTTTGATATGGGATAACTCCTGTATCATGTGGAAGGGGTACCCCGTTGGCTGTTCTCTATGATACATATGTACTTACAATGACAAGAGCCTACTTGTGACTAAAGTTGAGTAGCATGAGGTTCGGTCTCCGTAAGTAAGGGGCATGAGATTTCGGTTTATAACTTGTCAAGCATATCCTCTTAGTTGTGTCACTTTAACCTTAATCACCTTAAAGATGCTTATGATAGGGCAATGAGAGCTGAAAGCTAACAAGTACCATAATTTTTGGAAGCTCTTTATGAGACTTGAATCCCTACTCCCTTCTATGAAGGCCTTTCTTTTACTTTTATGTTGAGTCTCCACCTTCTTTCTTTATGCACCTTCTTTGAGAGCATAGTGGCCATTCTTAGTTCTATGTGCATTGTCCCAAGACTTGTTGATTGATGCATAACTTCATATTGCTTGTTTTAAACTATTTGTATCTAGTCACTCTTATGAACTTTGAAGGTGTCCTATGCATTTATATTTGCTACTCTATGAGGGACAAGCTGAATGCTACTATGTTATGTTTTCTTTATGTGAAACAAACAAATGTCTTGAAAAGCATTGTTATTCATGAATCTTTTGTTTGTGCCTTTTCATGTTGCAACGTAGTTGCTTTGCCTTATTGTTAGAACTTTGTCTTTCATGTTATGATTGAAGTACTATGATCCCAGCTTTGAATGTTTTACAAATACTTTGATCAAGTTTATGATGGTGCATGTCACCTCAAAAATTATTCTTTCTTTTTATCACTTACCTACTCGAGGACGAGCAGGAGTTAAGCTTGCGGATGTTGATACATTGCAAATGTATCTATAATTTTTGATGTTTCATGCTTGGTTTTATCTACTTTCTTATGTTTTGTTCCAACTTTGGAGTACTTTTCATAGACTTTCTTAGACTAACCTACTAACAAGATGCCACAGTGCCAGTTGCCTGTTTTTTGCTGTTTTTGTTTCCAAGAAAGTCAGAAAATAAATATTCTTAGAATTGGACCGGACAAAAGCCAAAGTCGATATTTTACCGGAAGACTCACGGAGCTAGAAGATGAGACGGAGAGGGGCCAGGGGCTGGCCACACCACCTGGTGGCGCGGGCCAGGCCAGGCCGCGCCAGGGTGTGGTGTGAGCCCCTCCGGCACCCCCTCGGTCTCCCCTCTCGCCTATAAGAGCCTCCCGATGCATAAACCCTAAATCATCAAGCCTCCAGCCACGAAAAGTTCTGCAGCGCCGCCGCCACCGAAGGGGAGATTCGGGGGGCAGAAAGTCTCTATTTCGGCACCCTGCTGGGACAGGGAAGTGCCCCCGGAGCCATCTCCATCGATCTCCACCACCATCTCCATCACCGTTGCTGATTCCAATGATGAGGAGGGAGTAATTCTCCCTTGAGGCTAAGGGTTCTACCGGTAGCTTTGTGTTCATCTCTCTCTCTATGCATGGTCTTATTGATATCATGAGCTTGTAATCTATAGATCTACCTTGCTACTCAAGTGCTTTAATAGATCTCTGCTCTCCCCATGTGTGTGAAGTTGACAGTGTGCACACCACGGTGGAACTTAGGCTAGAGATTACAAATACTTGTTATGAGTTATATTTGGAGTTGGATGTCTTTATGAAATTGTGGTGTTTGTTTGAACCATCTAGTGCTCAAGGTGATAGTGTGGGGTTATCTAGATGGGAAAGGCTTACTTTGAGGTGTGCTATTATAGCCCTACCATGGATTAGAGTTTCCAACCGGAGAGTAGTTTAGAGTAGTATCATAAAGAGATGATATTTATAAGAGAGTGCTCACTAGTGAAAGTATCATCCCTAGGCCTTGTTTCTAAGCATTGAAACACCGTTTGCAATTAGATATGTTACATGATTGCTTGCTTCCATCTTTATTTTAGTTTGCCTTTAGTCTTTTCCCACGCCAACCACACGCCATCAAGCTATTTTCTGGCACCGTTACCACTTATAATTATCCATACCACTTGTATTTTACTATCTCTTCGGAGAACTAGTGCACCTATACACCTGACAAATGTATTGGGTGTGTTGGGGACACAAGAGACTTCTTGTATCTTAATTGCAGGGTTGCTTGAGAGGGGATACCTTTGACCACTTCCTCCCTGAGTTCGATAGACCTTGGGTGATCCACTTAAGGGAAAACTTGATGCTGTTCTACAAACCTCTACACTTGGAGGCCCAACAACTGTCTACAAGAATAGAAGTGCGTAGACATCACCGACCTCAAGGTCGTGATGAAGTCCTTGCGCTCCAACGGCTCCAACGACTTGAGTGCCTCAAGGGCAATACCTCGCGGGGAGTTACACACGTCTGGTGCTTGACGATGACTCCCGCTTCCCTGATCTAGCAGCAGTTGCGGAAGTAGAGCTCCCGGATATGAATCTCGCAGCGCGACGGTGCTCCGCGGTGAAGATATCTCCCTCTCGTGCAATCCAGACTTGGGACCACGGTCACAAGAGAGAGAGGGAGAGAGAGAAAATATCAATTAGAGGTCCTCCCAAAAGTGAGAAGACCTTTATTGATTATTGGTGTATTTTATTTGGCCAAATACCCCCACTATATATAGGGGGAGGGGAGGTACTACCTCCCTCAAAGTCTCGGGGTGGGACTAACAGAGAGGAGGGGGGAGGGGAGGTCGCCGGCCACCTAGTGGGCCCCGCGCGGGGGGGGGGGGGGGGGGGGATAGGCCCAGCCGGCCACCCCCTTGCCCCTTCTCCGTCTCTCCTTTCCCTAATGGCCCCTCTCCACTCCAGGAATTGGCCCATTAAGCCTTTGACCATTTAAATTGATTTTTCTCTTTATTAAATAATTATGAATAAATGATTAAGTCAATATTTAACATTCATTCACATATTATTCAACCTCCATGGTTGTGGAACACTTCCACCTCCACTCCGGACATCCTCCGGACTTACCGAAACCCTTCCGGTTTTCTCTCTACAAATCTTCCGCGATTCTATCGATCCTATAAACACTCCCTAAGCATCAACAAGCTCTTAAGCGTGATACCCCACAGTTCGGAACACTCCATACATGGTCAGGACACTTCCGCACCAATGATCGATAGAGGGACCTGGATGGCCATGTGAGCCCTGTGTGTTCCACGAAGATCTTTCATTGTTTGAACCGGGACAGTCGTGTCTTATTCCCTTTGTCTCTCGATACTTGCATTGCCCGAGATTTGATCAATGGCATCACCATGTCATGTTCAATCTCGTTACTGAACAATGCTACTTTACTCGTTCTGACAAGTGATATCCCCGTGATCAAATCACACGCTGCGCAGCTATTGGATATAACCTCTCCGAGTGGGCCCTTTGAGTATCTTCCCGTCACATGGACGGACAAATCCCTCTCTTGACAGATATTGCCTTTACGGTTTCCTCCGAGTACCTGAACACACCTTTATAACCACTGTATTACCAAGTGGCGCTTGATGCTATCAAAGCACTCTCGGGAGACAGTGATTGATATAGTCTCACGGTCTAAGGAATAGTCTATGAGGATCCATTTCTAATCATCATAACTTGAACTTCATGACATGATCGGGTCACGATGTTTAGGTTGGGTATTGGTTCATCATCTCATTCTCGGAATGAGATGACTCCATTTCCAACTGGCATAAATGCCACATGATCTGGAAAGATGATCATCTGTTGACCAATGAACCAGTGACTAGAGTTTCACTGGGAACCCCTGGTTGTTTGTATATCACATGTGTATTTATGTTTCCACTCAATACAGTTATACCACGATATAAAACTTAATCATAAACTATATGAAATACGATAATAGTCCTTATAACTATTTGTCTCTAGGGCATATTTCCAACAGGCGCCCACTTGCACTAGAGTACAAATACACTAGCTGCATTTGTTCTCAATCATTGGCACCATATATCCGGTACCCTAAAAATGCTTGCTCATGGGAGATGTTGAGTCTTGGATCTGTACTTTATAGTCCTAGATCCTTTGCGACTTACTAATGTCACCTTGATTGACAATAATACTTTATCATCACATGATAACATCTGTGTATGCATTGTCACTATGGCAGTAGAGCGAGGCCTGATTCCAGGAGCCTACAGTGATTTTAGATCAACCTTGAGGGCTTTCTCATGGGCACTGTGCCCTAGGACACATCATTCTATGTTAAAGGCAAACTAGCCCCGCCATAACATTATACAACACTTTAGATGGTACCCTTATCTATTATTATAAATGTATTTATCGAAACACTAGTGCACTCTATGCAACTTTCGATGTTTTTGTTTACCTCGCTTCCTACTTGACTTTAATCGGTATTTACAGGAGTTTCCAACATATTCCCTTATAACATAAATCTTTATGTTTTAAGATATGTCATCCTTTATGAATTTGGAAAACATGTCTATAGTTCTCTATTAAACACTGCATACAAACTTAGCTCCACGTTCTGTTATTTGAACTTAATCACTTTTAAACGTTCCTTCTTGGATCATATATTAAGTTATCATCATGGTTTTCTAAGATAGAACCTATGTCTCAACATAGTGGATGATGATCATCCTTTTCTTTCTTTCAACCATTGATGTTAAGCTTAATACTATTCCTAATTTAAGTTATTAAGGACCAGTTCCTTAATTAACTTCTATTCTGAAACCCTTTTCAGAATCCCTTAAGGAATACTACATAATATCATAATACACCTATTATCAACTTCTACATCTTATAAATCATTATTTACAATCATTTGCGCTTTAATTCTTAACACACTTAAGAATTACTCCTATAATCTCCCACTCAAAATATGTTCTTACATATTTGGGTATGAGTTAGTACTCTTACTCAAACTATGTTTCTACATATTTGAATTTGATACTTATATTGCTCCCACTCAAAAATATGTCATTCACATATTGTTTTAGGAAGAATTTCATAGCTCCCACTCAATTTCATGCGAATTGCATATCCACTCACTATTTTGAACAACTTCAAATCCTTTGATCAAATATCAAACTTGGAGTTTTATTATGAGATACTAGTACTTTTACTAGTTTTAAATCCACTAGACATTTAGCACACTTGAATCAAATTCATTTGAATTTGTCCAATACTTGACAAATTATGCTTTTGTCATTTACCCCCCTTTTCCCACTATGGCTTTGCAATCATTTGGGAAAATTCAAGTAACCCCTTTTACTTGTGAGATTCAGCAACGAATTGCTTTCTAATCTCAAGGGAATTTTGCTTTTAGGATTTCTCATAATTCTAGTTTACCATTATTTCTACTAGTTCGTAGGTATGTCATATTCCAAGAATCATGACAAATGATTCACAAATGTATCCATACAAGATATGGATTACATTTTGAATCCTACTATATGCAGTGAAAACACTAGTGGGGAAAACACAATGATCATTATCATTGCTTCTTTCCTTCTGTGAAGAGAATCGTTCAGGAACTTTTTCTGTTGCGCTTCTCAACACTCTGATGTAGGGTTTCAATCCTCATCATGTTTTTCACTATCTCCCATTTGATCCATAATCGAGAAGTATCACTGAATGTGAACTTCCTCAAGAATGCACCAAAATCCAAGCAATAGAAGTTTTGCTTCTCTTTTGATTTCAGCTATGGATTTCGTATTCAAAGTTTCCAATGAATACTCTACAAGGACTTATTTGCTATTGTTTTGGTTATATCAAATAATCCCAAAACTTTCACGAATTCTAATGGTTCACTACATTCTAATTGAGTGCTAACTATTTCTAACTAATGATCTCTACATATATACTACAATGATTTATTTGGTGCCATCTATTCACCCACTGTGATATCTAATATCACATTGTGATGCTTTGCATTTTGACATTTCAGAATGCTTTGAATTTCATAATTTCTCTTATGCCATTCTTATAAAGTCGAATTTCATTACTATTGATCAAATCATAGTAATTAGATTCTTATTTATATTTATACCCTTTTGTTGATGAAATACTTTGATCAAATCAAATAGTTTCATATTCATGTTTCCTTTGGTAAACTACTTTACGCTTTTAAACAATCGTATAATGATAATTACCATTTTTGTTAAAACACAATACATCGAATATGTATTTCCTTTCAACAATTCATTAAACACTTTGTATTCAAGTAATACACGGTGTTCAAGTTATTTTGCCGACCTTAGGCATGATTTATATGTGATAAGAAATCGAATGACTTTCACATATTATCATTATAACTTTGAATTTAAACAATGGTTTCATACATTATGAAATATCATTAAGTTGGGTATTTTAAAGCATTTCAATATTTTACAAATGTTGATGCATTATCAATTAGTTTCAAACAACAAGGATAATTCACATATAATCACACAAGATATGAACACGAATAGAAATCATTCATAAAAGTCGAACAACTGTTTGTTACAAACTCATATGAATAACCGTCTCACAAGGTGTGAGACACACTAAAGAAGTTCACAATATTTTGATTACAATAACTATCAAAAACCATAAACTAAGTGATAAATGTCGAGGGAGAGT
This sequence comes from Avena eriantha, assembly GCA_910589775.1. Classification (NCBI taxonomy): domain Eukaryota; kingdom Viridiplantae; phylum Streptophyta; class Magnoliopsida; order Poales; family Poaceae; genus Avena; species Avena eriantha. Next base: position 298,507,483 of record OU342746.1, on the reverse strand, counting down.
GTCATCGGCCATCATCATCATGCTCGCCATCAACACGCAACGTCACCTCCTCTCTAGCAAGCACCTCTCATGTAGAAGGACCTGTTTTAAGCAAAACAGAACAAGTTAACACTGCAAATGTGTTTGCAAGATTATAACATTTGTAAAACTGTATATCAAATATATACCTTTGTCATTGATGACCTGAGCGACATCTGGTTCAACCAACACATTCCTGAGATGTGTCACGAACCGGTGGAACTCCATTGATTCCGCGTCGCCCCTCATAATGCAAGTCCTGACTTGTGCTTGGTAGCTTGGTGGCAGCGACCACAACACAACGCCGTTTGCAAAAGAGCCCGTCATCCAGCTATCCAGGAGGTATGCATGCCTCATGTACACATCATGCATGCGCTCCAAGTGGTCATCCAGTGATGAGTTCTCCTCTATCTTAATGGAGAGGAAGTCTCCCATCATCTCATGCTCCCATATGCGTGCTTGTTCGACAAAATGTGTCCGAAGTTGTAGCATCACCGAACGAGGGTTGACATCACCCACGAAAGGCCATAGCTCATCCACCATTCTGAAACGCATAGTAACTGAAATGAAGGAGACCATCTCATGACGGAGATAGCGGTCTTTCCGCTGCTCTGGGGTCTCTAGGTCAATGGGCTGATCCAAATCCATCCCGTCGAGCATGTAGTCGACCACGTCATTCTCGCTAAGGAGAACGTGGAGACGCGCAACCCATATGGAGAAGTTTTATCCATCTAATCTGAGCTTCTATCCTTCTAACCAATCAGTCATCAACAGGAAAGGTGGCATCTACATTTACACAGTTGCAAAAAGGAATTTAGAGTAAGTTTATAATTAAATGAGTTAATAATAACTCCACTTAGAAACACCTATCCCCAAAAGGGTTCCTAGTGATAACACGACCCCTATCAGCCACATCTCCCCCGATCATCATGGCCATCAATGTGGGTTCAAGGGTGGACGCTAAACGTCGGTCACATCATTCATGCGACTCGTGCTCGATCTTTCGACCATCCGTGTTCCGAGGCCATGTCTGTACATGCTAGGCTCGCCAACTCAACCTTAGTGTATTCGCTGTGCAACATGGCTTACACCCACTGTATGCGAACGTAGATATGTCTGACACCCGATCATCACGGCATGCCTCATACCGAAGAACTTTCTTGGTGGTGCACACTAAGGGGGAACACAATCGTTGGTAATTTTAATAGGGATCATCTTATTAGGCTACCGTCGAATATCTAATACTAGCACACAATAAGATATACAAACAATAACATTGAATGTAAATGCGATGTGATATGGTCCTTCACGTCGTGATCTCCATCCGTCGTCACCGGATTCCGGCGCCAGGGTTCCAGCGCCGTAGACACCAGGGTACCAGTGTCATTCCGGTGTGGTAGTCCGTCACCTTCGTGACTATCTACTACTACGTAACATAAGGTAATCACTTTACCTTTGCCACAACCATATCACAAAGCAACGCCCCCTGCAAAACAAAGTTAGATGCCTCTACTTTATCTTTGCATGTTTTACGTGGCTGAATGGGCTTTCGCACAAGAACCGTTCTTACCTATGAAATTTCAGCACAACGCTGATCAAGTAGTTGTCTCTACTACACCCCTTTCGGGGCCCTCCGTTGTAAATGGCATACCAACTAACGCGAGAGAGACAGACACCCCCCTAAGCCACTTTATACGGTACAAGCCGTATGTCAAGCGTGGACCTGTCTCGTGAATGAACGCATAAAGTCGGTTCGGGGCCGCTTCATCAAGCATTGCTGCGGTATACACAAGTACACGTGGGAGGGTAACAACTAAAAGATCAATGCCCACACGCTACATCTCGTGTGTTCTACCCGTACTAGCATTACTACGCATAGATCTAGCTCTGATACCACTGTTGGGGTTCTGCGTATGAGAACAATAAATTTTACCCTATGCCCCTGAACCCCTGAAGCTGCCAGGACCTATCTATTAGTAATACAGTAACAGGAGGGGCTTTTCGCGAACTTACCCTTGAAGACCGAAAAGCGTTGTCAACACTCGGGAGAGCATGGTTGATGTAGACGAGCCGAAGTCGACCTCAAGGTCGTGATGAAGTCCTTGCGCTCCAACGGCTCCAACGACTTGAGTGCCTCAAGTGCAACACCTCGCGGGGAGTTACACACGTCTGATGCCTGATGATGACTCCCGCTTCCCCGATCCAGCAACAGTTGCGGAAGTAGAGCTCCCGAATCCGAATCCCGCAGCGCGATAGCGCTCCACGATGAAGATGTCTCCCGTTCGCGCAGTCCAGACTTGGGACCACGGTCACGAGAGAGAGAGAGAGAGAGAGAGAGGGGGGGGGAGAGAGAAAATATCAATTAGAGGTCCTCCCAAAAGTGAGAAGACCTTTATTGATTATTGGTGTATTTTATTTGGCCAAATACCCCCACTATATATAGGGGGAGGGGAGGTACTACCTCCCTCAAAGTCTCGAGGTGGGACTAAAGGAGAGGAGGGGGGAGGGGAGGCTGTCGGCCACCTAGTGGTCCCCGCGTGGGGGGGCTAGGCCCAGCCGGCCACCCCCTTGCCCCTTCTCCCTCTCTCCTTTCCCTAATGGGCCCTCTCCCCTCCGGGAATTGGCCCATTAAGCCTTTGACCATTTAAATTGATTTTTCTCTTTATTAAATAATTATGAATAAATGATTAAAACAATATTTAACATTTATTCACATATTATTCAACCTCCATGGTTGTGGAACACTTCCACCTCCACTCCAGACATCCTCCGGACTTACCGAAACCCTTCCGGTTTTCTCTCTACAAATCTTCCGCGATTCTATCGATCCTATAAACACTCTCTAAGCATCATCAAGCCCTTAAGCGTGATACCCCACGGTTCGGGAACACTCTAGACATGGTCGGGACACTCCCGCACCAATGATCGACAGAGGGACCTGGATGGCCATGTGACCCCTGTGTGTTCCACGAAGATCTTTCATTGTTTGAACCGGGACAGTCGTGTCTTATTCCCTTTGTCTCTCGATACTTGCATTGCCCGAGATTTGATCAATGGCATCACCATGTCATGTTCAATCTCGTTACTGAACAATGCTACTTTACTCGTTCCGACAAGTGATATCCCCGTGATCAAATCACACGTTGCGCAGCTATTGGATATAACCTCTCCGAGTGGGCCCTTTGAGTATCTTCCCGTCACATGGACGGACAAATCCCTCTCTTGACAGATATTGCCTTTACGGTTTCCTCCGAGTACCTGAACACACCTTTATAACCACTGTATTACCAAGTGGCGCTTGATGCTATCAAAGCACTCTCGGGAGACAGTGATTGATATAGTCTCACGGTCTAAGGAATAGTCTACGAGGATCCATTTCTAATCATCGTAACTTGAACTTTGTGACATGATCGGGTCACGATGTTTAGGTTGGGTATTGGTTCATCATCTCATTCTCGGACTGAGATGACTCCATTTCCAACTGGCATAAATGCCACATGATCAAGAAACATGATCATCTGTTGACCAATGAACCAGTGACTAGAGTTTCACTAGGAACCCTTGGTTGTTTGTATATCACACGTGTATTGAAGTTTCCACTCAATACAGTTATAACATGATATAAAACTTAATCATAAACTATATGAAATACGATAATAGTCCCTTTAACTATTTGTCTCTAGGGCTTATTTCCAACATGATTCATCTGATGCATCGGGATCAGTTAACTGCCTTAGGGCAAAACAACACAATCTACTCAAACTCGAGTCCCCGGACTCAAATTCGGAAAAGTGCTGGTGTAATTCGACTCAGGCCACAGAGGTCTTACGGGAGTTGAATCCTAATATATAAGTGTGAGCACTCGACGCGTCCATCAAGGCTTATTCATCGTGCCTGCAGGTACAGATTTATTTCTGGTAGAGCGTAGCATATGCGTTGCCAGGCTTATTATTGTCTTATCTTCATGCTGTAAGCGCGACATTCGAATTTTTGTCATCGCGGAGATGATTCGGGTGACCCAGGAAACGCAGTCTCTTTGCAGGAAAAATGTGAGGGGGAGTTGCCATAGCATTCGAGTGTGGATGTTATCAACACACGGTATAACATATAAGAAGAAATAATCATATGGTGCGCGGCCAACGTTCCCTATGGGAGTAGCCCCCGAGTGCCTATTCGAGTTGTAGACTCGAGTGGGGACTATAAGTATTTTGCGATTGCTGTCGTCTTTTTTGCTTGTTTCAGTCGAAATATGCTTTCAACGATCCATATGGGAGAAACCCAAAGTCCACAATCGAATTATTGATTCGAGTGAAGGGTTTTCATTATGCTTGGATATCTTCAATAAGTTCTTCGGGTGCGCAGCCAACGCTCCTATTAGGAGTAGCCCCGAGTGCTTGGTCGAGTCGAAGACTCAAGTAAGGACTAAAGTAGTCAAAGTGTTCTCCTGCTGGAGTTGATGACATCGGTGCTGAAGATGGGATGACCTCAGTTGCCCGCGTGAGCGGCTTTGACGGGACGTGATAAGTAGTGGGTCCCACTTTCTGACTTGGACTTGACCTAGCATGCGTAATCTTCTGTTTTAACTACGTCTCCTCGATTTCTGCGCATAATGGAAGTAGTGGGGGACGGTTCGTAGTTTACCCTTTCCACACGTCATGTCGATGTACGCCACGCATCTGGTAGATTTTCTTGTGGACGTTGGATAACATCTGCTAGGAGGTTAAGTAGGGGCACGTGATACATTGCAAATGGATCTATAATTTTTGATGTTCCATGCTTAGTTTTATCCACTTTCTTGTGTTTTGTTCCAACTTTGGAGTACTTTTCATATGATTTCTTGGACTAACCTATTAACAAGAGCCATAGTGCCAGCTGCCTATTTTCTGCTGTTTTTGGTTCCAAGAAAGTCAGAAAATGAATATTCTCGGAATTGGACGGGACAAAAGCCAAAGTGCCTATTTTTCCAGAAGTCATCAGATGCCAGAGTACGAGACGGAGAGGGGCCAGGGGGCCACCACACCACCTAGCCACGTGGCCCAGCCTGGCCCGCGCCAGGGGGTGGTGTGGCCGCCTCTAGCACCCCCTCGGCCTCCCCATCCGACTATAAGATGCCTTCAGGACGTAAACCCTAAGTACCCGATCAAAAATCCACGAAAGAGTCTGTAGCCGCCGTCATCTCCATCCCTAGATCGGGAGGGATCTGAAGCTCTTCCTGGCACCCTGATGGCTCAATACACGGCGCCCAGAAAAGTGCTTGGTGCATGGTGTTGATGTAGAGCTTGTTGGGAACCCCAAGAGGAAGGTATGATGAGCACAGCAGCAAGTTTCCCTCAGTTATGAAACCAAGGTTTAATCGAACCAGTAGGAGCAAGGAAACACCTCAAAGGTGTTACTAGCTGAGCTTTGGCAGGGCGCACTACAGGTTCTAGTAGCAACGTGGAGACCTGCACAACACAACCACAGAACTTTGTCCCCTACTTGCGATGAGGTTGTCAATCTCACCGTGTTTTGCCGAAAACAAAGGATTAAACGTATCGAATGGAAAGAAGTAAAAGTTTGCAGAAAGTAAACACAAAACAGTAAATAGTTGTAGATTGTATGTAAAGAAAGAGGACCGGGATCCATAGTTCACTAGAGGTGGCTCTCCTTAGATAGATAACATGTTGGGTGAACAAATTACAGCGGGGCAATTGACAAACACCGAGAAAGCAATACATGCATATACTAATCATCTTGACTCCTCTAAGACTAGATTGGGCATTACAACATAATACATAGACCACCATCCAACTGCATCTATGACTAATAATCCACCTTCAGGTTATCATCCGAACCCCCTCCAGTATTAAGTTGCAAGCAACAGATTATTGCTTTACGAACCGCGTGTAAAGTAAACAATACGATTATTCTATGAACAAAGGATTGTTGTTTTCTCCCTAGTAGCAACAACACATCTAGTACCTTAGAAATTTCTGTCACTTCCCCAGATTACCAGAGGCATGAACCCACTATCGAGCATAAATACTAACTCTTGGAGTCGCTAGCATCTACTTGGCCAAGATAGCTACTAACAAACAGAAAGCATGCAAGATCTCAAATAACAAAGACATGATAGAATCAATAATCAATCTGAAATAGCATCTCAATATCCATCGGATCCCCGCAAACACAACATGTATGGACTACAAATAGATGATCTTGATCATGAACGGAGCTCACAAGATCTAAACATGAAAGCACAAAGGAGGAGAAACCAGCCATCTAGCTACTACATGGATCCGTAGTCCAAGGATGAACTACTCACGCATCACACCGAAGGCTTGCATGGTGATGAAGAAGGCCTCCAGGGTGAATTCCCCTCTCCGGCAGGGTGCCGGGAAGAGCTCCAGATCCTCCCCGATCTAGGGACAGAGACGACGGCGGCTACAGACTCTTTCGTGGATTTTTGATCGGGTACTTAGGGTTTTCGTCCCGAGGGCAACTTATAGTCGGAAGGAGAGACCGAGGGGGTGCCGGGAGCGGCCACAGCACCCCCTGGCGCGGGCCAGGCCTGGCCGCGCGGCCAGGTCGTGTGGTGGCTCCCTGGCCCTTCTCAGTCTCGTATTCTAGCACTTGATCACTTCCGGAAAAATAGGCACTTTGGCTTTTGCCCTGTCCAATTCCGAGAATATTCATTTTCTGACTTTCCTGGAACCAAAAACAGCAGAAAACAGGCAGCTGGCACTGTGGCTCTTGTTAATAGGTTAGTCCAAGAAATCATATGAAAAGTACTCCAAAGTTGGAACAAAACACAAGAAAGTGGATAAAACCAAGCATGGAACATCAAAAATTATAGATACATTTGCAATGTATCAACATCCCCAAGCTTAACTCCTGCTCGTCCTTGAGTAGGTAAGTGATAAAAAGAAAATAATTTTTGAGGTGACATGCACCATCAAAGACTTGATCAAAGTATTTGCAAAACATTCAAAGTTGGGATCATAGTACTTCAATCATAACATGAAAGACAAAGTTCTAGCAATAAGCAAAGAAACTATGATGCAACATGAAAAGGCACAAACAAAATATTCATGAATAACAATGCTTTGCAAGACGTTTGTTTGTTTCACATAAAGAAAACATAGCATAAAAGTATTCATCTTGTCCCTTAATAGAGTAGCAAATATAAATGCATAGGACACCTTCAAAGTTCATAAGAGTGACTAGATACAATAGTTTCAAACAAGCAATAACAAGTTATGCATCAATCAACTAGTCTTGGGACAATGCACATAGAACTAAGAATGGCCACTATGCTCTCAAAGTAGGTGCATAAAGATAGAAGGTGGAGCCTCAATATAATGGTGGAAGAAAAGCCTTTTGTAAAAGGAAGTAGGGATTCAAGTCTCATAAAGAGCTTCCAAAGAATATGGTACTCATAGCTTCCAAAAATTATGGTACTTGATAGCTTTCACCTCTCATTGCCCGTATCATAAGTATCTTGAAGTGATTAAGGTTAAAGTGAAAAAAATATGGTGTACATGCTTGACGAAGTATAAGTCAGAAATCTCATGTCCCTTGTATACGAGGGCCGCTCCTCATGCTACTCAAGTTTAGTCACCGGTAAGTTCTTGTCATCGTAAGTACATGTGTATCATTGAGAACCGCCAACAGGGTACCCCTTGCCCGATGATACAGAAGAATCTCCATATCAAAATGACAAGGCAAGCAGACAACGAGCATCTCAGCATTCTTCTTATTTACCATGGGAATATGGTACTTTTTTCTCTCTTTCCTCTTTTCATAGTATCTCTTATTTTTTCTCTTTTTCTCTCTTTTTTCAACATAGGACTCTCTTTTTTATAAGAAGAAATGCTTCATAGACAGCTCATTATGGTTATGCTGCAGGTTTCCACCATGTTAGCATGGATTAGACCAGCGGCCCAGGCGTATCTCTAACACATATACATAACTCCATGGACTTACAAGCTCCCCTTTCATTTCACACCGACGACATCCATATACAAAAGAGCATGATATCAACTAGGTACAAGTACCAAGTGCAATGTTGAAAGCGTTCCCCATGAAAGCATGGTTCTGCTAATTTCCGACAAATAAGTGCAAGCATATACAACATAGAAGACACAATGGTTCAAGTTTATTAAGGGCAAGTAAAGTAAAGTGTGCCATCAAGTTCGTGAGAGCTTTAATCACTAGTTTTTTCATAACAAGTGGAAGGTAAACAAAAGCATGAATATACTTGGAATAGCATAAGATAGTAGGTAGGTATGGTGGACTCTTTGGAATAACTTGGTTTAGGGAGTTGTATGCATGAGTGGAACTCATACTTTGTTGTTGAGGCTAGCAAAAGACTGGGAGCGACAAACTAAGAGAGCAATAATGGCCATAATCATGCAGAGCGACAAAACATCATTGATCAAAGCATAAAGTGATACTACAAGTTGAAAACTAAAGGATCATAAAGGCTATGGTGACTTGAGATAGTCATAACATGGTGTGAGCATGTGCCAAGTCAAGCCAAATAAAGCATCAAAGGAGAATACCACTATACTATGCTTTAATATGCTAAAACAACGCATGATTCATCCAAGGCACATTAAGCAATCTCAATTGTTTATAACAAGTCATGCTACAGCAAAGAATACTAAGCATAAAGCTAAAGCAATATCAAGCATGGCATGACAAAGCATAGGCCACAGTCAAAAACAAGCTCTTTTTACCACATAAGCATGAACTTTTCCTACTCTTTTCCAAACCAAACCAAACTATTTGCAAACCAAAGTATGAAAGAGGGGGTCCAACCAATTTATTCAGAACACTAAGCAAACCAAGCAAAATAAAAACCAAAACAAAAACGAAAAACAAGACGCTCCAAGAAAAAAAATCTGTGCATGAAACAATAAAAATGAAGCGTTTGGAAGAAACCTGGGATTTTTATTGATGAAGAAGGGGATGCCTTGGGCATCCCCAAGCTTTAACGCTTGTACTTCTTGGATGTTTCTTGGGGTGACATGCGTGGTATCCCCAAGCTTGAGCTTTAGTCCATCCTTCATCTCATTACTCATTCCTTCCATACACCTCAAAATTTTCCTTCATACAAAACTTCACACAATCTCATTAGCAACATTAGTACACTTAAGATAAATAAGTCTCAAGGTTCAGTTCTAACACCAAATAAACTTCCATTAGAACACTAGCTACTGTAGCACTTTCCTCAAAAATCTCAATTCCACAAAGGAACTTAAGAAGGAACTAACAAGAAGCAAATGCAGAAAATGGAAATCTGTCAAAACAGACCAGCAGGTAAAGACGAATTTTTTCTAAGACCTTCTGTTGCTCAAATCAAAAAGTGTTGAACTAACGAAAGTTAGATAACAACCTGGGTCAGAAGCACAAAAAAGTACAGCTCAATACGACGTACATAGCTCTCTCAGGAATTCTTACGGTGAAGCACAGAAATCTGTTTTGGGACAGCAACTTTCCCAATCATTACTTCACTCTCATTAGAGGTTACTCTTGGCACAAAAAACAAATAAAAAAATAAGGAGAGGTTATTAGAGAGGTAATAACTTCCAAGACTCAACTAAAACTCTTGGGTTATCTCCCAACAAGTACTTTTCTTTAACGCCTTTAAGTTAGGCATAAGAAGCAAAGAAAGAATTAAGTGTTCTCAAATGAAGAAGCATTAAGACCAAATTTTGTTTTCATAGGAGAAGCAAAAGAAATCTTTTCTATATTTTTAGGGAAGTGTTCTATACCTTTCTTGAGTGGGAGTTCATATTTAATGGTGCCTTCTTTCATATCAATGATGGCACCAACAGTTCTAAGAAAAGGTCTTCCCAAAGTAATAGGACAAGAAGCATTGTATTCAACATCCAAAACATAGAAATCAACGGGGACATAGGAATCGTTAACCATAATAAGAACATCATTAAGACTCCCCATGAGTTTCTTTTTAGCATTAGCATCAAGTGGGACATTCAAATAACAATCTTCAAGAGGAGGCAAATCAAGAATATCATAAATCCTTTTAGGCATAATAGAAACACTACTATCAAGATTGCATAAAGCTTTGAAATCAAAGTCATTCACTTTCATATTAATGATGGGTTCCCAACCATCTTCTTGCTTTATAGGAATAGAAGCTTTATGTTTCATCTTTTCTTCTTTAATCTTTATGAGAGCATCAGTAATGTGTTTTGTAAAAGCCATGTTCATAGCACTAGCATTAGGACTTTTAGCAAGCTTTTGTAGGAACTTAATAACTTCAGAGATGTTGCAACCATCAAGATCAAAATCAACTTTATCATCTAAGGTAGTAGAACTATTACTAGCCTCAACACTAGTGGTGGTAATAGTAGAAACACTAATGTTTCTAGCAATTTCATCTTCTCTTTCCCACTTAGCATGTAATTCAGCTAATAGTCTAACATTTTCATCAATTCTTACTTGTATGGCATTAGTAGCTGCAAAGGGATTATCATTAGTTTCAGGTTTAGCAGCCATTTTGTTCAAAGTAGATTGAGCTTCAGCCAAAGATGCTATGTTTCTTTCAGTATTAGAGAGTTTTTCCTCAATAGTTTTATTGAAAGCAGTTTGTTTACTAATAAACTCTTTAAGCATAACTTCAAGTTCAGAGGGAGCACTCTTATTATTATTGTAAGAATTTCCATAAGCATTACCATTGTTGGGAGGACAAGGCTTATAATTTTTGTTACCAAAATTGTTCCTATAAGCATTATTACCATAAGCACTGTTGCCAAAGTTGTTATTTCTTATGAAGTTCACATCAACTTGCTCTTCTTGAGAAACCAAAGAGGCTAAAGGAACATTATTTGTATCAATATGGGCTTTCCCATTAACAAGCATAGACATAATGATATCAATCTTATCACTCAAGGAGGAGGTTTCCTCAAATAAATTTACCTTCTTACCTTGTGGAGCTCTCTCAGTATGCCATTCAGAATAATTAACCATCATATTGTCCAATAGTTTTGTTGCAACACCCAAAGTGATGGTCATAAAGGTACCTCCAGCAGCTGAATCCAATAGGTTCCTTGAAGAATAGTTCAATCATGCATAAAAAGTTTGGATGATCATCCAAGCAGTCAGTCCATGAGTGGGACAATTCTTTATCAAAGATTTCGTTCTTTCCCAAGCTTGAGCAACATGCTCATTATCAAGTTGTTTAAACTTCATTATTTCACTTCTCATGGATATAATCTTAGTAGGAGGATAGTATTTTCCAATAAAAGCATCTTTGCACTTAGTCCAAGAATCAATACTATTCCTAGTCAAGGAATTCAACCATTCTTTAGATTTTCCTCTCAAAGAGAAAGGAAACAATTTCAGTTTAATAATATCACCATCTATATCCCTATGCTTTTGCATCTCACAAAGTTCAACAAAGTTATTTAGATGGGAAGCAGCATCTTCATTACCAATACCAGAAAATTGTTCTCTCATAACAAGATTGAGCAAATCAGGTTTTATCTCAAAGAAAGTATTTTCAGAGGGGAATTCACCCTGGAGGCCTTCTTCATCACCATGCAAGCCTCCGGTGTGATGCGCGAGTAGTTCATCCTTGGACTACGAATCCATGTAGTAGCTAGATGGCTGGTTTCTCCTCCATTGTGCTTTCAAGTTTAGATCTTGTGAGCTCCGTTCATGATCAAGATCATCTATTTGTAATTCATACATGTTGTGTTTGCGGGGATCCGATGGATATTGAGATGCTATTTCAGATTGATTATTGATTCTATCATGTCTTTGTTATTTGAGATGTTGTATGATTTCCGTTGTTAGTAGCTATCTTGGCCAAGTAGATGCTAGCAACTCCAAGAGTTAGTATTTATGCTCGATAGTGGGTTCATGCCTCTGGTAATCTGGGGAAGTGACAGCAATCTCTAAGGTACTAGATGTGCTGTTGCTACTAGGGAGAAAACAACAATCCTTTGTTCATAGAACAATCGTATTGTTTACTTTACACGCAGTTCGTAAAGCAATAATATGTTGCTTGCAACTTAATACTGGAGGGGGTTCCGATGATAACCTGAAGGTGGATTATTAGTCATAGATGCAGTTGGATGGCGGTCTATGTATAATGTTGTAATGCCCAATCAAGTCTCAAAGGAGTCAAGATGATTAGTATATGCATGTATTGCTTTCTCGATGTTTGTCAATTGCCCTGGTGTAATTTGTTCACCCAACATGTTTTCTATCTTAAGGAGAGCCACCTCTAGTGAACTATGGATCCCGGTCCTTTTCTTTACATACAATCTACGATCTGTTACTGCTCTGTGTTTTCTTTCTGCAAACTATTACTTCTTTCCATTCGATACGTTTAATCCTTTGTTTTCCGCAAAACACGGTGAGATTGACCCCCAATTCGCGGTTTTCAAGTGATGTTCCTTGTGTTCATCATTCGCGGTCTCTCTCCCCTACATCCATTTGTTAGGGATCTCCTTTGCTTCTATGGGCTCTAGCTCCATTAGCTGACCCCCAATTCTATCCTCCACATTGCCTGCTTCATCACTCTTTGCGAGTGCTAGCTCGGAATCGAGCCGCACTTCGGCCTTTTCAAGAAGCTCTTCAATCACAAACGTTAATCAGTGTCGGATTCAGTAGTCTATGACATAGGAGGCTACGGTATCCACGTCGATTCTAGTGTCACCTACTTCAACATCAAGCTCACTGCGTCTGTCCAAGGATGGAGGGAGAAGTTGTTCTACATCCGCAACCAGAAAACAGATGGAGAGCACTAGGGACTCACACCATTCGATCTGGTGGCGTCCTGCAAGCGGAGGAGGTCATGGAAGAATGTTGTGATGCCTGCCAAAGTCTAAGAGATAGAGGCCCTCTATCAGCGTGTCTGTGACCTCAGATAGCACATAGGCAAAGAAGTAGGCGGCACATATCTTATTCGCACTTGGATGCGTTGCCGGGTACAACCTTATTTATTATGAAGTTCACATCAACTTGCTCTTCTTGAGCAACCAAAGAGGCTAAAGGAACATTATTTGGATCAATATGGGCTTTCCCATTCACAAGCATAGACATAATAATATCAATTTTATCACTCAAGGAGGAGGTTTCCTCAACAGAATTTACCTTCTTACCTTGTGGAGGTCTCTTAGTATGCCATTCGGAATAGTTAACCATCATATTGTCCAGAAGCTTTGTTGCAGCACCCAAAGTAATGGTCATAAAGGTACCTCCAGAAGCAGAATCCAATAGGTTCCTCGAAGAATAGTTCAATCCTGCATAAATTTTTTGGATGATCAACCAAGCAGTCAGTCCATGAGTGGGACAATTCTTAACCAAAGATTTCATTCTTTCCCAAGCTTGAGCAACATGTTCATTATCAGATTATTTAAACTTCATTATTTCACTTCTCATAGATATAATCTTGGCAGGAGGATAGTATTTTCCAATGAAAGCATCTTTGCACTTAGTCCAAGAATCAATACTATTCCTAGTTAAGGAATTCAACCATTCTTTAGCTTTACCTCTCAAAGACAAAGGAAACAATTTAAGCTTAATAATATCACCATCTATATCCCTATGCTTTTGCATCTCACAAAGTTCAACAAAGTTATTTAGATGGGCAACAACATCTTCATTACCAATACCAGAAAATTGTTCTCTCATAACAAGATTGAGCAAAGCAGGTTTTATCTCAAAGAAAGTATCTTCAGGCACAGGTGGAGCAATAGGTGTGCTCATAAAATCATTGTTGTTGGTGCTAGTAAAGTCACACAACTTAGTGTTTTCAAGAGTAGTCATTTTTTTGTGTGTTTTCAAATAAGAAAGCAAACTAGTAAAAGTAATTTTTTGTGTTTTTGATAACAAAACAAGCAAACAAAGCAAAAAGGAACTAAGCAAAACAAAAATAACAAAGTAAAGAGATTGGTTATGAGGGACTCCCCTTGTGAAGATGTCCTTGACTCCCCGGCAACGGCGCTAGAAAAATGCTTGATGGCTCAGTGTTGATGTAGAGCTCGTTGGGACCCAAGAGGAAGGTATGATGCGCACGGCAGCAAGTTTCCCTCAGTTATGAAACCAAGGTTTAATCGAACCAGTAGGAGCAAGGAAGCACCCTAAAGGTGTTGCTAGCTGAGCCTTGGCAGGGTGCACTACCGGTGCTAGTAGCAACGTGGAGACCTGCACAACACAACCACAGAACTCTGTCCCCAACTTACGATGAGGTTGTCAATCTCACCGTGTTTTGCTGAAAACAAAGGATTAAACGTATCAAATGGAAGGAAGTAATAGTTTGTAGAAAGTAAACACAAAGTAGTAAACAGTTTATAGATTGTATGTAAAGAAAAGGACCGGGATCCATACTTCACTAGAGGTGGCTCTCCTTAAGATAGATAACATGCTGGGTGAACAAATTACAGAGGGGCAATTGACAAACATCGAGAAAGCAATACATGCATATACTAATCATCTTGACTCCTTTGAGACTTGATTGGGCATTACAACATTATACATAGACCGCCATCCAACTGCATCTATGACTAATAATCCACCTTCAGGTTATCATCCGAACCCCCTCCAGTATTAAGTTGCAAGCAATAGATTATTGCTTTACGAACTGCGTGTAAAGTAAACAATATGATTGTTCTATGAACAAAGGATTGTTGTTTTCTCCCTAGTAGCAACAACACACCTAGTACCTTAGAGATTTCTATCACTTCCCCAGATTACCAGAGGCATGAACCCACTATCGAGCATAAATACTAACTCTTGGAGTTGCTAGCATCTACTTGGCCAAGATAGCTACCAACAACGGAAAGCATGCAAGATCACAAATAACAAAGACATGATAGAATCAATAATCAATCTGAAATAGCATCTCAATATCCATCGGATCCCCGCAAACACAACATGCAGAATTATAAATAGATGATCTTGATCATGAACGGAGCTCACAAGATCTAGACATGAAAGCACAAAGGAGGAGAACCAGCCATCTAGCTACTATATGGTTCCATAGTCTAAGGATGAACTACTCACGCATCACACCGGAGGCTTGCATGGTGATGAAGAAGGCCTCCAGGGTCAATTCCCCTCTCTAGCAGGGTGCCGGGAAGAGCTTCAGATCCCTCCCGATCTACGATGGAGATGATGGCGGCTACAGACTCTTTCGTGGATTTTTGATCGGGTACTTAGGGTTTTTGTCCTGAGGGCATCTTATAGGCGGAAGGAGAGGCCGAGGGGGTGCCTTGGCTGGCCACACCACCCCTGGCGCGGCCAGGCCTGGCCCGCACGGCCAGGTGGTGTGGTGGCCCCCTGGCTCCTCTCCGTCTCGTATTCTGGCATCTGATGACTTCTGGAAAAATAGGCACTTTGGCTTTTGTCCCGTCCAATTCCGAGAATATTCATTTTCTGACTTTCCTAGAACCAAAAATAGCAAAAAACAGGCAGCTGGCATTGTGGCTCTTGTTAATAGGTTATTCCAAGAAATCATATGAAAAGTACTCCAAAGTGTGGAAACAACATAAGAATGTAGATAAAACCAAGCATGGAACATCAAAAATTATGGATACGTTTGCAACGTATCAGGGTCCTCCTACTGCTATAGAGGAGCCAATTCCCGCCGTGCCTGTACGCGCCATGGATCCTCCTGCACGGAAGAAGTTGAGGTTGCCGAAGGAGTCGTCGGATGATTCCTTCGACCTTGACAAATTTGATGGGTAGGTTTTTTTATACTTGCGAGCTCGCCTTGCTTTCCTTGAAGTTTATCTTCTGAAGTGGTACTGGTCATGTTTGCAGTCAAACGACATCGTTGTCTTCTGACGACTACCAATTTGTTAAAGAATCTGGAGTCGCAGACTCCAAGAACAAGGAAGTGGCCATACAGTCTCCTTCTCCTCCGATGGTAGCCCACTCTGGCGCCAACTCTTCGAGTTCCCACCATGATGGGTGCACCAGATGGTTGCACGGACGCCTACTCGACAGGAACCCTCGGAGTCCCTGGAGGAGCATGTAAGTGTCTTTTGCCATTGGCATTCGAATTTGATTGATGTGCACACTTTGTTCATTTTTGCTAATGTTGATGCTTCTTATCTCTTGATGTAGCCCATCGTGAAGGATTCCACTCGCCTCGCGGAGCAGATTCTTGCCTTGGGTCGGCAGCATGCCATGCTAGACAACCGCCATCGTGTAGTCGAAGGTTTGTGTTAACCTTGTCTTTCTGGTCTTCTTAGATAGAGGTTTGTAAACTCATGTGTTGTCGTGTTCTGCCCTTTGTAGGTGAGCATAATGAGCTTCTCCGTCGCGTTACTTCCCTCAAAAGGGGACTTGCCGTAGCGGAGAAAAAGCTTGATGAGGCAGTCACGGCTCTAGAGGAGTCACAAAGGCGCGAGGAAGACCTTCGTGCTTCTCCTGTGGAGAGGGAGAAGTTGTTCGTAGAACAGCTTTTCTCGATTGCGAAAGCACTTTCAGGTATTTCACTGCTTCACTTGCATTTTTCCCTGTTGTTGTTTTCATGTCACTATGCTGATACTTTGTGTTCTTCACATGCCACCGGCGTAAGCTTCGATGTCCAGGCCTTGTGCCACACAGATGCCTTGGCTGGCGCCATGGCCGCAGTCGAGGACCGCAGTGTCTCCCTTCGAGATATGCTTGGGAAGGCCAAGGGTGTGCCGAGCCGCCTCCGAGAGGACATGATCCCCAAGGCCAACTTAATTGACAACCTTGATGGCTTGGTGGAGTCCTTCGCAGAAGGCATCCCGATGGATTTCAAGAATGTGCACCGGTCTATCAACGCCACCATGGCACTCGCGATGGCGCAAGCACATGGCGCAGAGTTGGACCCGAGCGTGATCTCTAAGGCGATGCTTGATGTCTACGCACTTCTATTCTTGTAGACAGTTGTTGGGCCTCCAAGTGTAGAGGTTTGTAGAACAGCAGCAAATTTTCCCTTAAGTGGATCACCCAAGGTTTATCGAACTCAAGGAGGAAGTGGTCAAAGGTATTCCCTCTCAAGCAACCCTACCATCAAGATACAAGAAGTCTCTTGTGTCCCCAACACACCCAATACACTTGTCAGGTGTATAGGTGCACTAGTTCGGAGAAGAGATAGTGAAATACAAGTGGTATAGATAATTATAAGTGGTAACGGTACTAGAAAATAGCTTGATGGCGTGTGGTTGATGTGGGAAAATACTAAAGGAAAACTGAAATAAAGATGGAGGCAACCAAACATATAACAGATCTAGTAGCAAACGAAGTTTCAATGTTTAGAAACAAGGCCTAGGGATCATACTTTCACTAGTGAACACTCTCATATAAATATATTCTTCTTTATGATACTACACTGAACTACTCTCCGGTTGGACACTCTAATCGATGGTAGGGCTATAACAGCACACCTCAAAGTCCGCTTTCCCCATCTAGATAACCCCACACTGTCACCTTGAGCTCTAGATGGTTCCAACAAACACCAAAATTTCATAAACACATCCAACTCCAAATATAACTCATAACAAGTATTTGTAATCTCTAGCCTAAGTGCCACCATGGTGTGCACGCTGTCACTTTCACACACATGGGGAGAGCAGAGATCTATTAAAGCACTTGCGTAGCAAGGTAGATCTACTTGATTATAAAGCTCATGATCACAATATGATCATGCATAGAGAGAGAGAGAGAGATATGAACACATAGCTACCGGTAAAACCCTTAGCCTCAAGAGAGAACTACTCCCTCCTCATCATGGGAATCAGCAATGGTGATGGAGATGGCGGTGGAGATCGATGGAGATGGCTCCAGGGGCACTTCCCCGTCCCGGTAGGGTGCCAAAACAGATACTTTTTGTCCCCCAAATCTCCCCTTTGGTGGCGGCGGCGTTGTGGAACTTTTCGTGGCTGGAGGCTTGATGATTTAGGGTTTATGCATCGGGAGGCTCTTATAGGCGAGAGGGGAGACCGAGGGGGTGCCGGAGGGGCCCACACCACCCCCTAGCGCGGCCTGGCCTGGCCCGCGCCACCAGGTGGTGTGGCCACCCTTTGGCCCTTCTCCGTCTCGTATTCTGGCTCCAAGTGTCCCCCGGTAAAATAATAACTTTGGCTTTTGTCCCATCCAATTCTGAGAATATTCATTATCTAACTTCCTGGAACCAAAACTAGCAGAAAACAGGCAGCTGGCACTGTGGCTTTTGTTAATAGTTAGTCCAAGAAATCATATGAAAAGTACTCCAAAGTGTGGACAAAACACAAGAAAGTAGATAAAACCAAGCATGGAACATCAAAAATTATAGATACATTTGCAATGTTTCAATGCTTGTCGAAGCAGATGGTCAGTAGGTAGTCTTCTAGCCTTTCGCCACTAGATGCAGTAAATATGGGCCTCGTCTCATTGAGACAGTCACCAAATATTCTGAGGAGCTGCAGCGAGTGAAAGCAGCAAAGGCTGCAGCGTCTAGGGCTACCACCGGAAAGTCTGTGTGGTCAGAGACTGCCAGGGATTCGAGGAAGCCCCGAAGTCGAAGTCCAAGTCGAAGAAGCAGATTGTTCCTTAGTTGCTATTTGTTAATAGCTTAGCTTCCTTTTGCTGATCCATGTTTTGTGGGGGGTGCCCCTCTTGATACTTTTACCAAATTTGAATGCACTCCTCCCTTTTTATCAATGTATGATTGGTCTCATTTGCCTCTTGCTTGGTTGTAATAGGGTCCTTTGAGTGGTCCTTCGAGTGATCCTCATGAATCTCCTCCCACCGATGAAACCGCGGCCCTCGCAAGAAGTATCTCCTGGATGAAGTTGTGAAGTTGAACGAGTAATTTAAATGTTAGCTCTCTATCTTCTTATCTTTTCTTTAGCCATTCGCAGTGATGCCTTGTCTTATACTTTTGGTCTTGCTTTTGTAGTTGTTAGCGCTCGTCATCCGCGGGATGAAAATGACCGGGTTGCCATTCAGATGAATGACTTAACCCAGGAGCAGCTGCAGACTAGTGGGTACTTCTGGGTGGATCACGATCGTGTAGTCGCATTGGCGAGATTGTAGGATCGTGCGTCGTGGGTGCTTCAGTGTTTGAAGAAGGCGCAATCGTGCCTGAAGTATATTTATCAGACGATGTTTCCACTGGACGCTGTGCCCTCAAGCCTATTGGCTCTTTTGGCAAAGTTCCAGGATATTAGCACGGTCTGCAAATGCATACACCAACATTTAGTCGTAGGTGCCAAGGCTGCACTGTTGCTGGTTTGACTACATCGGCCCGATGTGGACGCCGCGTCTATTGCCGCTGGACCACCGCCGCCACTAGAAGGGATGACTTGGAATATGATGTCACACTATCAGGCGGTTGACCGGCTAGCGGAGGATATTGTCGACTTCTTCAAAGAGCAAACAAATGTTCTCCTTTTGCGGCAGTAGTGTAATTTGTATCTTGCACATAGATGTATAAGTGTTGTAAAGTTCATATGATTGCGTCAAGTGTGTTTTATACCCATTAATGTGTAAAAAGCTTGCTAGCTTGTATAGTTTTCGAGTGTATTGTAAGATACAGGTCCTTTTCGTTAGCCTGTCGTGTATTCATCTCAGCACCTTGCCAACATGTCAGGTGTGTTGCAGCTGGTTGGTGTTGTCAAGGGTTCGATTGGTAGTGTGTTAGCTACTCAGGATACCGTGTTGTTCGTGGAACAAGATGTAAAGGGTGGCACAACCCCCGAGTAAAATAATTGCAAGGAAAGCAGAAAAACACAAGGTTTGGGGCACTTAGCTTTATTTATTCATAGAATATCACGAGGTACAATGTGTGGCTAAGTAGCCTGGCTAAATAGCCTTATTTGTAAAGTAAAAACATCTAGGGGTAGAAACGACGCAATCATGCGACGTTCCAAGGGTTGGAGTATGCGACTCTGCTCTTGAAGTCTTTAAGGCGATAGGCGCCACCTAGGATTACTTCAGTAATCACGTAAGGTCCTTCCCAAGGGGACTCGAACTTGAGGTGCCCTTGCTGCTTCAGTCGCAGGACCAGGTCTTCTTCGACGAAGGATCTAGGGCATAGCCTTCTGCTGTGGTAGTTGCGGAGGCTCTGCGGGTAGATCGTGGATCTCTCCGCTGCAATCTCGTGTGCCTCATCGAGGAGGTCGACGGAGTCTTCGAGTGCGAGAGTTGATTCTTTCTCACTGTAAGCCACCACCTGTGGGGCTTTGTAACACACTTCTGCGGGTAGTACCGCTTCAGCACCGTGCACCATGAAGAATGGAGTGTAGCCTGTGGCGCTATTTGGAGTTGTGCGCAGGCTCCAAACTACTGATTGTAGCTCGTCTGGCCAGCACCCCTCAGCTTGTTCGAGTGGCCGAAGGAGCCTTTTCTTAGTTCCGCCATAGACGAGGTCATTGGCCTTTTCAACTTGACCGTTGGTCTGAGGGTGGGCCACCGAGGCGTAGCTAATGTTTATTCCTAGGTTCTCGCAGAATTTCTGGAACTCCTTGGAGGTGAAGTTCGTCCCATTGTCCGTGATGATGCTATGTGGCATCCCGAAGCGGAAGACGATGGTCTCAAAGAACTTGACGGTGCTGGCTCCTGATTGATTCGTCACCGGCATGGCCTTGATCCACTTGTTAAATTTGTCGACCGCGAGTAGGAGGTAGACGTATCCTCCTCGCGAGGACAGCGGGAGCTTCCTGACCATGTCGAGTCCCCATTGCGCAAAGGGCCAAGCCACTAGTATTGGTCTGAGCTCTGCGCCAGGTTCGTGCGGTTTGTCCATGAATCACTGACAAGCATTGCAGCGCTAGATGATGTCCTTTGCATCCCGCGTGGCTGTTGGCCAGTAGAATCCAGCTCGTAGAGCTTTGGCAACGAGGGCGCGACTGCCGACATGGTGCCCGCAAGTGCCTTTGTGTATGTCGATGATGATGGCTCTTCCGTCCCCGTTGGAGACGCACCGCTGAAGAACTCCTGTGATGCTGCGCTTGTACAGTTCGCCATTGATGAGGGCGAATGCCTTGGATCGTCACACTATATGGCGTGCACCAGTCGGGTCATCTGGCAACCTTTTGCTGAGCAAGTATGTGACATATGGTTGCGTCCAGGATGGCTCGATCATCATGACCTCCATGGGACCTTCGAGTCCTGTGTCTGGCTCCGTGTCATTGAGTACCATTGGCTCGTTGGCTGGCGTAGCCCCTGAGTCTATTGGCATGCTTGTCTTCTTCTATGAAGCCTTGGGTTTGATGGAGCGTTCGCAGATGCGTTCTAGAAACAATCCAGGTGGCATTGGGGCACATGTGGAGCCGATGTTGGCGAGTATGTCTACCTACTCATTGCTTTCGCGACCAACATGTCACAGCTCGCAGTCGTCGAAGTCTCCCTCGAGCGTATTGTAGAGGTCGCGGTAGGCGATCATGTTGTCGCTCAGAGCATCGCACTCGTTCATTGTTTGGTTGACCACCTATTTGAAGTCACCGTATATGATGAGTCGCTTGGCGCCGCAGGCTTTCGCCATTCGCATCCCATGGATCAAGGATTCATACTCAGCCTTGTTATTGGAGGCAGTGAACTGTATTCGCAGAACGTTTCGCATCTTGTCACCTTGGGGTGATGTCAGTATGACACCTGTGCAACCTCCTTCCTTCCTCTTGGATCCGTCGAAGTGCATTGTCCATAAGTAGGACATGTCTGGCTTGTTGGGGAGCTGGTTCTCCATCCAGTGCACGAGGAAGTCCGGGAGAACTTGCAATTTGATCGCATCACACTTCTCATATGTGATGTCTCGTGGAGACAGTTCGATTCCCCAAAGCGCGACTCATCTAGTGGCGTCGGGATTATTGAGTATGCCCGAGCAGGGCGTCGTTCACCACCATGATTGTGTGCTCCTGGAAGTAGTGGCGCAGTCGCCTGGCCGTCATAAAGATGCCATATGCCAGCTTCTGGTAGTGTGGGTACCGCTGCTTTGTTGGTGTGAGCACCTCGCTGAGGTAGTAGACTGGGCGTTGTACCCCGTGGATTTTATTTTCTTCGGATCGTTCCACCACGAGCATAGTGCTTACCACTTGGTTGGTGGCAGAGATATATAGCAACAACGGCTCCTTCTCGCGACGCGTCACCAATACTGGCGAGGTGGACAGTAGACGTTTGAGGTCGTCGAATGCTTCTTGTGCTTCGTCTGTCCACTCAAACTTGTAAGCTTTATAGAGGAGCTGGTAGAAAGGCAGTGCTTTTTCACCCATGCGACTGATGAATCGACTAAGCGCCGCGATTCGCCCAGCCATCTGCTGGACGACTTTTATGTTCTTTGGCCTCTCCATGGCCATTATGGCCTTTATTTTCCTCGGGTTGGCCTCAATCCCTCTCACGGAGATGAGATACCCGAGAAGTTACCCAAATGGTATGCCAAAGGCGCATTTGTCTAGAGTGAGCTTGATCCGGTAGCAATCGAGGTTATCAAAGGTCTCGCGGAGATCGTCGAGTAACGCGGCTTCCTCTTTGGTTTTGACGATGATGTCGTCGACGTAGACTTGGATATTGCAACCAAGTTAGTTCTTAAGGCAGGCCTGCATACACCACTGATAGGTGGCTCCTGCGTTTTTTTAGCCCGAAGGGCATCGTGTTGTAGCAGAATACACCAAAGGGTGTTGTGAAGGATGTTTTCTCATGGTCTTCCTCCTTCATTCAAATATGATTGTAGCCTGATTAGGCATCGAGGAAGTAGAGGCACTCGCATCTCGTAGTGGAGTCGATTGTTTGATCGATCTGTGGCAACAGGAAGTGATCCTTCAGGCAGTGCTTGTTCAAGGAGGTGAAGTCCACGCATGTCCATAGGATATCCGTGTCCTTTTTAGGCACAAGCACTGGATTTGCGAGCCAAGTGCTTTCCTTGATCTCGCGTATGAATTTTGCGTCGACGATTCTGTTGACTTCCATACCAACCGCGTTTGCTCTTGGTTCAGACAATCACCGTATTGTTTGCTTAACTAGCCTTGCGTCCGGATTCACATTGAGTGAGTGCTCGGCGAATTCCCTGGGAACTCCTGGCATGTCCGCTGGACACCAGGCAAAGATTTCCTAGTGCTCACAGAGGAATTCAACGAGCGTGAGTTCCTATGCAAGACTCAAGTTGTTGGCGATGAGGGTCGTCTTGGTCGGGTCCGTTGGGTGGACCTGGACTTTCTTGGTATGCACAGACGAGTCAAAGGATAGGTCGGGTGAGTTTGGCTTGCTCAGGGGAGGCAGACTGTTGTCTGTCGACTCCTTCAACCTTGCGAGTTCCTCTTGCATGCCTAAGGACTGGGAGATTCTGTTGAATTCCCTATCGCAGCTGTCAGACCTCTCAAAGCTTCCGTTGATTGTGATGACACCGTTTGGGCCTGGCATCTTCATCTGCAGGTAGGCGTAGTGTGGTACCACCATGAACCTTGCGAACGTGACACGTCCAAGGATGCCGTGGTACAATGAAGGCCAGTTGACAACTTCAACGTCGATGTGTTCGCACCGAAAATTTTGCAGCGTGCCGAAGATGACGTTGAGGTTGATCTTGCCCAGGGGGTACACGCCCTTCCCTGGGACGATGCCGTGGAACATCATGTCTGAAACTTCTAGACATGTCAGAGGGATCCTCATTGCGTGCAAGGTAATTGCGAACATGAGGTTGATGCCGCTTCCGCCGTCCATGAATACGCGACTCATATCGAAGCCCCCAATCTGTTCCTCGAGTACAAGGGGACAGTGGCCTGGGCGAGGTACTTGGCACGGATGGTCGCGTTTGTCGAAGGTGATGCAGGATTCGCTCCCACTGAGGTACTCGGTGGTGGAGGGTGGAGAGTTTATAGCCAGATTGACTTGGCGAGTGATTGCCTTCTTCACTCGATTTGAGGGTGATACATTGCAAATGTATCTATAATTTTTGATGTTCCATGCTTGGTTTTATCCACTTTCTTGTGTTTTGCCCACACTTTGGAGTACTTTTCATATGATTTCTTAGACTAAACTATTAACAAGAGCCACAGTGCCAGCTGCCTGTTTTCTACTGTTTTTGGTTCCAGGAAAGTCAGAAAATGAATATTCTCGGAATTGGAAAGGACAAAAGCCAAAGTGCCTATTTTTCCGGAAGTCATCAGATGCCAGAATACGAGATGGAGAAGGGCTAGAGCGCGGCCACACCACCTGGCCGCGCGGCTAGGCTTGGCCCGCACCAGGGGGTGGTGTGGCCAGCCCAGGCACCCCCTCGGCCTCACCTTCCGCCTATATATTTCCCTCGGGACGAAAACCCTAAGTGCTCAATCAAAAATCCACGAAAGAGTCTCTAGTCGCCGTCATCTCCATCCCTAGATCGGGAGGGATCTAAAGCTCTTCCTGGCACCCTGCCAGAGAGGGGAATTCACCCTGGAGGCCTTCTTCATCACCATGCAAGCCTTCGGTGTGATGCGTGAGTAGTTCATCCT
This sequence comes from Avena eriantha, assembly GCA_910589775.1. NCBI lineage: Eukaryota > Viridiplantae > Streptophyta > Magnoliopsida > Poales > Poaceae > Avena > Avena eriantha. The sequence continues at coordinate 298,483,070 of OU342746.1, read as the reverse complement.
TGGACTACGGATCCATGTAGTAGCTAGATGGCTGGTTCTCCTCCTTTCTGCATTCATGTTTAGATCTTGTGAGCTCCGTTCATGATCAAGATCATCTATTTGTAATTCTGCATGTTGTGTTTGCGGGATCCGATGGATATTGAGATGCTATTTCAGATTGATTATTGATTCTATCATGTCTTTGTTATTTGTGATCTTGCATGGTTTCCGTTGTTAGTAGCTATCTTGGCCAAGTAGATGCTAGCAACTCCAAGAGTTAGTATTTATGCTCGATAGTGGGTTCATGCCTTTGGTAATCTGGGGAAGTGACAGAAATCTCTAAGGTACTAGATGTGTTGTTGCTAGTAGGGAGAAAACAACAATCCTTTGTTCATAGAACAATCGTATTGTTTACTTTACATGCAGTTCGTAAAGCAATAATCTGTTGCTCGCAACTTAATACTGGAGGGGGTTCGGATGATAACCTGAAGGTGGATTATTAGTCATATATGCAGTTGGATGGCAGTCTATGTATAATGTTGTAATGCCCAATCAAGTCTCAAAGGAGTCAAGATGATTAGTATATGCATGTATTGCTTTCTCGATGTTTGTCAATTGCCCCACTGTAATTTTTTCACCCAGCATGTTATCTATCTTAAGGAGAGCCACCTCTAGTGAACTATGGATCCCGGTCCTTTTTCTTTACATACAATCTACAAATTGTTACTGCTTTGTGTTTACTTTCTGCAAACTATTACTTCTTTCCATTCGATACGTTTAATCCTTTGTTTTCCGCAAAACACGGTGAGATTGACAACATCATCGCAAGTTGGGGACAAAGTTCTGTGGTTTTGTTGTGCAGGTCTCCACGTTGCTACTAGCACCGGTAGTGCGCCCTGCCAAGGCTCGGCTAGCAACACCTTTGGGGTGTTTCCTTGCTCCTAGTGGTTCGATTAAACCTTGGTTTCATAACTGAGGGAAACTTGCTGCTGTGCTCATCATACCTTCCTCTTGGGGTTCCCAACGAGCTCTACATCAACACCGCACGAGCATTTTTCTAGCGCCGACACTGAGCCATCAAGCATTTTTCTGGCGCCGTTGCCGGGGAGTCAAGGACATCTTCACAAGGGAGTCCCTCATAACCAATCTCTTTACTTTGTTATTTTTGTTTTGCTTAGTTTCTTTTTGCTTTGTTTGCTTGTTTCTTATTCAAAAACACACAAAAAATAGTTTTACTAGGTTTGCTTTCTTATTTGAAAACAAAAAAATGACTACTCTTGAAAACACTAAGTTGTGTGACTTCACTAGCACCAACAACAATGATTTTATGAGCACACCTATTGCTCCACCTGTGCTTGAAGATACTTTCTTTGAGATAAAACCTGCTTTGCTTAATCTTGTTATGAGAGAACAATTTTCTGGTATTGGTAATGAAGATGCTGCTTCCCATCTAAATAACTTTGTTGAACTTTGTGAGATGCAAAAGCATAGGGATATAGATGGTGATATTATTAAACTGAAATTGTTTCCTTTCTCTTTGAGAGGAAAAGCTAAAGAATGGTTGAATTCCTTGACTAGGAATAGTATTGATTCTTGGACTAAGTGCAAAGATGCTTTTATTGGAAAATACTATCCTCCTACTAAGATTATATCCATGAGAAGTGAAATAATGAAGTTTAAACAACTTGATAATGAGCATGTTGCTCAAGCTTGGGAAAGAATGAAATCTTTGATAAAGAATTGTCCCACTCATGGACTGACTGCTTGGATGATCATCCAAACTTTTTATGCTGGATTGAACTATTCTTCAAGGAACCTATTGGATTCTGCTGCTGGAGGAACCTTTATGACCATCACTTTGGGTGCTGCAACAAAACTTCTGGACAATATGATGGTTAATTTGTATGAAGGAAAAATTTCAGGTGTATGGAAGGAATGAGTAATAAGATGAAGGATGGACTAAAGCTCAAGCTTGGGGATGCCACGCGTGTCACCCCAAGAAATATCCAAGAAGTACAAGCGTCAAAGCTTGGGGATGCCCAAGGCATCCCCTTCTTCATCAATAAAAATCCTAGGTTTCTTCCAAACGCTTCATTTTATTGTTTCATGCATAGTTGTGTTGTTCTTGGAGCGTCTTCTTATTCGTTTTCGTTTTGGTTTTTCGTTTGCTTTGGTTTGCTTAGTTTGCTGAATAAATTGGTTGGACCCCCTCTTTCATACATTGGTTTGCAAATAGTTTGGTTTGGTTTGGAAAAGAGTAGGAAAGCATGCTTATGTGGTAAAAAGAGCTTGTTTTTGACTGTGGCCTATGCTTTGTCATGCCATGCTTGATATTGTTTTGGATTTATGCTTAGTATTATTTGTTGTAGCATGACTTGTTATAAACAATTGAGTTTGCTTAATGTGCCTTGGATGAATCATGCGTTGTTTTAGCATATTAAAGCATAGTATAGTGGTATTCTCCGTTGATGCTTTATTTGGGTTGACTTGGCACATGCTCACACCATGTTATGACTATCTCAAGTCACCATAGCCTTTATGATCCTTTAGTTTTCAACTTGTAGTATCACTTTATGCTTTGATCAATGATGTTTTGTTGCTCTGCATGATTATGGCCATTATTGCTCTCTTAGTTTGTTGCTCCCAGTCTTTTGCTAGCCTCCACAACCAAGTATGAGTTCCACTCATGCATCCAACTCCCTAAACCAAGTTATTCCAAAGATTCCACCATACCTACCTACTAGCTTATGCTATTCCAAGTAAATTCATGCTTTTGTTTACCTTCCAAATTAAACTTGTTATGAGAAAACTAGTGATTAAAGCTCTCATGAACTTGATGGCAAACTTTACCTTTTTGCATCTAATAAACTTGAACCATTGGGTCCTTCTTTGTTGCGTATATGCTTGCGCTTTATAAGTTGAAATTAGCAGAACCATGTATCATGCGGAACGCTTTCAACATTGCACTTGTACTTTGTACCCCGTTGATATCATGTTCTTTTGCTTACGGATCCTGGCGGTGTGAAATAAAAGTGGAACTTGTAAGATCATCGAGTTTGTATGTGTGTTAGAGAAACGCCTGGGCCGCTAGCCTAAGCCATGCCTAATCATGGTGGAAACTTGAAGCATCACCATAATGAGCACTCTATGAAGCATCCTCAATAAAAACCTATGCAAATAGTAAATAAAAAGATCGCTGAGATGCTCATTGTCTGCTTGCCTTGTCATTTTGATTATGGGAAAGCTCCCGTATCATGTGCAAGGGGTACCCCGTTGGCGGTTCTTTATGATACACATGTACTTACAATGACAAGAGCTTACTTGTGACTAAAGTTGAGTAGCATGAGGTTCAATCTTCGTAAGTAAGGGGCATGAGATTACGGTTTATAACTTTTCAAGCATATCCTCTTAGTTGTGTCACTTTAACCTTAACCACCTTAAAGATGCTTATGATAGGGGCAATGAGAGATGAAAGCTACAAGTACCATAATTTTTGGAAGCTCTTTATGAGACTTGAATCCCTACTTCCTTCT